>JAYESA010000004.1:39119461-39224461 GCA_036927795.1 Iris macrosiphon | reverse complement strand
CGCCAGCTGAGCCGCGGATGCCGTAGTACCGAGACTGGGGACAAAAGTAACGGGGCGCCTCGCCGCATCGACTCCCACCGGTATACCATCACTAGACCATGTCGCGGCAGCTTCATAAGATGAACTAGCGACCTCAATAATGGGAATGACCTCATTGCACGGCTTACTACCCCGCTGTCCAAAGAGGCTTCAGCCGCAGAACCCCCAGCGGCTACGGTTGCAGGATCAGCCGCCACACCAGAAGAATATGTAACAACGGGAACCTCCTTCACTATAGGCTCAGTAGGGGGCACGGCAGGATGTTCCTCGCCTCCAGAAGAGAGATGGAGAGATTCGGATCTCTTTCTAATAAGCTCGCTACCCCCTTCCTCTTCTACGCCTTCCTCAGAGGCCACGTCCACTATCTGCAAGGGAGAGGTAGCACTTGCAAATCCAGAACAACCGGTGATTAGCTTCACCCGCAGAATGGAGAGTTGAAGCCAGAGAATCTGATCTCCGGTGAAGTTGCAAAATGACATACCAGAGGCAGACGACATAGGTTGCGGCTCGCCCAGCGTCGTCATAGCCTTCCCCACGGCATCTAGATCATCCACAGAGATGTTCTCCAGAGGGGTGTAAGACTCCCCCAAAGCCGCGTCTAGCCCCTGGGCTCCCGAAGTCTCGGGTGCATGTTCTGTGACGCCCACGTCAGACTCCGGAGTGGTCTCCTCTTCGGGTTCGGCGTAAGAAACCGCCGAAGCAGCCGTCCGCCGAGGACGGTCATTTCTCCCTTGCGTCTGCAAACGATCAAACAGGCCGGTGGAAAGATATTTATAGAGAGGACCAGGAAGAATCAAACTAAGGGGTTCTACGGGCACCGCTATAGCATCCAAAGAATGATTTGCTTCAGAGACCCCCGATGGAAAGGGCCCTACCTCCTCGCTCCTAGTCCCCTTTGCCGAGGGCTTCGACTTTGCCTCAGGTTCCGTCTCAGGGGCCACCTCAGTCTTTGCCTTCATGGAATAGCGGGCATGGTGCGTCCCGACCTTTGCCTTGCGCTTAGCAGGAGAAGGGTCATCAGAAGGAGAAGTTGCCTCCTCTGTCGAGGGGTCTAGTTCCACAAGCAGGGGCCTGGCAACACTCTTTGCCTTTCTTGGGCGTCCGGCGTGCTTCCGCTTCCGGAGGCATCAGCATGGTACCTTCGATGTAGCTCCTATTCGGGCAAAGTCAGCCGGCAGGGCATTGGTCGTGCAATAGTACTTCGTCGCTGTATACAGCATCCTTGGCACCATCCCGACCGTTGGCAACTGAAATCGGACTTGGGTACTGGTGGCACTGTAATAACTCCATACTCGGACCGCGTCAAGCAAGCTGCCGCTGTATCCGAGGAAAACGCTCTCGTAACCCAACAGGAGCTGAGTGTAGCCAAACTGACAAACAAACCGGCTTGGCAGATAAGGCTCTACAAAAACCTCACCTCGGTTCTGGTACACACCAAGTGAGAGGGACGAATGGCTTAGAGCGAACGAAAAAGCCTCTCAGACAAGTGCCGAGGTGCCCTACCCCCCCCCCCCGTTGACTTGATGGGCAACGTCCCTCTCCTCGTCCGTGAACTCCGGCTCGGACGTAAAGAAACTCCAGTCATTCATAAAGGAGAGCTCCCTCCTACAAGCGGGGATTGTGTCGAATTTTTACTTCATCCCCCGATATTTGTGGATCACAGCGTCAGCCGCCACCATGTCCTTGTCAGTCCCAGGGCTCATCAGGGACCCGTGATGCAGGAGGAGCCAACCCATCAAATAATTATAAGGGAGCTCGATCTGGTTGAAATACCCCTTGTCCGGATGTTCCTCGAACTTTTGAACGAAATGGCGGAGCCCCCGATGGATGCAGCATACCATGGCCGGTAAAAGGACCAGCTTATGGCCGAAAGCCAACTTCACGGTAGAAAGGATAGGAGGGCGATTGATCCTATCTATGGTCCCGAATCCGCCCGGGACAACGCAATTACGTAACCTGAGCATCAAGTATCCCGCCAGCACGGCCTTGACGGATAACTTGTGCATGTTCATGTAAAAGTAGTTGAGTTCTTCTTCAAGATTACCTAGCTCGTCTGCGGGTTCGTCTTCTTCATCCATGGAACCCTCGACTTCCTCTTCCTCAGCAGTAACCAGTTTTCGTTGCGCCTGAATTAGGTCGGCCACTTCCTGTACGGTTCGCGGCGTCCGGACGTGAACTCTGCTAGACTCCTTCAGGTCCAGAAAGAGATAGCGAGTCCAAGCAGTAATATGGGGAGACGACCCCTCAGAGGACTTATTCTTCTTCGACAGCCGCTAAAAGATGCCATAATGGCACAGCAATTCTTGGTACACCGCCGGGATCTCCGGGTTCTCCACCTCCAAATCTTCGAGTTTTTCATTACTCGGGGTGTACTCTTCGTAGGACTCTTCGCCCAAGGAAGTTTTGAGACGGCATGCATCTCATGCAGAGCCAGTCTCATCTTGCCGCCGGGCGTGAAGAAAGTCCCCGTCTGACAGTTGTATAACTCCATCAGGACAACGAATAGGGGTCGGTTCATATCTAGTCTGAAACGCGTACCCCTCACAAAAAAGAACAAGTCGGCAGCCTTGAGCTCCCGCTCATACTTCCTCAGGATCCACAGAGTAAGGAGCCACTATAGTGTGCCCAGCTAAGAACCTGCAACTGTTCCGTAGGATAGAAGCCCCTTCTTAGCAACCTGGTGGAGAAAGGTGCCTGACGCATATATACTTAGGTTCGGCCTCAATTCACTGCTGACGAGACCGGGCTTCAGTCCGAGCAAGAAGTAAGAGGGTGACTCATTTGCGCTATAAAATTCCCCCTTGCTCTGCCCGGTCCCGCATCGGACAATGCCCAGAGGGACGCCCTTCGGCTCAGGGGTCAAATCTCAGGCCATATGTCGCGAACCCATCACCACCTTCAGGTCCGATAAAACCAAATGACGGCCGAAGGAAGGAAATGTTATCTCCGTTCCGCGGAAGGTGAAAGACCAATTCTTCCTGATCGGCCCCACCTGAGAAGACTCCAACGCATCCCCGAACAGGAAGTACGGCTTCTTAAAGAAATGATTCACATCCTTTGCGAGGATCTCCCCAGCGTTTATCTAACTCAACAGAAAGGCTTCTGCTCGGCGATCATCCGTTGAGATTCAGGCGGGAGATCTTTGTCAAACTGCTTCCTGAGGGCCCCAACCAAGTCTCCAAAGTTCATGTTCAAGGGCAGCAGGTTTTGCCCAAAGACCAATTCACGGAGGGTATAGTGGGCAATGTCACTGCAAGTCAAAGGTACATGGTCAGAATCATCAAAAGAAATAAACATCCGGCATAAAACCTCTATGCGGCCGAGTAAGCCATGCGGCATGATGGGTCATGCGGCATAAATCTCCTATGCGGCTCGAGTCACCCATGCTTCCAAGTAAGCCATGCGGCATGGTAGGACATGCGGCTTGGCCATCTATGCGGCAGGGTGGTTATTCATGCGGCCGGGTTGCCCATGCGGCTGGGCTACCCATGCGGCAGTGAGAAGTTTGCGCATAGACGAATCCATGCGTCCAACTGTGCATATGTGTCTTTGTGTTCAAGAACTCCACTTCGTTTTCTCCGGCGAACTTACCCTTAATCGACGGCTGAACGTCGTCGGAAAACAGGGAGAGAGCAGCCTCGCCAGCGCGGCCCTTCCCCTTGGTCGTGGCCTTGCCCTTGGGGGCCTTCTTGGCAGCAGAGCGAAGGAGAAAACTTTGGAAGACATGGCAGCAAGGAGGAAGAAGAGAAGAAAATTGGAAGATTTGAGGGTTTGTAAAGAACCTCTCTCCTCCACCCCCTTTATATAGGCTCGGATATGCGGCTATGGATAATAATGGCGGTTGTTCGAATCCCGATCCGCCTCGATCTACGTAACAACGGCGACCCCTCGTTGGTTGTGAAGCTTTATCTTCTGACGACGCAGAATCCCAAGAGATCCGCTCAAAGACCGAAACAAATCTTCATTAAATGATCGGACAGCCTATCAGAGCCCTCTATGCGACAACAACACTATGCGGCATTTTCCTTTCTATGCGGCCAAAAGTGCTCGACCATGCTTCTTATTCAAAGTATTTCAAACTTATCATTCTGGAAACTTTGAAGGGGGTTTTGTAGAAGCATGAAAATTCTGTAGGTCGTATACAGCTCATGTCCCTTGGAGCCGCATAGAGCTCATGCCCCTTTGAGCCGCATAAGAGCATAAACAACCTTCATGCGGTCTGGACAGCCTCAGAGTAAGAGGCCGTATACAAAGCCCTCGACACAGTCTACGATGACTGACATAAAGTTCTGAGCGCCTCGAGATTCGCGAAATAGGTGGCATGCAAAAAGACAGAAAGTCACATCATGCATTAATAGCCTCGACAGACGTGCCATGCCACGTGTCCTCACCTATGCGGCTACGGCCCCATGCGGCCTCGTCAACATACGGCCAGAGTGTCTATCCGACCAAGGCTAAACGAGAGCACGTATGCGGCTACAAGACCCATGCTGCCTCGTCAACATGCGGCCAGAGTGTCCATCCGACCATGGCCAAACGAGAGCACGTATGCGACTACAAGACCCATGCGGCCTCGTCATCATGCGGCCAGAGTGTCCATCCGACCAAGGCCAGACGAGATTACGTATGCAGCCACAATGTCGTGTGACCAGAGTGTCCATCCGACCAAGGCCAAACTAGAGCCCGTATGCGACCATGACGTTATGCGGCTCTCGGTTCACAGGATCTTTTCTGTTACAACTGAAGAAGATTTCTCGCACGATCAGTGCTGACTATGTATCCAGCTAACCAAGTCACGCACACAACGGGTTAAAAATAATCCCGATATCTCTTCAACAACATATCTCAACCAAGACCACATGGCAATCTGCCCATGGCATGCGGCTATAGTTGCAACCGCATTCTGTTGAAGGAGCCTTATGCGACCGCCAAACAGAGGCATATGCGGCACATATGACACATCAGCACGATGGCTATAAATAGGAATAACTTGAACATTCTAAAGACGGAGGATTTTTTCTGCTTCAGAGACCATACAAGGAGAGAACAGAAAAGAGCTTCCTCGCTCCCACATCAGACCGTCAACGGAGTAAAAGAGTCATCGCAGCACTCGATCTCCATCGTCACCCCCCAGAATCAAAAATTGTATTTAGATTGTCTGTCTAGGATTTCTTTGTACTTTCTTTAGTTTGTTATTAAAGCAATCCCGATTTAATGGCGAACACAAGTGTCCAAATCTAAATAGGGCCATACTCTATCCTTAGCCCACTTTATCGAGAAAATGCTAAGAAAATTTGAGTATTTTGATAAAAAATCCGCCCCTACTACTTATGACAGTAGTGTTGTTCTCAAGAAAAATTAGGGTTTACCCATGAAAAAACATAGATATTCACAGATGATAGGTTCCCTTATGTATATAACAAATAGGACTTGCAGTTGGGAGACTAAGTAGATATACTAGTAACCCAAATCAGTTACATTGGACAACATTTGAAAGAGTATTTAGATATCTTAGGGGTACTTTAGATTATAAGTTGCACTACACTAGATACCCTGATATCATAGAAGGTTACTCAGATGCAAACTGGGTAACTGACTCACATGATGTGAAATTCACTACTGGATATATTTTTACTCTAGGAGGAGTTGCTATCTCCCAGGGTTCATGTAAACAAACTAGCAATAGCTAGAAGTACAATGGACTTCGAAAAGATAGCCTTGGACACTACATGTACAGAAGTCGGATGGCTTATAAATCTTATTATGCATATACATGTTTTTGTTAGTTTTGTTCCTGTAATTTCTATAAATTGTGATAATAAATCTGTTATAGAACTACTAAAGCATGATTCTGTGAATGCTAAGATGAACAGGCACCTGCAGCTGTGCTTCAACTCAATAAGGAGCCTATTAGGCAAATATGTGATTCTTGACTATATAAAGTTAGAAAATAACCTTACAGACCACTTGACGAATGGGTCTGTCTAGGACTTTGATCCTAGAATCATCGAGGACAATGGGGTTAAACCCATAAGTCATCAGCAGTAGCAACCCAACCGAGTCTGACTGGAGATCCCAAGAAGCATGTTCAATGGGTAGGAATAAGCTGGACTTGGATGACTATTATAGAACACTGACCTTGAGATTAAATTCTCTTAAACTAATGCCCAAGTGGTTGTACGATGATGTACATTGATACTCCATCCCTATGGTGACAGTGTTCCTGTGTGATAAGGTTATGATGAGTCTAAACCCTTAATAGGTCCAAACATGATATGCAGGGTTGACTCCTATCACCAACCCATTGAGGACTTACCTATAATGGGAGGTCGTGAAGGCCGCGACTATGGGACAGGACGATCCCAGACAACTCTCATGAATATAGAATAAGTGCGCATGGCCAATCAAAAGTGCCACCCGGTAGACCCAGAATCTCTAGCGTACTATGTGTGTTATTTTCTGAATAGTTAGTACAAGAAATCCGATTCAAGGCATAGTCCATCAAGCACTTCTTCAGACAAAGACAATAGTCATTAAGTGAGATTCAAGGCTGTAGTCAATCTCATCTACGCATAGTATACACCTGCCCAGATCCTCTCTATTCTTATTCCTTTGCTATCTCAGTTTCGAAACTTGACCTTTTGGGGGAGATTGTTGGTTGTGTGTATGTGTTCCCACACAATGAGCAAAAGCTCAATTTCTTTTGCCTTTTAGTCCCCCACATCGGTTGGGCACTTGGAAGATACTGTGTATATATCAATTTTTCTTCTTTGCTCTCTTGTGAAGTTGTGTGGGAAACCCCATGGGCCACACGCGCGCGTCGTCACCGCCGCCCGACCTGGCTCGGTTTAGTTCGACGCACGTAACGGGTGCGAGTACGTGCTCACATCTACGGACGCCGAATGCCGATTTGATTTTCTCTTCGGGTTCGGGTTGAGACCCTAAAAATGTTTTTGCTCATCTTTATTTTTGGACCGGTTTTGACTCATTAAATATTTGAACGTTGGACATTTATTGCTCCTTAGGTCCAGGTTCATTCTGCACGTTTTAAACAGCTCTTCATATAACTTTTTCCCACGTTTTTGTCATTTTTCTCCTTAATGGCCTGTTTATGAGCCATTAATATCTTGTCCATTGGTTTGTGATTGGGGACTACCAATATATTGAGGTCTCCTCATTCCTCCACTACAGAAATTCTACTCTATGTGAAACCTCTTTCTTTCATTCTTCTCTCCACCACCAATAATATTCTGTTCTTCAAATCCTTGCTCTGGGAAGAGGTAAGTTCGGGTCATTCTCACCGAGTTGTGCGCAACAAAGAAAAACCGGTTGTGCGGAGGTTTTACTATTAGGAGCATTCGAGATACGTCTGCACATAGACCTCGGATCAACTCTTACGGCAGTGCTTCGTGCGCGACTTCCCCAGAGGCCGATAACATTAACTTTATTTTCTTTTGTTTACAAGATTTTGAAAAGTATAAAATATATTTCTAACAGGAACAGGTATCAAGAAGTCTCGACAGGGCGTGCAAGCAAGTTTTTTTTATTATCCGTGCACGGAGAGCTTGGGATGATGCAAAATGTAACAATGCTTGCTACTGGGAGGGACTTCAAAAGGGTCACTGCAACCTCGAAACAGGCGCGTGTGATTGCGCTCTTTGTTGCGATTATTGTGATATAGGAGGGCATATAGCCAGCCTTCTATGGTGCTCAAGTGGTGGTGTTTCATTTTCTGCTAAGTGTTTGTAACGTTGTTCTATCACCACTATAGGAAAAAACATTTTTACAGCGTGAAATGCACGCCATAATTCACTTTATACGGTGTGCAAACTCACGTCGTATTAATCCCTACTGTAAAAAGTCACTAGTTTTTATGACCTAATGTGTGTTGTCTATATTGTTTCACGACGTAAAAAGTCAATTACGACACGTACAAAACGTGTCGTAATTGACTACTAACGGCGCACAACCACCGTATTAGCCTTGCCGAAAAATACAAACCTTTCAGGCGCATAAATGCACGCAATAAAAAGTCTTTTACGACTTATTTGCATGTCTTAAAAAGTTTTAATGAACATGGTGAAATATCTATCTAAGGTGTCTTTTGCACGCTATAATTGTTATTATTTTTAAGAAAAATGATATATATTTAATCTATATCCTATTTCTTATTATATATTCATAATAGCTAATGTAGTTTGTAACTCCATTTTTTATCGAATAGGAATGGAGGCACTTTTATTAATAATAAAATAAATTACATCTAGGGAGGGGGTCATAGGCAGGGCCGGCCCTGGCCCAGGGCGGACAGGGCGACCGCCCAGGGCCCCATGGGCCAGAAGGGCCCAAAAAAAATTTTGGTTTAAATATATAAATAATTTTGTACCGAAAATAGAGCTAGTATTTACCATGGACCATTCTTATCACAAAGCAATTATTGTGTAGTGGTTATTACATTAGACTTGCACACAAGAGGTTCTTAGTTCAAATCTTGGTGGAGGCATATTTTTTATTTTACTTTTGTTTTATTTTTTTTACATTATGTATGGGGCCTCATTTTGAAAGTTCGCCCCGGGCCCCTGTGAGCTCAGGACCGGCCCTGGTCATAGGACCTTACCTTCCCACAATCTATGCAAATAATTAATACAAAAAAGATAACATGGTCGTGGACGGTCAAAACTCAACTACAAAACGAATAAATAGCTGCAAGACAGGACAACAATTTTTCTATTCTAATAGATTGTAGGCTGAATTCAAAACCCTACAAAAGTAGCATCCTTTTGACATTCAGCTGAGTGAGATGGTCGACAATTCTCTTGCCAAGTAACCAAGATATGTAGAGGAATCCTGGCTGAAGGACTTCATCAAACTTTCCAAACTGCTCTTTGATAGCTATATTCCCCACACACACTACGCGACGAGAATCTAAACAAAATTTCATAGAAGCATTTCGTTAAACAAGTTGTCCGCAATTAAGTCAATGACAATATTATACTTAAAGAAGAGAGAGTGTAATATTGGTGTTGTTTCCTTTGGACTAGTAAAGATAGTCCCACATTGGCTACACCACCAAGTAGGTATCTCAATATAATACTTTGTATGAGTTGAGGTGTGCACATGGGGTGTGGTGGGGCACATGGGTGTCATGTGGATGTATTTTTTTAGGAGAAAAAAGGATTAACTCCTCATGAAAGCATTTATGCTTTTTGTCATGCTCTTGAAATTATTTTCATAGGAGCTAAGCCCCAAGCGACTCGAACTCGGGCTCAAGGGTGCAAAGTGGCGCTTTGTTGGAACACTTTGCACTTGTGCGCACTTGATGCGCTCGGATATGCGCGGTCGCAAGCGGGGGCCCATGCGTGGCAGCATGGGCGGCCGCATGAGCTGCTGCTTGGGCGGCCGCATGGGTTGCTGCTTGGGCTGCCGCATGCGCGGCCGCATAAGCTACTGCTTGGGGCGGCCGCATAGACTGCTGCTTGGGCTGCCGCATGCGCTGCGGTTTGCGCTGTTGCGTGAGCGGCCGCGTGTGAGATTGCTTATGTGGCCGTTGCTTTCAGATATATTTGAACGGTTATGGAAATATATGGACAGTTATTTAGATCCGTTTTTTGTAGGATTTGAAATCAATTCGTGCCTATCTTTTAGGAATTCGCAACTAATGTGTTCCTATCTTTCCGTAACTAATGGGCAGCTAGGATTTTCACCCTCTCTCTATAAATACTCTCTTCGTGCCTCTTTGAGAACTGATTTCGAAAATCAGGAGACGAAGAGAGTTGCTGCTGCCGCCACCATTGGAGTCCAGGAAGTTCGTGCGAGTCCGAAAAAGAGGTGACAGCGAGCGTTCCAAAAGTTCTATGTGAACTTGCTGGTTCCCGGAAGCAGATCGTGTGGAGGCGAATCTTGCTTTGAGCAATGGTGATCTTCATCACCCAGCAAACAGATTTCCTTCTTCTCCTTTCTCTTCTCTTCTCTTCTCTTCTGCTAGTTGTAATTCCGTTCTGTCCGTCTGCAACTGCGAGTGCAAGGAAGAACGTAAAGTTTGTTTTTTCGGATTCCTTTGTAATCTTGAGAGCAAGTTGTAATCAGAATCTTTATATAGTTCTTCGTGGTAATCGAGAATAGTCAGAGTGAAAACGTTTGTGTGAACCTCTGATCTCGACCACGCGTTCTTCCATCTTTGATTAAGCCTCGGGACTAACATGTAATATTAAATTAGTAGACATATTTGATAGAAATGAAAAAGGAACAGTTTAGTAACATGAAGATGGAAATAGTGAAATTGGTAGATTGCATGAAGGTTCCAATTATAAAGGAACACAAGTTCCACCAACTCGTAATATTTCTAAATCATGAAATTGAAATATGAGTGTTAAGGGTATTACCAAATGGTGTAAAAAGCGAAATTAGTAATAGAACGCAAGCAGCACAACAACCAAATATACACCTAATTAGTTGTAGATACTCTTTCACATTCATTTATTGATTCAATCTTGCTGGGATATCCTCTCTGTCTATTGCTGGGATGCAAGCTCAAGTTGAATCATAAATTGATTCAAGTTCCCAACTTAAATAGCATAAAGATGAACTTTTAAATCCTAACAGATAACAAGGGAAGATACCTACATTGACCGTGCAGTAACTTCTAGCTCAAGAAAAGCAGCCATAGTGGATCTCTTGTAGATGTCTGGAGGTCCTGTAAAACCGAAAATAAGAAGAAATCACTGTACAACCCTAAAATTTGGGGTGGAAGAAGTGTACTCACAAATCGAAATTTCTCACAGATTAGAGTCTCTGTAGATGTCTGGAGGTCTCTCTCTCCCCATCTCTTGCTCTGATTTGAACAAAAATTAAAAAATTAAAACCAAAAGAAGAAGAATAAGACTGATAAAATTTCCAAAAAAGAATAATAGGTTTGAAGTTGAACCTCTACAAGAAGAAGAAGAAGAAGAAGAAGAAGGAGAGGAGGAGGAGGAGGAGGAGGAGACCTGAGATTGAGAGAGAGAGAGAGAGAGAGAGAGAACGAGCGAGAGGGAGAGAGGGTTATAGAAAAGTTTTTAGGCTGAAATATTAGCCGTGCGAGTTATAGAAGAAAATTGTAGGTTTTTTTACCGCATTTACGATATTTGTTTTGTTGTGCATCGTTTTTGGTATAAATAATAATGGCGCCATCTACCATAAGTAGATGTAACAAGTTATTTGGCTAAATTGTAACGTGAAAACTATTGAAAATATTTAACTTATATCTTGATACAATAAAAAATAATAATAAAAGATAAAATTGTCCATATTCACCCCCTCCACCCCCCCCCCCCCCTCGGCTGCCCTCTCTCGCTTCGACCGGCTGCACCATTTCCGCCTCTCCCCACTCGGTGCGGGCCGCCACCGTCGTCGTTGCCGCAGCAGAGAGGGGGAGGGGGAGTGGTGCAGCCGGCCCAGGGGGAGGGGGACAACCGAGGGAGGAGGGGTCGGCTGGGGTGTTTCGGAAGCAGCGTTGGTGGTGGTGGTGGTGGTGGGCCGGGGGTTGGGGGGAAGGGAGGAGTGGGTTGGATTGGGAAGAAAATGATAGTTTTGTCTTTTTTAAAATTTTGGGTATCAAATTAAAAAAAATCTTTGCGATAGAATATAGTACTTATCAAAGTTCAGGGTAGCAAGTTGAACATTTTGAATAGTTGAAAGCATCAAATTGTAATTTAGTCAAGTTATTTTTAAACTTTTTATGGTGTTCGCTAATATGCATGTCATAAGTCAATTATTTACGACACTATCTAGGTACGCCTTAATTCATAGAAAGACACTTTTTTAGTGACCTAGCATGCATGTGTCTTTCTGCAGGTGTTTGTGATTCATGTGATGACATTCATACACATCATCCCATTGTAACTGTTATATATATATTTGCTTCGGAGCCCTATCGAAGCCCCATGCACCATTGGATCGGGAGGCATGTGCGGGGCCCGCGTGGGGCCCGTGCCGATCCAACGGCTGAGGAGAGAGCGGGCTCCCACGGAGCTCCCGATATATATATATATATATATATATATATATATATATATATATATATATATATATATATATATATATATATATATATTCTTGATGCCTCGTTGTTGTCGGTTCTCAGCTTCATTGATACAAGAGCTTTCTCCATACTCGACACATAATGAATTGAGTAAGCACATTTTTCTTGACATAATTCATAGTCACAATGATATGACAGTACATTATTGTATCTTAATTATTTTCTTCCTTTTAAGACTTCCCTTGGCATCTAATAATGTATTGTCACATCAGTGTGACTATAGAATGTTTCAAGGAAAGTATATTCCTATAGCATTTTTCTAATGAAGAGTAATGCTATAAGAACACACTTTCTTGACAAGGACCAACAAACTTGTTGCAATATACATTTTTTAGTCAACTAATAATGTTTAACTAAAGGGCTAATTTTACATACATACATAAATTATTGTTAGCCTATTAGATTTAACTAAATACCAAATAAAGGAAATCAATAAGAGATAGTAACAAACTATTTATTAAAATCATGCTAGATTCTACAATTTTAGCCATTCTGTGAAGAATCAATTAACACGTTACCAAAGTGGCTCAAATGGCCATATTTATGTTAGTATAATTACTTGGAAGATGATCTTTGTAGCTTTGCAATCGCCAACGTTCTCCTTGGTGCTAAGTTCCGACAAAATAAGCTTCACCTACAATATTAGGCAAAGACTTTGGTATCCAAATAAATTTAGATCCACATTTGTTAGCTTTAGGAATCCAATTCATATCAACTTATTTTCTAACATGGCACTGTCTAGATATGTGTACTTTCAAATCACAATAGTGACATGTAACATGACTATATGTGTTTGAAGTAGGTGTATAGGTGCGATGTGTGATATGAACATTCTTCCAGGGTTGTATATAGATACAAGCATGATTGTGTGAAGCTTTAACCTTGCTTGCTTTCTTTACAAATGATTTGTCGTATGTGATTTTGTGATGAGTCACGTGACAAGTGTTAGATTGAGTCATAGGTTGCATTACCTGTTTTTCTAATCTAATCTCTAACTTTTTAGAGCTAGCGCATAAATTATCAAATTTAACAGTAAGAGCAACAATTCTCTGTGAAGCAATAAAATACTTCTTCTTTTTTATTCCAATTCCTCCTTAAGATTAGCATTTTTCTTGAGTGCTTTTCTCAATGCATTCAAGTGCCTCATGCAATCTAAGCTTAAGTATGGAAATCTCATCATAAGCATCAGAAGAGGAAGTATCTCTAACATTATCCAATAAACAAGTAAGTTTTTCATTCTCAAGCTGATAAGACTTAATATCTTTTCTAGCTTGATTATACTTATCTCTAAGCTTCTTGTGATCATCAAGTAAATCACTAAATGCATTAAATAATTCATCAACAGAAAAATCTTCGTAAAGAGGATTAGTAGATACCTGATCGAATGCCATTAGACATACGTTTGAATTATTGTGAGGATTTTCTTCTTCCTCTGAGTCGCTAGCTTCACTTTCGCACCAGATGCTTGTATTTGCATATTTGCGAGATAATGGTCCTCTTTTATTTTATCATTCATATCGATTCTCCCTTATTGATTTAGGGCAATCTTTCACTACTAGAAAAAGCGGGATTAGCGACGTATTTTAGCGACGCCAAAAGAAACGTCGCTAATTATATATAAATTAACGACTCCTTATAAAAAGTTGCTAGACGTCGCTAAATGGCGACATTTAGCGACGTTTAGCGACTTTTATTAAGATTTTAAAAGATAAGTCGCTATAAGTTCAATTAAGGTCGCTAAACGTCGTTAATATGTCTAAGTTAGCTACGTTTAGCAACGTATATAGCGACGTTTATATTAAAAATATTTAGCAACGTGCTTAGCGACGTCCTTAACGTTGCTAAAATTTAATTTAGCGACGTTTTTATTGGACGTCGCTAAACGTCGCTAAAATTTGTTTAATTAGGGCTCGGTTTAGTTTTTCACCATCCGTCAAAATTTTAAAAAGAAACCCCCCCCCCCCGCTCCGTCAATCGCCTCTCCACCGCGGCTACTCCGGCATCCCCCTCCTCCTCCTCGAGCTCTCTCTCACATAACACATGTGACACTGATACAGACACGACACACACACACAGACAGTGACACAGACACAGACACGGCACACACACACTGACACAGACACTGATAAGGACCTAGGGTTAGGGTTAGGTTTTTTGACATGGGGTTAGGGTTAGGGTTAGGTTTTTTGACATGGGGTTAGGGTTAGGACCGACTGGCCCTAGTCGACGAGCGATGGTGATTCATGTGCGACGACGGCGTCGACGAGGACATGGTTGGTATTCGAGTCTTGAGAATTGGAGGATGAATAAGGATTTGCTTTCTTCTTGAGGTAGGAGTTCCAGTGGTTCTTTATTTCGTTGTCGGTCCTTCCTGGTAGGTGTGTTGCTATCTGTGACTACCATGGAGGGAAATACTTATGCTTAAGTATGTCACGCCCTGATTTTGCCTAATCGATAATCGTCCCAGGGGCGCGATGCCGTGCACGCGTAGGGCGTGCGTGCACGAGGCCTTAGGCATAAGGATATTCTTTAGATTAATGCAACAGAGTAGACAAAATAAGATAACACAAGGTTGAGGCATAGAAAAGTTTCTCTTTTATTTATAATGAACATCTTGTTACATTGCTTGACTCAAAAGTATAAAATGCCCCACGGCTTACAAACTTGGACGCAAAATGAGATAGCCGATCCATACATTATGTCCCTTTACATAGTTTCAAAACACAAAACACCTTGGGTGCGAGTAAGCACCATCGCCTTAGCGTTATTCAGCAACGGAGAGAGTGAAAGGCTTCTAGCTTGAGCCTCCAAAAGTCTTGGCCACGAACCGCCAAGGATCCCAAAAGTCCGGAGAGAACTTCAGCTCCTCGCCGCGTTGCCTTGCGCCGGAGAACCTGCTACAACGAGGGTCAGTACTTCGAAAAGTACTGGTGAAGGCTAGCTGCTCAACTTTACCAAGCTCTTTAGATGAGTTTTAAATGAACATGCAACATTTATGTGTTTATGTGACTTTCTATTCTTGCCTAGATCAGATTTCATTTAGCAGGTATGCAAGAACAAAATAACATAACTCCACATGCCACCGTTCGGTGACTTTACCTGTACCGTCTGAACCACCTGTACAACTTACCATAGCCTTCCCTGTCACGAAGACATAGTTAGTCTGCACAGTTTAAATATACACAATATCTTTCTTTGTTGTTTAGGAGCCATCATGGGTTTAGTCTGGGCTGGCGGCGACGCTTACAGCGCGGGTAGCTAGCCCCGCTACAATTCCCCGCTCCCTGTGCTAACTCATTTTAGCACGACTAAGAAAGTAGATTCCGCCCGGGTCGAAACGGCCCGGTGCCCCGGTAACCGTTCGCAGGAACCTGGATCCCTTGTGCACAAGAATTCCCATGACCATTTCTATGAACCGAACTTCATAGATTTACTTACTACCGATTTAAAGAACATCATGTACGAAACTGCTTTACTGTACTATCACAATCAACCAACAAGTTATATGAAATAACATGCAGCAGTTTATAGAAGAACACCTTGAACTTATAAAAGAGCACTTTGAACTATCAATAAATACCAACCCATTAAACATCCAACGAACATGCATGCATCAATGAATTTATGCAAGGTTTTGTATGACAAGCAATGGGTGTTCCAAGCCTACTTCTTATCTTATCTTGTTATCCAACTTATTACTTAAGTGGTGTCGTTTGATTGAATGCACAACTGAGTCAATTTTATTATGAACGGAGCCCTTGGAAAGAAGGTGCTTATCGAAATAGAGCCACTCACAAGTTTGGTTGAATAGGAAGAAGAAGTAGAGATCTCTAAGACTCCGCTCGCGCGTTGTCTACACGATCACCTGCACGCACCAACGGATGATCAATACCTCCTGCTTCGGTCTCCAAGGCTCGATACGAAATGCGAAATCCTAAGAACGAAAACAATGAAGTCCATCGAAACCGTTCAAGAAAACGCAAGTCCTAAAACCAACAAGTACGCAACCAAGCGGCAATCGAAAACGGGCAAGGAAAACCAACACAACGGAAAGGCCTCTCTCTACTCTGCCGCCGAGTCCTTCCTTGAGGCACGATCCATTGATTATGGGACCTGATTCCGAAGAAGCCAATCCATAACGAGGAAAGGATCTTGATTCAATCTGTCCCGATCGAACGGTACCAAGCATATCTTAGCCGCGCTCCCCGAATAGGGGGAACGGGACGAACGGGGCGTTACATCATAACCATCTAATAGGAAGTTTCGTCCCGAAACTTAAGAATAGAACCTACCACTAAGGAATAATGAGGGAAATTTTCCCCTCATATCAGATTCAAGTTCCCAGGTCGACTCCTCAACCGAGTGGTTCCGCCACAATACGCGCACTAGCGAGACATTCTGTTCCGCAACTGCTTCTTTTTACGATCCAAAATTTGGACAGGCTCCGCCGCGTACTTGCAGATTCAACTGACCCAAGTCGACTATGCAACTAGCAAGTAAGATTTCCATGTTCTATACGATAATAAAGCGGGGTTATCCCCTTCGCTATGTGCGTTCGTCTCTTTTTATTAGCATGCAAAGGTTATCGCCTGTAAACTAGCACGTAACATTCATTTTCTTAGTGTGCAGCTGAGTAGAGACAGGTTCACCGGGGTCACCCACCTTAGCGATGTATCGCATCGGTCAAGCTAGACTTCGGACGCGCTTCTGATAGCCTAAGTCTGACTCCATTGAGGATCCCAGCATGAAAGCCTTTGCATCGAACGAGCCATCTCGCTGAGCAAGGCGGGTTGAATAGCTACACTTGTGTCGTTTGAATTGGCCCTCCGGGTTGAGCGGAGCGGGTTGTTACATCATATACCACTCAGAACAAGTTCCGTCCTCGAGACTTCCTGAGCGCATCTCGTGCTATCGCATAACTTCTAAACTTCCCTATACATCTCGTCTTATCCTTCAAGGACTGTCTCAATAATACAATTCTCTATTTTCTCACCATGTGTTACGCCAATGTTGGCCAATTCTCATCGAACGACTCTATCGTTCAATGCTATCGAGTTATACTCAACTCGATCGTTGCACTTCCGTCTCAAAATTTACTGCACCTAGCGCAGGGCTGTATTACTCAAGCACATGGTATTCTATAACTCAACGGGCACTTACGACTCATAATTGGGTGGACTTGCCCAACTAGTTATGTTATCACCATAGGAACCCAACGCATTTGAGCCTATTACTTGACGTTGCCTATCGAAACCCGTCGTTACGCCTAACCCAAAAGCTCGAATCTCGACAATTTTCCAATCTCGTTTTTGCATCAAATCTCTCTGAGTCACCGTCCAATCTCACTAAATAAATTCGCACCCAATCACCAACGTTTTCTGACTCAGTCTATATTGCGCCTTAGCGCAGAGCTAAATTGCCTACCTGGGGTACGCTTAAGTCCTTCGCACCTTTGGCCCAATCGAACTTAACTTCCTATTCATTTTTTACTCGTTCCGTTCGCCCGAGTGCTTAATCATTTTATCCGAATGATCCATTCGTTCAACTATTGCATTCCCAAACTCAGTCTCGTACTGCGCCTTAGCGCAGAACTATCCCTGTAGCACGAGGAACGATACAATCTTTCCTCTATAAAAATTTAGGTTGAGGCTAAATCATTTCAGTTGCCATACTCATCCATGCGAATCCGAACATTTTCCTTTGCAGCTGCATCCGAGTTATGCATATCGCTAAGTCTGGATCGTACCCATATTCAAGGCGTCCCCCAAATATGTGTATTTCAACCAAGCTCAGTGACAGCTAAGTCTGACAAGCTACTCGTGAAAATCTTTCGAAACGCGGATCGTCCTGCTATATGAATGACCGAACTCTTGTTCGATCCAGCTATCGTCTTATCCTTTACCGTCGCGTAACCGATCCGACCAAATCAATTTATTACTCGAGTCCTATCTTGCATTACGTTTGTTTCAACGCGAACGTTGCTAGTGTATATTCCAAATTCCAAATTCTAACTCTAAGTCTTGTTGCCCCAGTTCTATCATTCTTCCCGAACGATACTCTGAAGTCAGCCACTCCAGTTTAACTCAAGGCATAGGGTCGTCTGCCTAGTCACTAGGCCAACACACACAGTCATAGGTACAACTCAAGTTTGCAACTCATCGCGCAACCGTGTTGCACAACGCTCGCCCCAAACACCCTAAGGTCAAACCATTGTTCCTTTACACGGGTATTCTACCCAAGCTCGTTTCACTCAGATTTCTAAACATCGAGCACAGATCACCCTATCACACCAACACGCTCGTTCAACCGAACCCACGATACGCCCACGTTGCAGGTTCAACCCATCGATTCACATACACTATCTCTTTTATCATGTTTGATAGAATTCCCCAATCCATCCCTTTCTACACCTGTATCATCAAGCCATATTTCCATTATAGACCATCGATGTATATCATGAACTCTAAGTCGTCCAGCACAATCTACGTATCCGTTCATGAAAATGTCCAATATCTCTTACTTTACGTTTCTAGACTAACTCCTCAAGAAAAATCCTTAGACTCATTTTCTTAGTCTACTCTTAGCATTCCTCAAACAACTAAGATCAATTCCCAAACCCAAGTCTATCCCATTGATACTTTTCATTCATCGAGTTTATTTTTGGAATAATCACCGAACCTGTTCTTTTGAGTTTGCTTATCCCTACCGTACGTGAAATCACCACGCCGACGCTCCCGCAGGATAATCGTTCTCGCTGGGACAGATTTCGAATGTTATCTTTCTGAACTTGATTTCAAGATCGTTCTTCCAAACTCCAAGCCAAATCTATTACCGCTTAACTCAATCCATCAAATTCATAATTTTTACTAACTTGCATCAATCCATACTATTTTCCAACCATTGTTATGGTCTAAATCTCCCAAAATTTGAAATCATCGTATTCATACTCAAACCGAATTCTATCGAGCGATATCCTACTCAAATCCAAATTTTCCATGCACGCTATCATTCGTTCACTCCATTATTTCTAATTGCACTTACTTCGATCGCATCTCAGATTATTCAATCTCGAGTCAAGTTTTTAATTCGCTTGTTTCAACTCAAACTCGCTCGTACAATCCTCTAAGTCTTTTTCGACCATGATATCGATTCCAATTGCCCTGAATTTCTATTCGATGTAAGCCTTATCCCTTATTCAACTCATTGTAACTCGTTCGAACTAAACATTGCATGCTTTCTCCGAGTTCGTTTACTTGCTAGGCACTGTTTATTTGTACTAAGGCTTTACCCAATCTCGTCGCTTGTCGCTAGACTCGCTTAACTCTCCGAATCCATGACTTCGTTCAAGCATTTCTAAGCCAACAAATACACCACTCAGGGTTCGAGTTATACTCCCTGAATCTTTATAACTCATTATATCCACAAATTGCATAATCGAACAGGGGACTTATCGCATACACTACTCAGGAATTGAGTCATCCTAATAATTCCTGATTCGCGTTCGCATCCTTCACTCGTATGCCCAATTCGTTCCTTAGAACTCCAACACAGTCCCTATTTATCGCCTTAGCGATCTTAGACTCGTACACACCTGTATTCATAGTCCTCTATACAGACTATGCTTCAAATCATAACTTATCGCTATGAATAACCGTCCAAACTATTTCTGAAAATTCCCTACACGATTCCCATTACTCGCCTTAGCGGCAATCCGATAACGTCTCTATCGATTTCCCTCCAAGTCAACTTTATTCTCATCCCAACAATACCCAATTCTCGCTGCAACTCACTAGCACCAAGGGTCTTGGTGCACAATACTTAACACAAATTGGCCAAAAGGCCATGTGCATAGACCACTGTCTGAACGATATTCTTATCTCGCACTCTACTCGTTTGGTATTTTCATATAGACATATAACTTGCCGATTATAACACGAGTCTCCTCTCACAACATCCTTCACGAGTTGGGACAAAAGCCCTCACATCATGATCCCGTCAAAGCAATCGTATAATTCCCACGCACTTTTCAAAAAAAAAAATATTTAGACTTATTGTATGGAACGCATCTCATTTTGGCCAAGCGAATTCAAGGGTCTACTCGGGAGGTACAGAGTCCTCCTTAGAAACTTTCTTTGTGAGACCAAAGGATCTGAAGCATGCTCTGATACCAATATGTCACGCCCTGATTTCGCCTAATCGATAATCGTCCCAGGGGCGCGATGCCGTGCACGCGTAGGGCGCGCGTGCACGAGGCCTTAGGCATAAGGATAATCTTTAGATCAATGCAACAGAGTAGACAAAATAAGATAACACAAGGTTGAGGCATAGAAAAGTTTCTCTTTTATTTATAATGAACATCTTGTTACATTGCTTGACTCAAAAGTATAAAATGTCCCACGGCTTACAAACTTGGACGCAAAATGAGATAGCCGATCCATACATTATGTCCCTTTACATAGTTTCAAAACACAAAACACCTTGGGTGCGAGTAAGCACCATCGCCTTAGCGTTATTCAGCAATGGAGAGAGTGAAAGGCTTCTAGCTTGAGCCTCCAAAAGTCTTGGCCATGAACCGCCAAGGATCCCAAAAGTCCGGAGAGAACTTCAGCTCCTCGCCGCGTTGCCTTGCGCCGGGGAACCTGCTACAACGAGGGTCAGTACTTCGAAAAGTACTGGTGAAGGCTAGCTGCTCAACTTTACCAAGCTCTTTAGATGAGTTTTAAATGAACATGCAACATTTATGTGTTTATGTGACTTTCTATTCTTGCCTAGATCAGATTTCATTTAGCAGGTATGCAAGAACAAAATAACATAACTCCATATGCCACCGTTCGGTGACTTTACATGTACCGTCTGAACCACCTGTACAACTTACCATAGCCTTCCCTGTCATGAAGACATAGTTAGTCTGCACAGTTTAAATATACACAATATCTTTCTTTGTTGTTTAGGAGCCATCATGGGTTTAGTCTGGGCTGGCGGCGACGCTTGCAGCGCGGGTAGCTAGCCCCGCTACAATTCCCCGCTCCCTGTGCTAACTCATTTTAGCACGACTAAGAAAGTAGATTCCGCCCGGGTCGAAACAGCCCGGTGCCCCGGTAACCGTTCGCAGGAACCTGGATCCCTTGTGCACAAGAATTCCCATGACCATTTCTATGAACCGAACTTCATAGATTTACTTACTACCGATTTAAAGAACATCATGTACGAAACTGCTTTACTGTACTATCACAATCAACCAACAAGTTATATGAAATAACATGCAGCAGTTTATAGAAGAACACCTTGAACTTATAAAAGAGCACTTTGAACTATCAATAAATACCAACCCATTAAACATCCAACGAACATGCATGCATCAATGAATTTATGCAAGGTTTTGTATGACAAGCAATGGGTGTTCCAAGCCTACTTCTTATCTTATCTTGTTATCCAACTTATTACTTAAGTGGTGTCGTTTGATTGAATGCACAACTGAGTCAATTTTATTATGAACGGAGCCCTTGGAAAGAAGGTGCTTATCGAAATAGAGCCACTCACAAGTTTGGTTGAATAGGAAGAAGAAGTAGAGATCTCTAAGACTCCGCTCGCGCGTTGTCTACACGATCACCTGCACGCACCAACGGATGATCAATACCTCCTGCTTCAGTCTCCAAGGCTCGATACGAAATGCGAAATCCTAAGAACGAAAACAATGAAGTCCATCGAAACCGTTCAAGAAAACGCAAGTCCTAAAACCAACAAGTACGCAACCAAGCGGCAATCGAAAACGGGCAAGGAAAACCAACACAACGGAAAGGCCTCTCTCTACTCTGCCGCCGAGTCCTTCCTTGAGGCACGATCCATTGATTATGGGACCTGATTCCGAAGAAGCCAATCCATAACGAGGAAAGGATCTTGATTCAATCTGTCCCGATCGAACGGTACCAAGCATATCTTAGCCGCGCTCCCCGAATAGGGGGAACGGGACGAACGGGGCGTTACAAAGTAAACTACCATGGAGTTTTAAATCGATTGATTCAAGACAAAAGTGATTACTTGGTTGATAACTTCTTTAAGAAGTATTTTTGAGAAACAAAAGCGCAGAGGTTTGCGCCATAGCTTTTGGTGAGTTAATTTGATATATATTTGGAAGACATTTATATACCACAACAAATGGATAGGTGAAATAAAAATGAAATCAGTTAAGAGCTCTTAGACTAGTGCTTAAGATTTTTTTCAAAAAGTTCATTGTTAAAGGAGAAAAAAAAGATGGTGTATCATGAGAGTATTTCTGCTTAAGGTTAAAGGAGAAAAAAAGATGGGGATATGCAACCTTTGAGCCCTTAAGGTGTTTTATAAGCTACATTTATTTTCCTCAACTTTCTATATTCATAAGTGCACCAGCATGTGGAAATTAATGTGTCCCCGAGCAAGGTAGAGCATTACAACTGAAGATATCCTACCACATATTTTATGACTGATTGCTTGTTATCCATTGTTTGAACATGGTTGGAGGAGGTTCTATTTGAATGCCAAGTTCCTCATGATTGCATGTTCTAGAGGGTGCACATAACTACATTGTTAAGCCACCAAAGCTGTTTTAGAAGCTCTCTTATTCCTATATTCATAAGAACAGCAAAGAGGTAGACATTAGTTAGTCTCTTGGTAAGATACCTCATCTCAGCTAGAAGAGTATCCTGCCTACTTTTCTGAAGATTGCTCATCATCTGGCCTGAGGATGGATATAGGAGATGACGTTAGAATATTAAAGTTATTTCTTATTATAGATTCTATATTGTGCATATCATCATATTCATTAGGCAACCTATAAATATCTTTGACAAAATCATTACTTTTGTGCTTGAAAATATCTTTTCCAAGAGCTTGCATTTTACATATTAAGCCAACAATATCATAAAAGTGCCACTATACGCCATAGTTGTGGGCTTATTTTTGTAACTAGTTGATACACTGTAAAGACGACTTCAAGGTGAGATGACTTTATATTGCTTTAGGCAAGTGTAAAAGAAGAGGCCAACTTTTGAGTCTTGACTGAAGCAAGTTGCTAAATATATAATTCCAAGTATACTGAAAACTTAGTCATAATGCCAAGTAGGGATTAAATAGCAACACATTTTACACTTCATTACCACAAAGGATTACAATAAAGGCGACTATGGATTGAAGTGAGGAACTACCAGTAAATGTTTGTGTTCATAACCTATGTTTTAAAAGGGGTGAGGCGCACTCGAGGCACTAGGTTACTCTGGAGCCTAGGTGCAAGATTCTCATAGAGGTGTGCGCTTCAATGAAGTGAGGTACACATTTTTGAATTTTTTGAATAATATATAGTTTTAAATAAAGAAAGTCATATCTAATCAATTCATAACACCATTAAAAAAAAATTTTATTTGAGAACATAAAATCCTAAAGATAAAACTAAGAGTTAACCATCATCAAACTCACAAGAAACTACCACAGGCTAATAAAATAGAAGACTTGACAAAACCCTAATAATAATCATCATTCGTATTATCATCTCCATCATCAACACTACCAATAGATTTGTATCCGTTATCGCCGTCGTCGTCATCCTATACATCATCATTGTCATCATCCTATACATTTTGTCATCATTATCCTATACAAGATCTATCAATTAAATAGAAACATTAGTTGGTTGACTAAATACATCTTATAGTATTTTTATTGTTAGGACAAAATGTTGAGCAATAGATATTATGGTATGAAAGAGGAATAAGATAGTAGTTAAAGGGAGATGCTAGGAGTAGAATTAGACCTAAACAGACATGGGGTGAAGATTTAAAGAAATATAAAAAAAAGGAGGAAGTGAGTCATCTAATTCTTCCAAGTAGTTTTATTATTACTATCATTATTATACTGCAACAAACAGCTAATTCTTTGTGAGTCATCTAATTCTTCAATTCCGCATTATTAAGGGTATGTCTTAAGTAATATCTGTTATCAATTATATTCTTTGTTTTCATCTATCTTACCATATGGCACCCAAGAGAGCGATACCTCCTACTATTAAGGAGGAAGCGATGCCTCCTACTGTGAAGGAGGAAGTGATGTCTCCTACTGTTAAGGAAGAAGAGATACCACATGTTGTATCTCAGACGGGGAGTTCCAGTCACCCAGCACCTATAGCGGTTGTATCTCAGACGGGGAGTTCCAGTCACCCAGCACCCATAGCGGAGATTGATAACATAAACGCTGTTTATGCGCAGTATCTGAGGGACTGGTATCTGCCCCAGCGTATTGGATATCCTCGAGATTGATACTGTGATGTTTCATATACTTTTATTGTGGTTATTATGTGATTGTGATACTTATATATTATGTCCATTTTGTGATTGTGATACTTATATATTATGCATTTTGTGTGACTGTGATACTTTTATTTTGTGTGTATTGTGTGACTGTGATATTTTATATATATTTTGTGTTATTTCGTACGCAAAAAATTCAATGGATGGTTGCTCTAGATCTGTCTATAATATTTGTGTGTATTAATTATATGACTGTGATACTTTTATTCATATTAAATGATGTTAATATATCGGTGTTGAGTGTTCCACCGAAGGGGTCGGCGAACCCAGAGAATTCAACGGAGGGTTGCTCCGGGTCTATTTTTAATTAGAAATTTATAAGTTGCAGGAATAATAGTTTGGAACAATTCAGTATTTTTTTTGTAAAATTAGCGACGTATTTAGCGACGTTTAGCGACGTTTTTCTATGTCGCTAAATAAGTCGCTAATTAGCGACGTTAATAGTCGTCGCTAATAACGTCGCTAAATGTCGATAAATACGTCGCTGTACGTCGTAAATTGCTGACATGGCAGTACTGCAAGGTCATTAAAGACATCGCTGTTACGTCGCTATATAAGTCGCTAATTAGCGACGTTTAGCGACGTTTTATTGCGTCGCTAATTAGTGACTCTGAGTCGCTAAACATCGCTAAGTTAGCGACATGTCTAAGTCGCTAAAAAACGTCGGTATAGCGACGTGATGATTATCGACTTCTATAAAACATCTCTAATTACGTCGCTAATCGTGATTAGCAACGTTTTTTTATCATTTAGCGACATTTTTGGGCATTGCTAATTTGACTTTTTCTGGTAATGTTTCATCATGTGGCCTGGCCTTCTACAGTCGTAGCAAATTGGTTCTTCTTCAAGATCTTTCTTCTTTCAGTTTGATTTCTCAAACTCTAAGAATCTTCTAAATTTTCTCGATATTTGGGCCAGCTTCTCATTGTCTGAATCATTATCTATTTCGACATCTTCAGAAGTATTATCATAAGCTCTTTTGTGATACGTCTTGAATGCGATGGCCTTCTATTTAGGAGCTTACTCTTCAAAATATTCGAGGTCCAGCTCATACGTCGTTAGCTTTTCCGTGAGTGTTTCTAGTGTCATAATGGTGAGATTGTTTCCTCCAATGCTTGCAGTTGCCTTGGGGTTCCAGTTCTTGGTGAGTCCCCGAAGCACCTTGCGGATCTTTTCATAATTTGTGTAATCCTTGCCAAGAGAGGAAATTGGATTCACAATATCCAGGAAGCGAGTGAACATTTGAGTGATGGTCTCATTTGGCTTCATCTTGAAAGCTTAGTACTCTTATGTCAGTCTGCTGATCTTTGATTCTTTTACTTGGGTGGTTCCTTTATGAGTTACCTCAAGAAGCTTCCAGACTTCATGTTAAGTTGTACAAGTAGATACTCTGTTAAATTCAGTCATATCTACAGCACAGAACAAAGCATTAATAGTTCTAGCATTAAGACTAGCTTGTTTCTTTTCCATATCTGTATATTTATCATTAGGCTTTTTAACAAAATTATCATCAATAACTATTCTCGCAGGCTTCTTATATCCATCAATAACTATGGTCCAAAGATCAAAATCAAGTGACTTTAAATAAAAGCCCATATGTATTTTCCAGTACGTGTAGTTGGTACCATCAAATAGGGGTGGCATATTTGTAGACTGGCCTTCAACATTTTTAGTATAAATGGATCTAGTGCTTGCCATATAAAAAATCTTAGGAGATTAGTCCAAATAAGAGCCATGACTCTGATTGTCACGCCCAGTCCCAAAATATCGAGGGACTAGATACGTGACAATGGTCAGCAGCACACACCGATGGACAAATCCAATTTAATGGACCCATCAAGGTGTACTTAAGCTGTAAAACAACAATAAAGGTCTATGCTACTAATCTCATCCACAAAAATAAATACAGTCAATATGAAATAATAAGCAACATCAAGTCTCCAAATATACATATCTCGGGGAACAACCCGATGATAAGTCTGATACAATAGTTCATTAAACAAGAAATAAAAGAGTCTAATAACAGCAAGGACTGAGTATAGAATAAGCAGATACTCAGGAGAAATCCTCAGCGATCACCTCGTCCTATGGTTCTGGTACTGCTCTAATGACTGCTCATGTCCCGTACACCTCGGGGTAGATCTCCTCTGCTAAACCTGGGGACATAATCCAGATTCTAGGTCCTCAGGGGACATAGCAAGGTACAAGAATAACTCAAGCCAAAATAAATGTAGTGCAATAATAAACGAATCAATAGGGTAAACTATATAACCAACTAAGTGATATGCAAGTTGAGAGCATCACTAGAACTCAGGCTGAGACCACTACAAGCTCAGTGTCGGGGAGCCGGTAGCAGTAATATCACTAGTAGAGTGCCTAGCTCTGATGTAGAGTCTGAGGCCTCACAATAATAAATATATATATAAATCAGCATGTAGCCTGTGTCTCTCCCCACCCAATGTAATCACACGTCTCATGTCCATAACGTCTCATGTCCATGTCACACAATATCATATCTAATGCAG
Source organism: Iris macrosiphon (assembly GCA_036927795.1). Taxonomy (NCBI): domain Eukaryota; kingdom Viridiplantae; phylum Streptophyta; class Magnoliopsida; order Asparagales; family Iridaceae; genus Iris; species Iris macrosiphon. The sequence continues at coordinate 39,197,483 of JAYESA010000004.1, read as the reverse complement.
AAAGTCATAATGATAGCTAAGCATATGCAATATCTATGTCACGAATCATATAACCTATACAGAATCACCATGAATATCTCAAGAAGATTCTATCTCATGAATAGTGTCAGGTATCCTGTGGTATGACGTACTTGATAATGTAAGCACGAAAATGTATAGGGTTTCGATATCCATCTCTAGGTGACGTTACCCAACTCCGCATACGGTGTTGACACCCGAATATTATTCGGACGTTAAGTAATATCACACGGTCCTAAGTTGAACAGATACAACATATAAATAATTCAAAAGAATATTATGTAACAAGAACTGCAAGATTTGGCAATGTACACTTGCCTGGGATTAGGTTTCCAACTACTAATCTGGCATCAGCGGGATCTGCAGGTACTCCTCCAGTTGCTGAAATAAACGTTACCATCAGGTTCAGAAGATATCAAATAGCTAGAATTGCCTGTCCATAAGTCCAATTTGGACACAGGGGCAAAATTGATAATTTCTGGTCAAAGCGGGGTCCATATGTGGCCCACTTCGTGTAAACTCCCTCACCCAAAATTGGTATTTGTGTATATTTTATATTATTATATTATTATAGATATTGAATTTCTTTAGAGTATTCTGTTATTTAATTAGAAAATGAATTTCTCGATATATTTACTTATATAAATATTTATTTAGAATCATTTTTAGGTTATTTTAGATTTTTGAAATTAATTAGGATTTATTTGGATATATATAGTCTTAATATTAGATAGATGCTAATTTAGTGTTAATATATATTAATAAGATTTTATAAATTATTTGTATTATATTTAATTATATTCAAGATTATAAATTATTGAGATAGATTCAAACTCTACTTTAAATTAATTCAAATCCTGAACCTACTAGGAAAGCAACTTAATGTATATCATATCCTTATTTAAATTCATCATAATCCTATCCAAATTAACCAATCCTAGTCGTATTTAATTAAGTAGTGTCCACCATTATAAATACCTCATCCTTCATATTTTTCTTCCCCAAATTCCCCTCTTTTTCGTCCAAAAATAGTCAAAATTCGTCATAAATTCAGCCTCATTTTCTACTAGTTATGACGAATTAAAAAGACGATATCTCCTAGCTCCGGACTCCAAACGCGCTCCCGTTTTTTTTGTTAGAACGATATTGAGGTTAGCTTTCTGTTTATATAATTTTTTTACGAAATTATGAGTATTAAATTCTGGAAAATTTGTAGAGCACAGCATGTCCGAAAATAGACGTGTTTCGATGTTTTCGCGATTCCGGGAGAACCAGGAATCAGAATCATGAACCGTTTAAATTTTTGGAAATCTAATATCGAGATCATCGACATATATGTTTCTCAGAATTTATTTCAAAGTATTTACATACTTTTAATTCTGTAGAACTTCTAGGTTAGAATTTAACCATCGGTACAAAATACAAAATTTGTATGTGCCATAATTTCCAAACGAATTTGAATTCAGACAAGCCATAAATTCCAGTATGTTTTTGATGCTAAAATCTACAGGAAATCATGCATGAAATTCGAGTTTGTATCGGTTGACTTTTTGGTCAACAGATCGTCTCGATTTGCGTGCCATGAGTCTCGAGTTGATAAAATTCAGTTTCTTTGGACAAAATTTAGGAATTAACATAAAAATCAGAATAATAATATTAAAATAGGATTTTAGAGTAATTATTCCAGAATTAAATAAATTAAAATAAATTATCTTTTGACGTGATAAATTTGTAATACATAGGCTATTTGGACTGTGACTTGGACTCTGATTCATACCAGCAGCAGGACCCCAGGCAAGATACCTTGCCAAATTGTTTACAGTACTTTGCATGCTATTTATATTTCTTTTTATTTATTTCATTTCTGTATAGTTCTTGCATGTGTAGTTTTTCTCCAATCATTACTATGTATTAGATATGTTGACACACACATGGCACCTAGTATCATGGGAGGACAATCATTAGGCGTATGGGCTTTTAACCACTCTGGTAAACCGTAGTATATAGTTCGTACTACGGGCGTGTGTCGCGCTGGTCGCTACCCCAGAGGTATGTCGATTTCTGATGTTCTAGACGGGTGTGTGAGTTGTGAGGCTTAGATCGAGTAGACTACCCTTGCCCATATGTCGAAAAGTTGTCCTCATTTGCATTCATATAGATTGTCTTGTACAGCGTACTTATTTATTTTCAAACCATATGCATGTTTACTGTATTCAAATTGGCTCGTATTTTCTGTATCTTGTTACGTCCCTCTGAGGACCTGGTCCGCTGCCAGGTGTATCTTTTCTTGAGTATTTACAGGAGCGCAGATTTGGATGGTTACATGTGATCCGAGGATGTCTTCTCTTCGAGCTGTGATGGATAGCTGGTATTCTTATATTGTGTTGTGGTGTTGTACTCATATTGTATTTGCTCTTATATTTGAGTTGATAGTGGATTTGTTTCCATCCAACTATCATCCTTAGATACTTCTTATTGAGATCTAGTTTCATAGATACTGGTTATTTATTTCTATATGATTTTGGTGGATGAGATTTAGATTATACCCTGTGACTTGTGACATATGTTTTATACCACTTGTGGATTTGATATTCATATTACAGCGTACGTGTGGATTTGGTTTCCATACATTGGAGTTGCCATATCCATGCGTCTGGCATGCTTACGTGTCCTAGTCCTACGTATTTTTGGGACTGGGGCGTGACATGTTTTTGTGGTGGCCCATGCAGGTCGAGAGCATATTGTCTCGGTTACGTTACTGTAGCGAACAAGCCTGCACCTAGGACTAGAGTATAGGATCTCATCCATAATTGACTGTGATTCATCTCCTCCTATCTGTTCTATTTTGAATAATTGTATCCTGCTTGATTCATGTGCTTCCCTAATAGTTCCTTGAGTATAGTCTTTTGCTAAAATATAGGAACCCATGTTATTAGGATGATAATTAGAGTAGCACACCTATTAAGAATACAACAAGAATATAGACACACCACTAAGTTTAGAATATCTAGTGAACCTAGAATTCCTTATCTTTAGATTGTTATACCATTATCCCTTGATGTATTAAGAAGACTTGAGAGTAGTATAGACACTACTAGAGTTAGTTAGAAGTTTTACCATAATGTTTGACACCTAGTATCACATAGTCTTTTGACCTATTAATTGAAGTATAACCGAATGATATTTATCGCATGCTAGCAAAAGACGACAGTGTTTATTCAGACCATAGAATTTAGAGGTCTTTGCCCTATTTGGTCGACTAGCGACTTAGATAAGGAGGTTGTATGATAACTGTAGAGATTGTAGAGTCTTTTATTATTAGTACTTATGTTATTTTTACTTTTGCGAACTTGAATTATTTTGTAACTTCTCACATCATAATCCAGCGTTATATTTTCTGTGCTACCTTGAGTTATGCTGCTATTATAGCCTAGTTTTTGCAAGCTTAATCTTATATCGAGCTTGTTCATGACATATGTGTTATTGGGGCCTGATCAACCACACTAATACAAATTGTCTAATCAGAATCAGTGTATTATGGTCTAGCTAGCCATAATGCACTTGATTCGCCCTTCGCAATAGTATTTTACGTGGATTGAGATGTATAGTGGACCAGTAGACAAATATACTTACCCTCTAGATACGACAAAGCATATCATATCAAGTACATAACTGCACCGATATGAGCATGCGAATAAAAAATTACCAAATTAAGATTTCAATCCACAACTGTCTTGACAATTCCCATTTGAATTCTTTAAACGCTTTGATTTCCATACTTCCATTCTATTACCCCTCCTTGAACTCTTTTTCGTTGCTTTTCGTCTTCCCTTGTTTCGGAAAGACGAAATCTCGTGCTTGGATATAAGTGATACACGGGTAGTACAAGATATACCCCATAGGCCAATCACATTATTTGGTGACTATCTTTCATAATTGATTAAGGGCATATCACATATGATATAGTTGGTGTTAAAGTTTTGAGGATTGAATGACATGAGAAAATAAATTGAGGAATATTTTTCTTAAGTGTAAGAGCCTTATGTGATAGATGGATAAATTCTAAGTTGGGTAGAAATTGCATTATTAAACTTGAGGAGAATTCTTTTAGATTGTGATCAAGTAGGATTAGATTGAGAGATTAAGTCCTTTTAGATGTGGAGAATTTTAAAAGAGGGATTAAGATAATGAGGATTTAATGAATTTTAAAAATCTTGATATTGAGGACCCAATATTTATACTTTGAGCACATGATTTAAATTTTGAATATTGAAGGATGAATCATCGATTTAAATTTTTAGGATAAATATAGAATTTTAGACTTGAATAATTGGTTAATTAGATTTAAATTTTATAATTTGATGATTTGAATTAAAAGTTTAATTTTGATTGTTGGGTCACCTATTTGAAATATTGAGGATATAAATTGAGTTTAAATATTTGAATAGTACAAATTCTTAAGTTAAGAATAAGAATAAGATTTGATTAGAATTGTTTATTGTTCAAAGTCTAGAGGAGATTATGATAGTTGGAAATTATGATATAAATTTTGATGTGGGATGTCATATAGACTTGAGTTAGATTTGGATGTTGATTATTTAAAAATCGAGAAGAGATTACGACAGGTTGAATTTTGATTTAAACAGTGGTTATCTTAATTTTGAAGTGATCGCGATAGATTTGAATAGATTTTATTATTTAAATTTTTGCAAGAGATTGCGATTGACGTACCTTATGTACGAATGTGAAGGATTTAACAAATTATGCCTTATTTTAATTTCGAGGACAAAATTATTTTAAGTTGGGTAGATTGTAAACTCCCTCACCCAAAATAGGTATTTGTGTATATTTTATATTATTATATTATTATAGATATTGAATTTCTTTAGAGTATTCTGTTATTTAATTAGAAAATAAATTTCTCGATATATTTACTTATATAAATATTTATTTAGAATCATTTTTAGGTTATTTTAGATTTTTGAAATTAATTAGGATTTATTTGGATATATATAGTCTTAATATTAGATAGATGCTAATTTAGTGTTAATAGATATTAATAAGATTTTATAAATTATTTGTATTATATTTAATTATATTCAAGATTATAAATTATTGAGATAGATTCAAACTCTACTTTAAATTAATTCAAATCCTGAACCTACTAGGAAAGCAACTTAATGTATATCATATCCTTATTTAAATTCATCATAATCCTATCCAAATTAACCAATCCTAGTCGTATTTAATTAAGTAGTGTCCACCATTATAAATACCTCATCCTTCATATTTTTCTTCCCCAAATTCCTCTCTTTTTCGTCCAAAAATAGTCAAAATTCGTCATAAATTCAGCCTCATTTTCTACTAGTTATGACGAATTAAAAAGACGATATCTCCTAGCTCCGGACTCCAAACGCGCTCCAGTTTTTTTTGTTAGAACGATATTGAGGTTAGCTTTCTGTTTATATAATTTTTTTTACGAAATTATAAGTATTAAATTCTGGAAAATTTGTAGAGCACATCATGTCCGAAAATAGACGTGTTTCGATGTTTTCGTGATTCCGGGAGAACCAGGAATCAGAATCATGAACCGTTTAAATTTTCGGAAATCTAATGTCGAGATCATCGACATATATGTTTCCCAGAATTTATTTCAAAGTATTTACATACTGTTAATTCTGTAGAACTTCTAGGTTAGAATTTAACCATCGGTGCACAATACAAAATTTGTATGTGCCATAATTTCCAAACAAATTTGAATTCAGACGAGCCATAAATTCCAATATGTTTTTGATGCTGAAATCTACAGGAAATCATGCATGAAAGTCGAGTTTATATCGGTTGACTTTTTGGTCAACAAATCGTCTCGATTTGCGTGCCATGAGTCTCAAGTTGATAAAATTCAGTTTCTTTGGACAAAATTTAGGAATTAACATAAAAATCAGAATAATAATATTAAAATAGGATTTTAGAGTAATTATTCCAGAATTAAATAAATTAAAATAAATTATCTTTTGACGTGATAAATTTGTAATACATAGGCTATTTGGACTGTGACTTGGACTCTGATTCATACCAGCAGCAGGACCCCAGGCAAGATACCTTGCCAAATTGTTTACAGTACTTTGCATGCTATTTATATTTCTTTTTATTTATTTCATTTCTGTATAGTTCTTGCATGTGTAGTTTTTCTCCAGTCATTACTATGTATTAGATATGTTGACACACACATGGCACCTAGTATCATGGGAGGACAATCATTAGGCGTATGGGCTTTTAACCACTCTGGTAAACCGTAGTATATAGTTCGCACTACGGGCGTGTGTCGCGCTGGTCGCTACCCCAGAGGTATGTCGATTTCTGTAGAGTCGCGCTGGTCGCTACCCCAGAGGTATGTCGATTTCTGATGTTCTAGACGGGTGTGTGAGTTGTGAGGCTTAGATCGAGTAGACTACCCTTGCCCATACGTCGAAAAGTTGTCCTCATTTGCATTCATATAGATTGTCTTGTACAGCATACTTATTTATTTTCAAACCATATGCATGTTTACTGTATTCAAATTGGCTCGTATTTTCTGTATCTTGTTACGTCCCTCTGAGGACCTGGTCCGCTGCCAGGTGTATCTTTTCTTGAGTATTTACAGGAGCGCAGATTTGGATGGTTACATGTGATCCGAGGATGTCTTCTCTTCGAGCTGTGATGGATAGTTGGTATTCTTATATTGTGTTGTGGTGTTATACTCATATTGTATTTGCTCTTATATTCGAGTTGGTAGTGGATTTGTTTCCATCCAACTATCATCCTTAGATACTTCTTATTAAGATCTAGTTTCATAGATACTGGTTATTTATTTCTATATGATTTTGGTGGATGAGATTTAGATTATACCCTGTGACTTGTGACATATGTTTTATACCACTTGTGGATTTGATATTCATATTACAGCGTACGTGTGGATTTGGTTTCCATACATTGGAGTTGCCATATCCATGCGGCTGGCATGCTTACGTGTCCTAGTCCTACGTATTTTTGGGACTGGGGCGTGACACTTCGCACCGAGAAACATACCAGAGATAATATTCTCCAAATTCGTTAAGCTTAGTGTTTACAAGTCCAGAACGATGATACAAATCCAACAAAATATCAAGAACTAGATTCCGATGAGCCGATCACAAAATCGTCCGTCAAGTAGAGCTGTGGGGCCCACGATACGGGATTTTGTCAACCTCAGAATCGAACCAAACTTGGGTCTCAGGACCAGCGTATTGCTAGGAGTCCGATGACGCAAGTTTTATTTTGAAATGACGAGCATACACGAAGTTATAATGAGTTTCAGAACAGGGCTGATACGGAATGTTGTCGACGGATAGGCGTTGATTCCGGTGTGCATGCACATCCAAATCAACTTTCGCAAAATCCTACATGTCCGTATTGACAGTATGCACCTTTCGGTGAAGTTCGCACACGACCAAGTCGTCTCATTTAGCGGAGCACACCCAGTTTCGAGAAAAATTAGAATTTTTAAATACTAAGTTTTTTGCCAATTTCACCCTCGAATAAATTATAAATTACAGCTCAATAAATTAAACTAAAATAGGATTTTAAAACTTGGTCATATGGTCTAAATAATTGTTTAAGCCAATTTTGAAAATATTTAACAGGTTGGTCACAAAACGGTCGTGAACCGGGGAGTTCGGGACATTTTCTGAATTTTTAGAAAAGGGGATTTATTTTCCTAATTTTGCGTCGCAGTTTGCGATCGACACAGGATGCGACATCCCGAACGAGTTGCACAGGGTTCGAGAGGGTCACGCAGGGTATGCGTCACAGCAAACATTTCGAACATCATCGCGACGATGAGAGAGAAAATCTTACCATAATACAGAGTCATAATCGACTATACGGTGCGTATGCGGGGTGGTGCGGCGCACGTCGACGATGGGGCACGGCGCTGCTGCGGCTGCTGGTCATCGCTGGCAGAGGTGGAGATTACCGGAGGAGCTCGGGTCGAGGTCGTCGGGCTGCTGCGGAGAGACGGGCAGCCATCGGCGGCGTCGAAATGGTCGACGGGGCGGGTGATTGCGATGGTGATAGCCGGAGAGGCTCGGGGAAGTGGAGGCGATAGTTGACGGTGGGTCGTGGAGCTGGTCGCCGGAGGGGAGCTCGGCGTCGGGCTGGGTCGAGGTGGCAACGGAGGAGGGTGATGGCGGTGGTAGAGAAGCGGGTCGGCTGGGGGTTTAAATAGGGGAGAGGCCGGCGGAGGTTACAAGGAGGGAACCCGGAGGGTTGGCGGTTACAGGCGAATCGGCCGCAGGGAAACGGCTGGGGGAGGCGAAGCGGCGGAGAAAATTTGGGGATTGGGGTTTACTGTAGCAAAGGGGTTGTGGGTCGGGTTCGGCTAGTCGGGTCGGGTCAGCGGGTTCAGATCCGACCCATTAGGGTTGGTCTGGGTTGGGTTGGTTCTGGGTTGGTCCGGTTCTGGGTGGGTTCGGTTCGGTTTAATAATAAACCGGGTTTATTTTGGTTTAATTAAAACATTAATTTAGGTCTTTTAAAAAGAGTTCTGGGGTCCAATAAAATCCAAAAATTGCACTAAGTCTAATATTTTATTTTACACCCAAAAATATTATTTTTATAATATTTTAATATTTAATAAAATCACAAAAATTATTCAATACCAGAAAATATTTATTTTAATTAGTTAAAAATTACTAAAAAATTCTGAAATTTTATTTTTAAATTCTTGAAAATTTTGGGGGTTTACACTGATACCAATTGTAGGACAATTAGTATGGAAAGTAAAACTTATATACAAAGAACCCGCTCTGATACCAATTATAGGTCCGTATGGCAACTCTAGAGGGGGTGAATAGAGTGTATGTGTGTGCGGCGGAATATAATCACCAAATAAAAATTTAAATCTAAGGCCAACTTATAAACAACAGTAATAAGTAATAATAAGAGTGTAGGCATAGTATAAGTAAAGTTTAGAAAAGCAAACTCAAACACCATGAATTTTATCATGGTTTTCTCGTGGAGTACTAGTCCAGGCCAAAGAACTCTTGCTCGGTGTTAATCCACTATTTGTGAAATATGGTACACATGCGCCTTTGATCCGAAGAGCACGCCAACTTCTTACAACACGAGCTTTGATCCGAAGGACTAGCGACCTCTTACAACCACATGATTTTGATCCGAAGAGCTTGCTGACTTAAGACTTGTATGTAAGACGAACTTGTAAACCAAGCTTTACAACTCGATCAGACTTCTAAATCGGAACCGCGTTGGCATTAGAAGTCTGGGAGTTGGTCTTGGGAATAAGAAGGTTTATAGCTTAGGAATAGAGTAGGAAAGTGAAAGAAGTTAAGAAGGACAAAAGAAGCCAGTCAGCCTCGGCTGAATCAGTATCAGCTTTGTCGTTGGCATCATCACCAGCTTCCTCTCAGGGTACTGTTACAGTACTAAGTTAGAATAGTAGGATTCGACGCCTTTGAACAGGTCGACATCCATAAATTCTGTCCGGACAACCTCACCCACGTCCACATACTTGAAGCATTGGTGGAGGGTAGAAAGTACTATTATATTTTCGTGTATCCAGGGGAATCCCAGTAAGATATTGTAGGATACTTCTAAATCAATGATGTTGTAGGTAACCTCAGTACGAAGATCGCCTATTTAGCACCTGAGGCAAATCTTTCCCAAGGGGTGGATCCTTCCAGCGTTGAAGCCTATGATATTTGTGTTGGTCGCTGCAAATTGGTGCATCGGGACCCCCTGGACCAATAGTAAACTCCTTGGAATGATTCTGAGCGACGAGCCTGCATCGAAGTGCATGCGATCTACTTTGTAGCATCTAGCCAGTGTAGTACAGTAATCTATCATAATAATTGTTCTTTAATAACATATCTTCTTGTAAGAAGTTTATGTTGGGCATATTTTTTTGTCACATTTTGGAAATAGAGACAAGTGACAAGATCTTCAGCTGGCTCCTTGATTTGTACAGGAATAAGTCAACTTGTAGTAGTGACTCACTCAATGCATCACATGTCTCTTTAAAGAGACGAAGAAGTTCGTAAAGGGACAATCGAGCCAATGTATTGGCAAGTTGTGCCAATATATCAAAGTTGTTTGACTTATCGAGTCCCAGAGGACAATCCTTCAGAGACTTGTTGAAACGTACTTCCTTCTATATAGTATTATCTGCCATCGCTTGTTTTGACAGACCCGCCTTAGGAGCAATTGGTGCGGGAGTAGGAGAGGTTTTAGATGCCTCTCTGAGACTGGATCATAAGTCTGTACGTAGTTCATGCCGGACCTAGTTTCTTCGGAAACTGCTTTCTCAACAGCCGAAGGTGCAAGAAGTACATATGACATGGCTTGCTCTTCTTCCCTTTTTGCTTCAGCCTAGAGTTATAGGAGGCAGTCTCTTATTGTATCTCTTAAATGAGGTCGGGATGAACCCAGATGATCTCAACACGTAGAGTTGTGAGTGGGGTTAACCCTTTTATTTGGTCGAAGGCCAACAAAAGATTAATGATCTTTATCGTGGCTTTCAATATCGGAACAACACTACCTTGGACCTCCAACATTGGAAAGTCTTCGAACTATAAAGACACCATGTTGGCGGTGACTGTCTTATGATCAGTGTAGAGCATGATAGCTTTTGAGTCTATCAGCTACTAGACCATATTTTTTATCATGTAGCAATCCTTAGTCGGATGATGTACATAGCGGTAGAACAAGCAGTGGGTCATTGTTATGATAGTCCTTTGGTGATCAACATAAAAGGTCGCTTTAACAAAATAGAGCCCTTTGAGGTAGACCTTCGTAGGTCAACCCCTCACCCTAGGGCCGACGTCCATTCGTGGTCGATCTCTCTACCACACAATATGATACCGAGCCTTTTATTTTCGACCTTCATCGACATGGTCGTCCCAACTCTGACCATCCATTTGTGGTTGATTTGCCTAAAGTCAATGAGAATATCGTTCATCCATATGGGGCTCTCTGAACATGAGATCCTTTTGTAGTGGCGCTCGTTCGAGTCGCCTCACTGTCAACATCAATATCCCAATAGTAGCTCCTACGTCTAGTAACTGTTCTCCCCACCCAATGAATCTAGAATAGGTCAAATCCTCGCCACGTTCAATCCCTAATATGAAGCCCAATACATAGCACGAATAAAAATATCTAGCATGAACTAAGCTGACACACGTCCCGGTCATAATGATGATCAGTCGAGTACAAGGGTACGTGTCCTCTATCACTATAATATCTCTCTTTGTCCAAATTAGTGTCAAGGTCCTGCGGGATATCAGTGTATCCATAATAGAGTAAGGAAGGACCCCTAAATGCCTAGGTTGCAAAAGTAACTAACCAATACACACCATTGGTTGCACCCATAGTCATGCTCGGACGCATAGATAAAAATATAACAATAAAAAATAGCTGAACATGAATTGAAATTTGTAATAGAAATATAACATAGTGGCAAGGTATAATGTCCTAGGTTTTCTGAGCTGAGTATGAAAGTCTGGTCCCGAGTCCAAATTAAAATGATCCTTAGGAACCTAAACAATAAGTAATTTAAAATTTAATCACTTATGAGTTTCATAGTAATTATAATAACTTACATACTTAGCTAATACAATTTCAATATTAATGTTGCACATAAGTACGCAACGTAACAAACCACAAGTAACTTTCCCCCTATACCTTCCTTGTTGTCACGCCCCAGTCCCAAAGATACGTAGGACTAGGACACGTAAGCATGCCAGCCGCATGGATATGGCAACTCCAATATAGGGAAACCAAATCCATACGTACGCTGTAATATGAATATAAAATCCACAAGTGGTATAAAATGTAATACAAGTCACAGGGTAAAATCTAAGTCTCATCCACCAAAATCATATAGAAAAAATAACCAGTATCTATGAAACTAGATCTCAATAAGAAGGATCTAAAGATAATAGTTGGATGGAAACAAATCCACTACCAACTCGAATGGAAAAGTAAATACAATATAAGTACAACTCACTCAAACAATATAAGTACCAGCTACCAATCACGGCTCGAAGAGAAGACATCCACGAAGCATCTATAACCTTCCAAATCTGCGCTCCTGCAAATACTCAAGAACAGGTACACCTGGCAGCGGACCAGGTCCTCAGAGGGACATAACAAGTATCCTTAAACACATGCCAATTAAGTACTGAAATAAATATCCAATGGGTCGCCTAACCGTCTAAAGTGAATGCAGTTAAGAACAACTTTCTAACAAGTGGGCTATCTGGCCATAAATGGGATTGGCATAGTTCTCTTGGAGATCCAGGGGCCTACAAAGGCACGACATCTTTCGAACACCGGAGGCCCGCCATGATAATATATAGGGGTCATCATGACCGCGTATCTCCGGCGGAGCGTACGGGTTACACAAGGAAAGTGCAAAGGAGCCCAAATGCCTTACTTGTTGTTCTTCCCACCCAATGCTCTAAGCATGTCACATCCATGACACGATTTGGTCCATAGCCTATTCTTAGTACCCTAGCCCAATCCTGCAACCAAACAAGGACAAGGATGGGACCACCGTACTACAATAGACTATGTCCATAGACCTCTAATAACTGCTAAGTCTTCTAGCATGCAAAGTTTCTAACAGCAGTTATTCCTAACGCACATCCCACACGTACCGATGATCAGTCAATACGTGCCTCCGTGATCTATATGAGACTCACAACTCGTGTAAAAATATGTGTCATAGTCAAATAAAACCTAATGATGCTACATGATAATGGGGTAGTCTCATAAACAAGGTCAATGCAATACATAAATAAAAATATATCGCGACGTCACCGTCGCGCGCATTTTATATAACAGTTAAAATATATGAACTAAAGACAGAAAATAAAGATGCATGCAACATATGGAGTATAAATAACAGTACAACGGCAAGGTATACTTGCCTGACAAGAAGCTGCAAAATGTCATGTCCAGATGTCCAATATACAGGACCAGAAGCTATGGTCTCTGAACAAATGTCTCCGGATGCTGAAATAGATATCGTCAACTTTCCCAAAATAAGCAAAATAGCTAGAAAGCACTTCCCTTTCGTCCAATTTGGACATAGGAGCAAAACGGTAATTTCGGGTAAAAGTGGGGTCCACGTGTGGCCTACTTTGCACCGAAAAGCGTGCTAAGGGTAACAGTCTCTAAATGGGACAAACTATGGGTCAAATAAATCTAGATGTCAATACGAACCCAACGGTATGTCCAAATATGGATTCCGATGAGCCGAACATTATTTTGTCCAAAAAGTCAACTATGGACCCGCCAATTGGCGATCTGGTCAACCATCTCAGAAATGCGTGAAAATTGGGTCACAGGACCAGCGCGTTACCACGAGTCCAGCGGCACAAGTTTTGTCGCAATCTGACAAGCATGCACAAAATACGCGCGAGTTCCACAAAAGTTGCGACACGAAATGTGTCCGCGGATACGGCCTGATTCCGGCGCGCACACGCGTCCGAATCAGTCTCCACAAATTTTCACGTGTTCGGTTATGCTGCGTGCACCATTCGGTACACTTGGCACATGGCGGGACGGTCCCGTTTGGCGGGGCGCGCTCCGTTTCCCAACTTTTAGAAAACCGAAAAAAGTAGGTGCGCGCAGTTTTGTGACGAATTTAACTATGTCCACAACGACTAATAGCATAGGGTTATTTAACAGAAAATAAACTAGGTCAGGTATTCTACAGGTATCAAAAAGAATCACCGAATTCGGATCTCTGTGGTGGGAGATACGAACTCGGCAATACGGGTGGTCATTCTAGAATTCTGCGATTCCAGAATTCTGTCTGTCCGTCCACTTTGGACGCTATTTTTCACCTAGGGGCACACGTTTTCTGAGGTTGGTTATAAAATAAATATTGGAGAGGGTTAAGGGATGATCATACCGATGAAGACGGAACAGCGTTTGGTTGAGCAAGTCGACGGAAAATCACGCCGGAGCGAAGGTGTCTCGAGTGGGAAACTGTAGTTCGCGAGGTCGGCGTCGACGGGATGGTTGGATGGCTTTGTGGGGCTTCTTTGGCTGCGGTGACGGCTCTAGATGGGAAGGGGAGGGTCTGGAGATTTAGGTTAGGGTTTTTGAGATATAACTATATATATATATAATTAGGAGAGAGAGAGGGATATGGATGGTTGAGTCCGCGGGGTGAAGTAATGGGCTGAAGGGAATTAATTCGGCTGAAGGGAATTAATTTGCTGCTGGTATAAGGGGCGGGTCCCTTATTGGGTACTCGCTGAAGTGGGCGGCTGTGAGAGCAAACAAGTTTGCTTAAGTTACAAAGGATGGAAAGGATAGGTGGTTATTATTATTACTAGTATTATTATATTATTTGTTACTTATTATTTTTATTAACTCTTATTAAATTAATTCTTATACTTTCTTTTCTTTTCTTTTCCTTTCTTTCTTTAAATATATATATATATATACATATATATATATATATATATACATATATATATATATATATACATATATATATATATATATATATATATATATATATATATATATATTCACACATAAGAAATTTTATAGATTAGGGTATTGCACATCGTTAGGCTAGCCACAGCGCAAGGAGTCTCCTACATGGAATAAATTCCGAAAAATTCCTGATGGTCCCACAAGTCCTCTAAGTGCCCGAACACCTAACATAAAAATTATTAAAAATCTATTTCTCCTATTTAGCGCTAATTACTACAGTTTAATTAATAATTAATAAATAAAAAGGTATATACGATTTTCTAGGAAGGGGGTTTTACATTCTACCCAACTTATAAAAATTTCGTCCTCGAAATTAAAATTAAGCCACGATAGAATGCAATAATGGTATAAGATTTGCATTGTTTAAAATGCAAGGCTAGATTTAAAGGGGTGGGCGATGTTGCACGTTGCACATCCCGAAAAAAAAAATCATGGAAAAATCTATATGAGCGAAAAATAGGTTTCTTCATGTGTCATGTCCAATGGTGTGGACACATAAATGCTCTTTTGCATAAAAGCGTCCAACAATTGGAAAATTGCACAAAGATGAGAATTGGATGATGGGCATGTCTAGGATAAGGGTGTAAAATTTATAGTAGGGCAGTGACTAGGAAAGTGCTCCAATTATCGAAACAATGGTAAGGCGAGCCAAGGGATACCATGTTGTAAAACTAAATGAAAATGTCATGTTCTATTTCTAAGTGGATTCGTGCTAGCCTTAGTCTCACTACCTAAGCCGAGTAGGTCTAATTCTTAGGTGAGGGGGTTTCACAATCCAGCCAACTTAAGACAATGTCGTCCTCAAAATTGAAATAAGGCAGAATCTGTTAATCCTTCATGTACATACGGCAAGTCAATCACAATCTCCTTGCGATAATTAAAATCTTAATCATATCCATTGCAATCACTTCTAGGTTAAGATGACCACTGCTCCAATCAAAATTCAACCTATGGTTATCTCTTCTCCCTTGGTTCGAATTTATCCATATTAAATCCACATAACATCTTCAAGATTTAAATAAGCATGTAAATTTTACCTCACGATCTCTCACTATCGTAATCTCCTCTAGAAGTAATTCGAGTCCAATTTTATTCCTATTTCCACTTATAAATTTTTGTATGCTTCAACCTTTTTAAATTTCATTCACATCCTCAATATTTCAAATAGGTAGTCCAACCATCAAATTTTAATTCTTAATTTAAATCATCAAATTGAAAAAATAATTTAAATGCAGTCCACCAATGTTCAAGTCTAAAATTATATATTTATCCTTCAAATTCAAATTGATGATTTTACCTTCAATACTCAAAAAAATTTAAATCATGTACTTTGAGGCATAAATATTGAGTCCTTGATATCAAGGATTTAAAATTTATCGATCCTCATCATCTTAGTCATTCTTCTAAATTCTCAAAATTATAATGGCTTGAACCTCTCCCAATCTAATCTTACTCGATCATAATCTAAAAGAAATTCCTCCCGAGTTGATAATGCACTACTACCCAACTTAGAATTTTCACCTATCACCTAAGGCTATATACCTTAAGAAAATATCCCTTAATTTAATTACTTATGTCATTCAATCCTCGAATTTTAATGCCGACCATATCACATATGATATGTCCTTAATTACGAAGGATGATCCTCAAGTATGTAATCGGCCTATGTGGTATATCTAGTACTCTCTGTGTATCAATTCATACCAAGCACGAGGTTTCGTCCTTCCGAAATAAGGGAAGACGGAGATCAATAATAAAGAGTTCAAGGGAGGTAATAGAATAGAAGTATCGGGATCAAGGCGTTTAAAGAATTCAAATGAGAATCGTCAAGCAGTTGTGGATTGAAATCCTATTCTGGTAATCCTTTGTTCGCATGCTCGTATTAGTACAGTTATGTAACCGACACGATATGTCAGACATGTCCAGGGCAAGTATATTAGTCTACTAATCACTACATATCTCAATCCACGTAAAGCAGCATTACGAAGGGCGAATCAAGCACACTAAGGTTGGCCAGACCTTAACACACTGATTCTGAAATGTATTAGTGTGTCGACCCACTAATACATATGTCATGAACAAGCTTGATGAGGAATAAGCTTGCAAAAACTAGGCTATAAAATAGCAGCATAAGTCAAGGTAGTACAGCAATATAAGTACGCTAGATGATGATGAAAGGAGGTACAAATTATTTCAGGTTAACAAAAAAAACAAAACAGAATAAGCAATAATAACAAAGATTCTACGATCTCTACGGTTATCATACAACCTCCTTGTCTAAGTCGCTAGTCAACCAAATAGGGCATGGGCCTCTAAATTCCACCGTCTGAATAATCACTGTCGTCTAGTGCTAGCATAAAATTAATGTCATTTAGTTACACTACCTCGATGGGTCAAGTGGACTATGTGATACTAGGTTGTGAGGCATACTACCCAACTTATAATAATTAAACTAATACTGTGATAGTCTTAAGAGGGTCCTACAAAATAATCTTGTACATGTAAATAAAACAGAAACTCTTTATTAGGGTATATGAGGAAAAATCTTGGTATTGATTAGGGTATCCTTTTTATGTAGGTAATGGTCATCCTAAGTCTTAGTCATAGCACTTACAAGCAGGTGTCAATGGTAAGGATAGAAGAGTTACTGGCTGTTAAAGGGGAGGGGTCTAACGTGTATCGAGGTGAGGGTACAAATTACGTGGTCTACAACTAGGGTAATCATCATAATCTAATTGAACAATTTAACTATCAGGTTCTAACTACAAGGCACACAATTCAAAATTCAAAATTCAAGATTACAACTATCACTTTAGCAAACCATATATCCTATCATAGAATACAATTGCTTGGTCTAAAATCAGAAGCGTCAGATTGGCATGAATTGAAAGATGGAGAAAAGAAGATCATAATTTAGTCGTCGCGCGAGTGGTGAGCGCTAGGGTTTCAGAGAAACAAGATGTGAAATTTAAAATAGGCCTATAGATAGCATCATGGTTTCTAAAGGGAAGTGGTACGCTAGCTACTATGTTTGAGGTATGATTAGGGAAATATTCTATGCATTGCTCTTTGCTTTCTAGGGTACTTGTCTACTAATAAAAAGACAATGACATAAGTTTTATAGTTCTCTAATACTATCCAGTTATGAAGGTTAGGTTCAGTCCTAATGTTCAATATTGGTTCTCCATTGGTTCCTCAATACTAGGGTCAAACATTATGGTAAAACTTCTAACTATCTCTAGTAGTGTCTATACTACTCAAGTCTTCTTAATACATCAAGGGGGTAATGGTATACCAATCTAAAGATGAGGAGTTCTATGGTTCACTAGATATTCTAAACTTAGTGGGGTGCCTATATTCTCGTTGTATTCTTAATAGGTGTGCTACCATAATTATCATCCTAATAATAGGGGTTCCTATATTCTAGCAGAAGGCTATTCTCAAAGAACTATTAGGGAAGTACATGAATCAAGCAGGATATAATTATTCGAATAGAATAGAGAGGAGGAAGATGAATCATAGTCAATTGTGGATGAGATCCTATACTCTAGTCCTAGGTGCAGGCTTGGTCGGTACAGTAACGTAACCGAGACAATATGCTCTCGACCTGCATGGCCACCACAAAAACATGTCACGCCCCAGTCCCAAAGATACGTAGGACTAGGACACTTAAGCATGCCAGCCGTATGGATATGGCAACTCCAATATAGGGAAACCAAATCCATACGTACGCTGTAATATGAATATAAAATCCACAAGTGGTATAAAATGTAATACAAGTCACAGGGTAAAATCTAAGTCTCATCCACCAAAATCATATAGAAATAAATAACCAGTATCTATGAAACTAGATCTCAATAAGAAGGATCTAAAGATAATAGTTGGATGGAAACAAATCCACTACCAACTCGAATGGAAAAGTAAATACAATATAAGTACAACTCACTCAAACAATATAAGTACCAGCTACCAATCACGGCTCGAAGAGAAGACATCCATGAAGCATCTATAACCTTCCAAATCTGCGCTCCTGCAAATACTCAAGAACAGGTACACCTGGCAGCGGACCAGGTCCTCAGAGGGACATAACAAGTATACTTAAACACATGCCAATAAAGTACTGAAATAAATATCCAATGGGTCGCCTAACCGTCTAAAGTGAATGCAGTTAAGAACAACTTTCTAACAAGTGGGCTATCTGGCCATAAATGGGATTGGCATAGTTCTATTGGAGATCCAGGGGCCTACAAAGGCATGGCGTCTTTCGAACACCGGAGGCCCGCCATGATAATATATAGGGGTCATCATGATCGCGTATCTCCGGCGGAGCGTACGGGTTACACAAGGAAAGTGCAAAGGAGCCCAAATGCCTTACTTGTTGTTCTCCCCACCCAATGCTCTAAGCATGTCACATCCATGACACGATTTGGTCCATAGCCTATCCTTAGTACCCTAGCCCAATCCTGCAACCAAACAAGGACAAGGATGGGACCACCGTACTACAATAGACTATGTCTATAGACCTCTAATAACTGCTAAGTCTTCTAGCATGCAAAGTTTCTAACATCAGTTATTCCTAACGCACGTCCCACACGTACCGATGATCAGTCAATACGTGCGTCCGTGATCTATATGAGACTCACAACTCGTGTAAAAATATGTGTCACAGTCAAATGAAACCTAATGATGCTACATGATAATGGGGTAGTCTCATAAACAAGGTCAATGCAATACATAAATAAAAACATATCGCGACGTCACCGTCGCGCGCATTTTATATAACAGTTAAAATATATGAACTAAAGACAGAAAATAAAGATGCATGCAACATATGGAGTATAAATAACAGTACAAAGGCAAGGTATACTTGCCTGACAAGAAGCTGCAAAATGTCATGTCCAGATGTCCAATATACAAGACCAGAAGCTATGGTCTCAGAACAAATGTCTCCGGATGCTGAAATAGATATCGCCAGCATTCCCAAAATAAGCAAAATAGCTAGAAAGCACTTCCCTTTCGTCCAATTTGGACACAAGGGCAAAACGGTAATTTCGGGTAAAAGTGGGGTCCACGTGTGGCCCACTTTGCACCGAAAAGCGTGCCAAGGGTAACAGTCTCTAAATGGGACAAACTATAGGTCAAACAAATCTAGATGTCAATACGAACCCAACGGTATGTCCAAATATAGATTCCGATGAGCCGAACATTATTTTGTCCAAAAAGTCAACTGTGGACCCGCCAATTGGCGATCTGGTCAACCGTCTCAGAAATGCGTGAAAATTGGGTCACAGGACCAGCGCGTTACCACGAGTCCAGCGGCACAAGTTTCGTCATAATCTGACAAGCGTGCACAAAATACGCGCGAGTTCCACAAAAGTTGCGACACGAAATGTGTCCGCGGATACGGCCGGATTCCGGCGTGCACACGCGTCCGAATCAGTCTCCATAAATTTTCACGTATCCGGTTATGCTGCGTGCACCATTCGGTACACTTGGCACACGGCAGGACGGTCCCGTTTGGCGGGGCGCGCTCCGTTTCCCAACTTATGGAAAACCGAAAAAAGTGGGTGCGCGCAGTTTTGTGACGAATTTAACTATGTCCACAGCGACTAATAGCATAGGGTTATTTAACAGAAAATAAACTAGGTCAGGTATTCTACAGGTATCAAAAAGAATCACCGAATTCGGATCTCTGTGGTGGGAGATACGAACTCGGCAATACGGGTGGTCATTCTAGAATTCTGCGATTCCAGAATTCTGTCTGTCCGTCCACTTTGGACGCTATTTTTCACCTAGGGGCACACGTTTTCTGAGGTTGGCTATAAAACAAATATTGGAGAGGGTTAAGGGATGATCATACCGATGAAGACGGAACAACGTTTGGTTGAGCGAGTCGACGAGAAATCACGCCGGAGCGAAGGTGCCTCGAGTGGAAAACTGCAGTTCGCGAGGTCGGCGTCGACGGGATGGTTGGATGGCTTTGTGGGGCTTCTCTGGCTGCGGTGACGGCTCTAGATGGGAAGGGGAGGGTCTGGAGATTTAGGTTAGGGTTTTTGAGATATAACTATATATATATATAATTAGGAGAGAGAGAGGGATATGGATGGTTGAGTCCGCGGGGTGAAGTAATGGGCTGAAGGGAATTAATTCGGCTGAAGGGAATTAATTTGCTGCTGGTATAAGGGGCGGGTCCCTTATTGGGTACTCGCTGAAGTGGGCGGCTGTGAGAGCAAACAAGTTTGCTTAAGTTACAAAGGATGGAAAGGATAGGTGGTTATTATTATTACTAGTATTATTATATTATTTGTTACTTATTATTTTTATTAACTCTTATTAAATTAATTCTTATACTTTCTTTTCTTTTCTTTTCCTTTCTTTCTTTAAATATATATATATACATATATATATATATATATATATATATATATATATATATATATATATATATATATATATATATATATATATTCACACATAAGAAAATTTATAGATTAGGGTATTGCACATCGTTAGGCTAGCCACAGCGCAAGGGGTCTCCTACATGGAATAAATTCCGAAAAATTCCTGATGGTCCCACAAGTCCTCTAAGTGCCCGAACACCTAACATAAAAATTATTAAAAATTTATTTCTCCTATTTAGTGCTAATTACTACAGTTTAATTAATAATTAATAAATAAAAAGGTATATACGATTTTCTATGAAGGGGGTTTTACACTTGTTATATCTTTACCCTATGTACTGTCCATTCTTGGTCATCATAAATATATAAGATGCTACATTAATGCATTTTACACCTTCACCTATAATCATAAATCACTAATTCTCTTTAAATATAGTTGTCACATGTTAATCATGTGTGCATCATATCAATTCATTATTCTACTTCCATAATAGTTCACAAGATCACTTTAGCTATTTGTCATCAAGCATCTAATGTATCTTCTTCTCCTTCTATACATTCACAAAAGCACCCCGAATGTCTATTGTCACGCCCCGATCTCCCGCAGGCAAATCGGCCGTTCCTGCTAGGCGAGAATCACCGCGCCAGCGCTCCCTTGGAACGATCGCCTTGACCCATCCGGGCGTGATGCCGCACTAGCGTGAGCCACGCCCGTGCAAGGCCGAGGTTCATTGGCTGGCGGTAAGAGTTCTAAGCCACAGAGTTGCACAGATTGTCTGAGTGCAGCAGAGTCATAAACGCATAGCAATTTGGTAACAGGTTCACTGAGTCGACAATATAGCGGAAGCATTGAAACACAAGTTGAAGTAAAGCAAGCTCTTTATTGATATGAACAAGTGTTACAGGCGGCGTATAGCCGAGATTACAAGTCGCTCAAGCCTCTCTCTCTGAAACAGTAAAAGCGTGCCAAGTGGCTACAATTGTGGAATGATTGTACAGGCAATGATCAGGCGATGTTCTCAATATTATGTCTTGTATATGTGCTTCTGTTCCGGATGCACCGTTGCTTCGGAGTAATCTTCACACCTTAGCACGCACAAAGGAGGCATCCGCACCGAACGAGGTTCTTCCGCACCCTGCATACAAACTGGTGGATTATCAGTACATTGAATGCACTGGTGGGGAAGCTACTCGCCCGCTCGACAAATCCAAATACGTAATACAGGTTTCGTGCACAACTATTAAGTTGTCTTTCTAGTTGCCTTAGGATCAATTTCATGCAAGATTTGAATAGCCTAACTCGTGTGGCAGTGCGCCGTGCGATATAAGAGGAAACACGGTGAGACGTACCATTTTACCTTTCATGTCCAAGGCAAACATTATTAATTCATGCACGGGCAAGTATAACCATTCAAGAGCATAGCATATGCAACACGATAAGTCATTTTATCATGATCGTTCAGGTGTTCAATTGTTCTTGATGCGATGTAATAACTCGCACGCGTGTAGCCGCTAAGCGAGGATGACTTATCTATATGAACAGTTGTCGCTGGCATAGCCATAAAGGACCAATTTTAGTCTCTAACGAGAATGGGGTGCAGCGAGAGTACATGATGCTCTCCATACCATTCCGTCTTTACACAGGATGACTAAACAGTAGAGTTACCAATTTTAGTCTCTAACGAGAATGGGTTGTAGCGAGAGTATAGGATGCGCTCCACACCATTTTGTCTTTGCACGGGATGACTAAACAGTAGAGTTCCATCTGGATCGGGTCGGCCCCAGTGCCCCGGTGACTGCCCGTGTAACTTGAGATCCTAAGATCTCACTTGCTAACAAGTTGTCCACGACATGCAGGTCTGTATTCAGGTCTGGCTAGGCACAGGATCAAGTTCAGGATAGGACATATCATGTTCAATGTACAGGCATGATTGTTCACAGTAGTATATCGATTGCCAGGTCAGTTGATTCAGTATTTTGCTCCATGAGCTGTGATTCCGTGATTTATTCATTCAGGGTGCAAATTCTCTGGTTCGGAAATTGCCTTGGTGACCTAGCAGTCCCGGACACTTTCAGGTTCTTCCATGCACGAAACGACTACTTAGTAGTCTCCCGGAGTTTGGATAAAAACATGGCAACATACAAGCAGACAAGCATGCGTTTCTAAGGAACGTAAGCAGCACGTTTGCTCGGGCCCGAAGGTAAACCGAGAGTTAGATCGTTAGGGGACTTGGCATACGAGGGTCTGAATATAAGCAGTATTTCAATTTCCATGTTCTAGCATAAGCAATACAAGTTGGGATTATTCCCTTAGCTAGATGCATTGAATTCTTATTGGCATGCAGGGGGTGATTCACCTAGCGACTAGCATGAATATTCCAGATTTTATGTGTGCTGACTAAGCAAAGACAAGTTCACCGTAGTCACCCACCTTAGCGATGATTTGCCTCGGTAGAGTGATACGTTAAGCGAGCCTCTGAAATCCTAAGCCGGATTTTTGTAGGGACAAGTCTGGATATCCTTTGCTTCTTGTTTGAGACAAAGTGGGTCGGGACAGTTGCACTTTTGCCGTTTGAGCCGGCAGTCCGCTAGAACGGAACGGGGTGTTACATCTATTACCCACAATTTCTACATTAATAAGAAAATGTGTGTATAACTCCCATGCACACCTACTCGATAAGGGAGAAAAATGAACCCATCTCTCCCTACCAAAAGGTCCTACCTACATACACACGCAGTAGGTCCTACATCCCCTATACACTAGATGGAATTTTGCTCTTCCATAATACACTCACCCTCACAACAATTAAATAACCTCTTTATTTACACAGTAAGCTTCATTCCTTCTATAACATATTCTTACATTGAAGCTCTTTATTTCTATTGTTTACAACATAACCATTTGGGAGTACACATAGTCATATCACTCACTTGCTCCTCTTTTTAAGTTAACTAACATTCAAATAACTAAGGAATCAACGAACATAAATATATGCTCATATTCAATATACATATACTCACTAACACATTTCTTCATTTTCTTCCCATACGTCACCCACAATGCATTTTTAGACAACTACATGTAACCATCACTTTTCCATAGAGGGGTATTTTTGTTATTTCATATTATTTTTATATTGTTAATAATATATATATATATTTAATATAGTTAGAATGGTTAGTGAGTTAGCCTATTTGTTAGAATTATTGCTAGTGCGCCCAAGTGGACCTAACTAGACTTAACTTGACCCATTGGTTCAATCAATTAGATTAGTCATGGTTTGACTCATTAGATTAAGGGGAATGAATGAAATATTCCTTCCATTAGATTAGAACCTTCCCCATAATTAATTTCTCATAATTAATTAACCCTTCATGACAAACTAATAAGGGTATTATGGACTATTTGTATTAACCAATAGAGAGGGGTGTGGCTGGCCCTATTTGGGAAGGGGGAGTCTCTTTCCTCTTCATTAATTAGCTCATTCATCCCCAAAATTGTTCTTCCCCAAATTGAGACCAACATCCACCAAATTCTACTCAATTTTCCCTTATTCCCTACTCAAATTCATCATTAAGGAGACCTAGGAGCTTTGATTGCAAGGAGCACTACTTGGAGAGGAGATTCTAGGAGCTTGTGTCTATTTTTATCCACCCGGAGGAGTTTTATTGGGATTTGAATCCCATAAGTATAATCTCTATTTTCCTTCAATTTCATGGTTAATTTATAGTATTATACCCTTAAGAACTCTCTCATTACTAAGGACTACCCATAGGAAGAAGAACTAGATTCTTATGATGCCTATTGTGATAGTTATATTAACTTTTGTGGCCAAATTGAAAAAATCCGAGTTTGGGCCATTAGGTGTTTGTAGGAATATTTTTTCAATGATTTTGGAGCATGATTCATGATTTAGTAGGGTGTGCGTATCCATAATTGGATACGGAAAGTGCGTATCATGATACATCGTGATACGGAGTCGTAGGAAGGGTATTTTCATGTGTAGAGGGCTCTAGCATGCCAAATTCTATATATTGCATTAAAATAGCTATTATATATGTTATATATGCTATACTTGGTGATTTGGTTGTATTGCTTGAGCTTGGGGAGAGTATCTTGGTGAATTGTGATGCTTATCGTGCGTATCAGAGACGATATGAATGTGTATCGCAAATACACACCAAGTGCTCAATGTATTGTTGTAGGTGTGTGTGTGCATCTATTTGAGTAATATTCATACTCATAATTAATGTTATATGTGTGTGTGTGTGTGTGTGTGTGTGTGTGTGTGTGTGTTTGTGTGTGTGTGTGTGTGTGTGTGTGTGTGTGTGTGTGTGTGTTTAAGTGGCTTAGTGTTATGTGTGGTGAGTTGAGAGGCGAGGGTGGTCTATGCTCAAAAGGAAGTTCGGGTCTTTGGTGTCAGCAGAAGTACTTAGGAGCATGGCTCCAACAGATTATTTGTTATTATTGTTAGAGTGGTAAAGGAGGTAATGGGGGCTCGGGTTGACAGCAGTGATGAAGGCAGGTGCATGTGAGGGGGGAGGCAAGCCAAGTGCTCGGGAAGCACCATAGTAGCATCATCAGTGCACCTCAGTGCACTGTTGTGCACTGTGATCAGACATCAGCAGTAGCAGTGGCTTAGGAGCCACAACAGTAGTGTAGGCAAGATAGGCCAGTGCACGAGTATTAGTACAATGTGTATATTATGAGGAATGTGTATGCTTCGTGTTACCCATAATAGTGAGGTCATGTGTGGGGTGCATAAGTGTAAGTGTTGAGTGCAAGTGAAGTGAGTTTATGTGTGTATACCCTAAATGTTTGAGTGAGGATATTAAGTGCGTATTTGAACTTAGGGTATCCATGGGGTAGGTGTCCTAGTCGAGGCATAACAAGGTATTAGGTATTACCTTGGGGTAATATCAAAGTGTGATTATTAGTTGAGGTATTAGCAGTAGACTTGGGTATAGCTAAGTTATAAGTATAAATCTCCATATAGGATTAAAGGTTGACTAAGGTAAGTAAGGTAATAAGCTCATAGTACAAGTTATAGTTTATATACTAAGGTAATAATAGATATTAGATAATACTAGTATACTTATAAGTTATATATATATATATATATACATATACATATATATATATATATATATATATATATATATATATATATATATATATATATATATATATATATAGTTACTTAGTAATATTAGCTAGTATAGTTAATACCTTCAAGGTATGGACCGAGAAACCTAGGTATAGCCTAGTATCACCCATTATCACCTACTTTAGCCTTGTTAATCCATTTATAAGCTAGTTTGAACCTAGAATCAAGGTATCGACCTAGTTGACCTAGTTCGACTAGTATGACCTAGTTTTGGCCTAGAAATCACAGTTTGACTTATTTAAGCATGTTTATTACTTTAATACACCAAATAACATAGAATTTAATATATATGTTAGTGTGACACCAGTACATACACCGATTTGTATTATTTGCTCAGGACCACATACGAGTATATCTCTTTGTTAGTTTACAGTACTTGATAGTGTTTATATCACGTGTTCTAGAACTAATATACTTGATTTCTGATATGATGGTACATGGGCTCGTATTATATGGATCAAATTATGAGATATTATTTATTTAACGTGTGCATTCAATATTCCTTATACTCATACTTTATCGTGTATATTTGGTATTCTTTGTACTCGTATCTATTCGTGGCACCGTATGTTCATGCCATATTCATGTGCTTAGTGTGTTCATATTATATTCATATGCGTAATGTGTCATGATTGGATTCATGAATATTAGTCGGGGTAGGAGAGTAGGAGTTGGTTATATGATCAAATATTTAGTGTATTCGTGTGCATGTCAATTATACAATACACGTATAATTGAGTTACCGTAGTTTAGACGTGTGCATTCCCAAGCCAATCACATAACAAACTTGTACTCTAAAGCACATAGACAATATTGCTAGTTCTCTTACTTAGAGTTCACTCTATATTGCATGTATTTATCTTTCCAGCTATTTATTATGATTGTCCGCTTGTTTCAGTTATATCATCCATCTTTTAGTTACCTGTACATCTTGTATTATTTTCTATTACATGTCATATATGCTCTACCATGTATTTGGAACTGCTTTCAGAGTTTTGTACTTCGCTCAAATCCCGACTGGATATATTTTTTATATGATTATTTAGAGGACTGGTGTCCTACGTATTATGGACCACATGATGGAGAGCTAGCTGAGGTATCACCCGTAGTACAGAAGGAGCCAGTACCAGCTATTGAGGAGGCTCAACTAGTTATAGCCGAGCCTTAGCTAGTATTTATTTTGTACTGGATCTGTTTCTAACTTCTAGACATTTGATTTGTTATTGATATTAGACTTATAGTGATGTTGTTAGACTCATAGACTTGGATATTGTTATGACTGTTCTAGTCTGTGACTTTGTGATTTTCATTCATTTTTATGATATCGTGTCATTTTTTCCTTATAGATTATTGTGATTAAGTATTGATTATCACTATATATTGTTATCTTGTCCTCCGTATGGAGTTGAGATCATTGACAGGTACTTATATTATTGTGTGAGATGGTTAGATAGTATTGTTGACCTAGACAGAGTTCTACCATTGATGTTGCGCCGTAGGCTGAACATTGCTCACGTACTTATGCCCTCACATCCGGGTGCGGGCCGTGACACATTTTTGTGGTAGGCTATACAGGTCGAGGTCTCAACTAGTACGATATTATAGTAGTGCTCGGACTTGGAGCACTATTATGAGTCTGTTATAGGATATAGGAAATATGATGAGAGAATACTCAATCACAACTAGAAAATTTCCAATCTATGGATTTTTCTATCCGTATTCATTATAAATAATTACTTTCTTTGAGATGTCCTTCTTTGATAGTATCTTATCTTGTGCCATATTGACTTCTTCTTGTTTTGATCTGTCTTCAGGATGCCGCCGAAGACTAGATTGCTGTATTAGGGAGCAGCTTCTGAGAGATCGGCGACTTCTCGACCCCCTGAATGCAGCTGATACTATCCCACATCCATCTGCTCAGAGGGTTGCCTCACCAGTTCAGGTGGGAGCCTCAACTTCATTCATGTGTCCTTCACCAGTTCAGAGGACTGCTCTAGTTACTTCGGAGAGACTTTCTCCACCACTTCCAGTTCTAGTGGATGTCGTACAGATGTTTGTGCTATTTTGAGAGATGATGGAGGCGCAGAGGGCCCAGGTCGAGGCCTAGCACAGATAGTTAGATGTGATATGACAAGGCATTGAAAATGCCCACCAGGTTGCCATAAAAGCAATTGAGAGAGTGGCTCCTGTAGAAGAATAAAAAGTATGCCCCCTCCCCAAAAGAATATTAATGGAGCAATGGCGTACTTCTTCACATCCCAGCTCAGTAAAGCAGTGGAGTACTACCCCTCAAGCCCCAAATGATAAAGTAGCAGCGTACTTTGTATCATTGGCGTACCCCATATGCTTCCTCTCGGTGGCACACAATGATCATGGTTTCCTCCCAAAAGCATTAAACATAATATACCTGACAAGCTGGCACAATAGTCGAAAAGATCGATTCATTAATTGCAGAGGATCTCTGGGCACAAAGACCCAGATTGTCGTTTAGCGATCAGATGAAGCTATACTCCGTCAAGAGTACGCGAGGATTATTGCTCCTTCCCAATACGCGAAGATTGTTGTTCCTTCCTAGTATGCAAGGATTATTATTACATCCCAGTACGCATGGGTTGTCACTCCTTTCCAGAATGCAAGGATTGCTACTTCACTTTAGTATACTAAGATTGTACGTCGTAGCATTTACTTCCACTCAGTACACCAACATAGCTACATCAAAAGCTGCAACCTCAGTCTAACACAGTAGTTAAGGCGATCAAAGCATTTATTGTAGAAGATCATTGGCACACCGACCCAGGTTGTCATCTAGCGACCAAAGCATGTTATTTTGGTTCGAGTACGCCGCCAATGCTTCTCTACTATAGTATGCCAATAATGCTACTTCGGATAGAGTACGTCGGCGATGCTAACTCTTCTTGAATATGCTAACATTGATACTTTAGCAGCAGTATGCCAATGAAGTGGCCTCTCACCGAGTATTCCAATATTGGCAGTTCAACTTAGCAAGGGTACGCCGTTGATGCTATCTCTCACTGAGTCTGCCAACATTCATTCTATAGTTAAAATACGCCAGTGTGCCAATGAATCTGAATTTTCAATAAAGTACACCATTATGGCTATCTCTTTCAAATTATGCCAACATGGCTACCAAGTTTAAATTCTCCTATCATACGCCTATACCAGAAACTGCCGACGAACGATTATGATGATTTGTCTTTCATGCCATGTTCCTAGTGAATAGTGTTCGGATAACTACCTCAATGACCTAAGCCTTCCTGGTATAGGAAGCCACGTGTCAAGTCATCAGTAATTTATGCACTTACTATCCAGAACGTGGGCTACACACCTTCCAAATGTACGCATGCAATAGCAAAAACACTGTATATTGCTCGTGCGTACGCATGCATACGGGTAACCATTTTTCAACATAAGATATTATAAATATGTGGATCAACATATCCATAGCAAGCAAGCAGCGGCCTAGACAGACAGAGGAGAAGAAGAATAAAAGATTTTTGTGCTTATATAGCCAAGCTCTCTCATTGTCAGACTCTCCAAGTCGTTCAAGTATTCCAACATCCCTTCCTTGTGTTGAGTATTCAAAGGAGTAAAGTAATCGACCGCATATTAGATCTCCATAGGTATACTTCCCCAGATTCATTGGACTTAGATTCCTATTTAGGATCTTCTTCGTACTCTTATTTTTTAATAGTTTGTAACACAAAGTTTTGTATAAACTTTTGTTTATGGAAAGCAAAATGGTAACTCTGCTGGGGATGACCTTCTCCTCTGACGAGAAGGTGATAGCTCAACAAGATACTACATTGGTTAGCTCAACGCAGAAGACTTTGGTCGTGAGGTTTGATCAACAAGTCTATGAAGAGATGCTTAATGTTGAGGGTAGTACAAGACCCTCATCTGGGCCCAAGAAAAGAAAGATCCGCAATATGTGGCTGCCAAAGTCTTGTTCTTCCTACCCTAATACTGCTGTCAATAAGGACAAAGGAGTTCAGAATGCTGCAACGAGGACCCACTCGTTGTCTCCTCCTCCCCAATCTCTGATTTGGTGGATACCCCTGTTACCTCATCACCAGTCTATGACTTGGTGGATATTTCTCTTGGCTACACCGTTGTGCCAACCAAGAGGGGACTTACCATAGTGGCAGAGGAATTCACTACGATACCAAGGGGGTTGTTCATCCCCAAGCTGTCGAGCCTTTGAATGTTCAGCATAATGTGCAAGGCAATGATGTTGTCATCGCTAATTCATAGTCGTACAAAAGTGCGTGCATACTTGCACTCACTAATAGTAATAATACCAAACTTGTGTGTCATGATGGCTCTGGGCGCACAAATCACCTATCACATCCTGACTTCTATTGGGGTTCAAAACAGAAGTCAGAGAAAGCTCCCCTCCCGTATGTTAAAATTGAACGTACTACAGATGGGAAATTGTGTGTCTTCCGTCTTAAAGCTGTGCAAGGTTCGCACAAAACTCCAAACTTACGTGCAAAGTTGTGCGCACAAAGGCAAAATGCTTCTTCGTCCACTCCGACATCCCAGTGTATGCTACAGAGAACTGCTGCCCAACTCAGTGCTGCATTATATACACAAGGTACCAAGAACTTAGGTCTGAGGTCAATTGTAACCGACGTAACAAGGCAGAGTCTGCCTTCCTCTTCTTTTCCCCTCCCTCCTTCTGATCTACGCCAAGTTATTATACAAAAATATAGAGAAAATGAGTCCTCTCTGCCTACAATGGTGCTCCCTAAGAGCATCATTATAGCGGCCCTAAATTTGTAATCAATTGTCGCTGCGCATCAGCAAGACGGTCTGTATTTTACATGGTGACTTATACTGTGCCCATTAGACAACATCAAAAATGAGAGCTAAAAATCAAGAATAGGAAGATTAACTTCTTTTTTCCCTAGTAAACATGGCCTCACGTCTTCCCCGCAATGAAAGACGTTCAGGACGACATACCTCGTGGACGTCCAGTCATAGGAGGTTCGACCAGCTTGTTGAATCTTTTAAAGGAGTTTATCAGAATATTAGTTCTCGAAGACGGGAACCTATGCTCAAGAAAAGTCCCCATTCCTCATAATCTGAAGCAGATTTTGTTATAGGATAACCATCCTCTTGAGTCAGAAACAAATAATGTGGGTTCCAGTGTCATGACCCGTACCCAATGTAAGGGCACGAGAACGTGGGTACGTCCAGCCTATGCCGCAATATTGGCGCTAGAACGATGTTTGGGTAAACTATAATATCTATCAATAATGATCATCAAGATATATAATGCCACCAATAAAATATGAATACTCAATCACAGAACTATAAATAGAATAATGCATGAATATGATATAAAAAACTGAAGAGTCAAAATAAAACTCTCAAGACAGAAGATAATATTCGAAGAGTCTCAAAAGTAAAAGAGTACTAACTGTCAAAGCTGGAGACAAATCCAGTACAAAATAAAACTTATCTACTGAGCTACAAGTAAAGTGATGTCTGTCTCAACCGGGATGAGTCTCTCCTGAGCCACAGTCTCTAGTTCTAAGCCAACTACGTCTTGAGGCCCGTAGTGAGTGGGATACCACTCCTCAGTGTCATCTGGAAAAAATATATCCAGTCAGAATTGGAGTAAAGTATACCTCTAGCAGCAGTTCCAATAAATGATAAAGACTATGTAACAGTAAATATAGAGCATATACAAGATGAATAGAGTATGGTAGAAATATACAGGAATAAGAAAATATAAAAAATACATACAAGAGATATGAACATCATATATAGAATAAAGAAATACATCTAAGTAAGTGAGTACTAGTGACAACATGTGATCCATTTGGGAACTTGCTCGGGAATCATGGCCTGGTTAATCATACGTGTGGTATATGATTAACACTATGCAAGAAAAACAAGAACTGCGGTGGTATGATCATATTTCTATACTAAATACTCTCTGCCCCCAACTGGTATAGTGGATCCGACCATGACATGCCATGACACAGGATTCCACGAGAAGGGAGCTAATCTTTTCATGAATCGGTGTCCATACATATACAAGAACAATGGGCTCGCACAAAAAATATGCCAGGAACTACCAAAAATGATATCTCATGACGGAAACCAGGAATACCAATCCGTGAAACCAAGTATCAGAAAATCAAGAATATCTATACTAAATACAAGAAACATAGAGGATATCATAAACGAGAATCTGTCAGAGAATGTACTCGCCTGGAATCTGGTGAACATTATCAAAGATGTCCGGAACGGTGACTCGAAGACCTAAATATGGAATATTATATCAATACAAGATTTTAGAATGAATACAAGTTAAACTAGTTCAAATCTAGGTCAAGTTTAAGTCAAAACAGTCAAAACTATGTAAACTCTAGGTTAAACTAGTCAAACTTGGTCAAACTAACTATTTCTAGGTTGTATGAGTCAATCTCTAGGTTATTGGTCCAGATGCTACTTATCTAGGCTATACTAGCTATATTAGGATACTAGAGTATCAACACCATTCTGTATCATAAGATACGTAAAATAGTATATAAGAAGATACTATATAATATACAAGTATAATATATATTAGTATCTCCTAGCTAATATAAGATAATATTGATTACCTTGGCTTTGCGCCAACTTGGTATCAATACCTAGCTACCCTCTTGGTATTCAACACCAAATATCCAAAACCTTATCATTACCTTGCATATCATAAGTTAATACTAGAACTAACATTACTCATACTAATATATACTAACTAATGTATATATACCAATATATTAGCTAACTACTGATACTTACAAATACTAACTTACATATGTGCTAACTGTTAATTATCCTTACTCCTTAACTTAACTAACTATGACTCTAACTTTCTAACTAACTAATGCTAACTCACTAACATATGCTTAACTGTTATACACTTAACTAACATCTAACTGTGCTACTAACTGCTCATGTGCAGTGGTACTAACAAGCAACAGACCACTGCCTACATGTGTTGTTGTGTGCAACCCTAACTCCTTCACACCCCACATGAGCTCGATCCTTACCCTATATAGCTGTTGTGACCAACTGTCACTTAAGGCTGCTACTGTGCAGTCCAAACCCAAATATTGCCCGACCTACATCTGCTGCTCACAGATGTACCCGACCCTCCATCATCTCATCTTCATGTATCAATTGATACATATAATATTGAATGTACAACCATCAAGTGGTAGTCCTTTATCTCTTCTATCTAATGCTAAATGCTACCAACATCTACCATAGCACAATCAATGTGACAGTTACCTCTCAAGTGTAATGACAGACAACACTAATATATATATATATATATATATATATATATATATATATATATATATATATATATATATATATATATATATAACACCAACATCTAAGTATATATAGTTATAAATATATTTATATACTATCAAGGAACATATAGATATATATACACATACTATAATTAATCTAACAAGAGTAGAAATATAAATTAGGATCTCAATATACTCATATGGTAATACATCAAACACAATGAGCGTATTACACCGTATCACACTAAATCTATGATACGCTTATGATACGACCTTGATACTCAATCCAAACCTCACCCAACTCTCCATAAATGATGTGGACAACTCTAAAATCATAATTAGAAGCAATACAAAGTGCTAGATACTCATCTATGTGCTCATGGCAAAATATGGCATGTGTAACCTCCCGTGTCGAAGGAAAAAAAATCCTAAATCAACCTGTATTATCAATTTATCATGACACGGCCTACTTGTATCCAATTATGGACATGATACTAGTCTCACATAATCAAACATATATCAATTTGATCCACTAGATCCATTAACAAATACATAGTGCACCAATCTCTAATTTCCCCCAAATTGGACACAAAACACACAATAACATTCACAACTGGGGTCATATGAACCTAGTTCTTGTTCCTATGGGTAGCCCTAACCATATGTGGGTTCTTAATAATTAAAATATAGATTTAGAGTCTAAATAGAAGAAAAATTCTAAAAAATATATATTGGGAGATGGATTCCCAATACAAGTCTCCAATTGGACACAAAGAGGACTCAACTTGTGCAATCTCCTCCTCCTTGATGCTCTTTGCCTCTTTCTTGGTTCTAGATCTACTAATGGTGAAGAATGAGAGTAATTGGAAGTGATTTGGTGAAAAATTGGTGGAGGGATGGGTTAAATTGGGGAAGAACACTAATAGAATGAAATAAATAAAAATAAAATGAGTAGAGAGAATCCCCCCCCTTCAATAGGCCGACCACTTGCCCCCTCCCCAAGTAATGGTACAAAGACCCAAATATCCCTATTGGGTTGTCATAAAGAAAATGATTAAGGAAGGAATGTTCTATTCCTAATGTTTTGACTAATTAAATCACTAACTTAAATAATTGGGCTAGTTATTGGGCTCAAGTTTAACTTAAATAAATGTTGGACCATGAGTCAAGTGTTGTCTAGTTCGGTTGATTAACACAAGTCCAAAATATAATGCAACATCTAACAATAAATAAACAATACTATAAATAAATATACAACAAGCACAATAATTAGTTAATTATGAAATGACCAAAATATCCTTTTTTAGAAAATATGGTAGTGACATCCAGCTACACAATGCTTTCTACTAGCCCTTCTTTCGTATACATAGAGGCTAGTATATATGTCATTGGTGATGAACAAGATATTCCCCCATCAGGGAATACTGAGCAACGTCTCAATTCGTTGGAGGCCGCACTCAAAGACATACATATTATGATACAAAATATGCATTAGATGATGATGGTCCAATACTCTCCCACACCAATACATGTTCAGGCTACCGCACCAAATGCCACACAACCTACCCCTGGAGTGACACTTCCTTAAGGCAATATAAATTCGGATATAATTCCCAATCAAGAATCGGCCGCACCAACTCTTGATCCTCTCAATGCTAGTGGTGGAAGCACACCAGTCGCTGTACAAGTTCAACCAACATCACTGCAGTGAATTGCACCTCTACAAACTAAGGATCCATACGAAGCCATTCGCGAATGATGGACCCAGTTTGACGCTTTGAAGAAGAAAGACCAACTCCAGAAGCTGGGAGTGAAACAACCTTATCTACCTCACTAGGATAATGTTCCCTTTCCTCCTAAATATAAGCCTCAATCAATGGTCTTGTTTGACGCATATACGTTTCCGCGTCAATATATCAACTACTTCAACATGATGACAGTTCACCTGCAACATAATAACGCTCTCCTCACTAGGGTATTCATTGGATGCGTAGCTAGAGTAGACTATGACTGATATTACAGTTTGTTTGATAATTGCATATCATCGTTTGAAGATCTAAAATGTCTCTTCCTTACTCGATTCTATGATGGAGGGATAGACATGACTATGTCTTCACTCCCTGACATCAAGCAAAAGGAGAAAGAAACTGCCCGTAAATTCATAGAGCGTTATAGGCAAGAAACTCTGAAGTTACCTCATGGTATTCCTGATTCTGCATTCATAGATACCTGTAAGAAGAATCTACTGCCTGTAATAAGGCTCTGGACAGGCCCCACTCAGTTTCAAGATTGGACGGCTTTCATCATAGGTGTTGAAGACGCTGAAAGTACCACGAAGGAAGCCCGTTTGCTAGGAATGTAAATGTCTAGAATAGAGGATAAAGGGAAATGCCCCCTTACTAATGCGAATAATCATAATAATAAGGGGAAAGAGGCCCTTGCCATAAATATCTGTAAATGACCTACTTCACCGCCAACACAGAAACCTCCAGAGTTCTCAAGGCCCAAAGAAGAATATTCCTTTGACGAGAACGACATCATCAGTATCTTTGACTGCTTAGTAAAGAGCAACAAATTATGGCTACCTGATATCAAACGACCAGAGGAAGCCGATAAGATAGATGACCCGAAGTACTGTATGTTTCATCATTACATACATCATCCAACGAAGGCGTGCTATGTATTAAAAAGGAAAATACAGTAGCTGATAGACTCCAAACTAATAACTCTTCATAATGATGAGAAGACTGTCTCTGCCAACTTGGTGTCGCTGCAATTTGGAGATTTCTAGCTCAAGAAGTCCCAGATGGTGTTATTCCGATACCAAGAGCTACCATAAAAATATTCAATCTCCTACCAACTTGAGAGCAAACAGAAGGACCAGTGCCCCTTACCATACAACATGGTGAAATCATGTGGGTTCATCCGGACCTACTACCGGATCTAGAGTAGGAGGCAATATCTTTCAGTTCCTGTAAAACCCCTCGATTAATTCTATAGATTGTCAGGTTTGGATCTGGAAATTTTTTGGATTTAGCAGCAGATGTTGAGAGTAGAGTTGAGTGTTTGTTATTTTAATTTATTTAATTAAAATCCTTGGCGTGCCCTAGCATTGCTAAATTATTCGGAGCCCAATATCAGCCCATAAATTCCATCGGATCATTGTACTTCTGACTTGACTCGCCAAATTAGGCACTGGACTTTTTTGTCACTCAAAATCATTTTCCTTGTGCTCTAAATTAATTGCACAATTTTCTGTAACCGAAATCCCATAATTAAATTCTGTGTCGGACACCTGTGTAGTTACCCTCAGTTTTGAGATACCAACTTAACCCGTTGAGCCGGACCAACTAAAGGGTCCAAGACTGACTCCAAGCCCCCACCATTTTTGGCCTTTGAGTCATTTTCGAATTTTGACCCCAAGTGCCCCATTTAATTTAAAATCGCGGGGCACTTTATTTCTATTTTAAATCAAGGATACCGACTTTGCCTAATCCTAATTTAATCCTTAATTAATCCTGATGGCCATAAAATTAAACTCGTGCCAAACCCCCAACACCCCCTCGCCTTGCAAATCATCACCCGCGATTTTCTCCACAATTTTAGCGTCATTTTATGTGTTCGTGCAATTTCCCAAATTTAAGGGGCTAAATTGCAATTTATTAATTTATGTGTCCTCACCCTATTGGACATGACCATATGGAGAGCCCCCACTCCATTCCTCATTAAGAAATGATCTTTACTTAGGTGAAATCCTAGCCATCTATTTTAAATGAACTAATCTACACCCTCCATTCCTCATGAATGAATAATTTTCCATCATGCCAAATCCTAGCCACTCATTTAATTTTGGAAGCATCCTCACCACTCAAGCTACATCACCCTTCCTATAAAACCATCACCTCACCCACCCTCACAAATTCCAACCGGCCCTAATCCCAAGGGGAAAAAAGAAGAAGAAGAGAAAACTTCTCCCTCCTCCCTCTTCCTAATACTACCAGCCAACTTCTCCTCCTTCTTCTTCTCCTCCTCCTTCTTCTTCTTCTTCCTTCATTCTTCTTCACCCCATCCTTCCCCCTGAAGGAGTTACTCCGCCGGCCTGTGTATCCCGACCGCCGACCCGTGCAGCTGCTCCGTCGACCTGCAGAGCCGCTCAGCCGACCCGTGCAACTGCTCCGCCCGCTGTGCAGTTCAGCCAGCCGCTGCCGCTGTGCATCAGTTCTTCCCCGTCGGCCAGTGCCGATCCGCTCTGGCCTAAGCAGCTCTCCGGCGACACTGTACAGCTCCGACGAAGTGCAGCCACTACCCTGGTCAGTTCACCACATCTTCCCCCGCCTGCTGCCAGTGCAGCAACAACTCCGGCGCTGTGCAGACAGCAGTTCCGACGAGCTGCTGCCCCGACATCGAGCCAGCGACTCCGCAGAGCACTGCCCTCCTTCCCCGGCGAGTCCCCCGTTCTTCGGCATTGCCCCCTCAATACTACTCCGGCCGAGCACCCCTCGACCTCCAGCAGTTCTTCCCCGTGGCTTCCAGCTGTCCGTTCCGGCCAGCAACCTCCTCGTCGAGGTATCGACTTCTTCCCCTCTCTATATTTTATATATTGTATTGTGATTTTAAGTTAAAGTTTATTATTGTATAATTTGTTTTGTGTATGTTAGTTTAGTGTTTATGATTGGAGTAGTTTATTTGCATGGGAGTTTTAGGATTTTATAGGTTTAAGTTTAGGGTTGATGATAACTAAATGTTAAGAATATGATACATGGATGGTGAAATACTAAATCAATTATTTAAGGTTTAGAAATGATTTGATTAAGGACATGGTATATATATACATGATGAATGGAAATTAATGGATATACATGAGTTAGGGTGGAAAATGCAAGATTTATATACAAGGCCTTCGAATATATCATGATATCGGGATACCTTGAGATGTTAGGGCATTAAAATTTATATCTGCACTATTGTTTAATATTGATGAGCAAATTAAATTATTGCGAATTAATACGATGATCTGTCATCGAGGTACAGGTGATTCATTGTGAATTAGTAATGATGATATGGGACGAAAAGTTTAATAATTATAAATTATGTAATCGAGGACAACAGTAAATGTACATGTTAACGTCTGGAAACACTGAGGAGAAACTGAGGATTTGAGCAGGGGTAGATTAACTGAATATCGTGAAGAATATAATAGACTAATGAATAATAGTAGAATTGATTGAGGAGTAGTTTTAAGATGAGTGATAGCTGATGATAAATGATTGGGGACTGGGTCTGATGATATTGTACAGGTGGTTGATTTTGAGATAGGTATTATTCGGATCAAGGATCAGAGATTGAGGACTGTAAAATTAGCAGTTAACTATTTGAGTTTGAGACCGAGTTTAGGTGTAGATGTGTGTCGCACCCCTGCTTGACTTAGAATAGATTATTGATTTTGGGTTGTATCTATCTCTAGGTACTGCGGGACCTGAGGACTTGGATGCGGTACTAGATCCCCGTCATCAGCAGCCTCGCGCAGGCAAGTATACCTTGCCTTGTTGTACTGTTTAAATTTAATTTTATTTGGTTACATATTTATTCATTATATAAATGTGCGCGTCCGAGCAGACTCGGGTGCAGTCAACGAAGGCGTTGACGTTAGGAGTAGTATCTGACTTAGTGTCTAGTAGACCCACCTAAAGTTGTGAAGTTATTGATATAACTTCCCAGGCCTTGACACGTATCATTACACGTCACAGAGTGAGTTCATGTAGGGACGCGTGCCTCATGCGCGACTGGCCATCAGTATGAGCAACACGTGTAGCGGTATGTAGCTCAGTAGTTTATTTCATAGAGACTTGCATCATAGTATGAGATGTCCACGTCGTTTTCACGATTTGTACATCTACATCGGGCAGGAAAGACATCTCGTAGGCGTATGGGACACCCCCCCTGATATATACTCGAGTTACCATGCTCTTCGGAGATGGGGATTACAGTATATATAGCGAGTTACCATGCTCTTCGGAGATGGGGATTATAGCGAGTTACCATGCTCTTCGGAGATGGGGATTATAGCGAGTTACCATGCTCTTCGGAGATGGGGATAGCATCAATGCCCTTAAACGGGGGCATATGT
The DNA here is from genome assembly GCA_036927795.1 of Iris macrosiphon. Lineage (NCBI taxonomy): Eukaryota > Viridiplantae > Streptophyta > Magnoliopsida > Asparagales > Iridaceae > Iris > Iris macrosiphon. The sequence goes on along the minus strand of JAYESA010000004.1, from coordinate 39,157,879 downwards.
GGCATATACTAGCCAGTCCCGACGATTGGTGAATTACGTCAGCATATGTCTGAGCCTACACATTCCCATGCGTACTACCAGGTCTTTAAATTGCATTCACTTAGATGGTTAGCACACCCCCATTTATTTACTCAGTACTTACTTTATGGCATGTATTTTTTTGTATCTTGTTACGTCCCTCTGAGGACCTGGTTCCCTTCCAGGTTGTTTGTGCGGTTGCAGGATACTTGATCTGCTAGAGTGTGGACATCATTGCAGGTATATTTACATTTCCAGCTATTTCAGTCTTGTATTCCTTCCATTTTATTCTGCTTATATAGCCTAGTGTTTATAGACCTATATTGTTCTTTTGGTCTATTCGAACGGATGTGTTATTGGGCTGCAGACTGATGATGCGTATCGTTCTTTCTTGAGATTACTTACCCTGGATTGAGATTTAGAATTAGTTGTTGTATATTAGAAATAGATTGTTACTTGGATCACTTGACCATGGACAGCGTAAGTGCACTTCGCCGGGTCCATTAAATTGGAAAGCCCTACGGAGTTGTACCAGCTAGCCATTGCCACGTGTCTGGTCTCGTAGATTTTGGGACTGGGGCGTGACATGATTTTAGTGGTGGCCCATGCAGGTCGACGCAAATCGTTTCGGTTACGTTACTGTACCGAATGAGCCTGCAACTTAGGATTAATGTGAATAAGATCTCAATCCATAATCGATTTTAAAACTCCTCTTGTATATGATTATCGCCCTTGGACTTCCAATTTGCATTCGTTCAATCTTCGTCAATATCGCTATCCTTGTTTTTCGTCCCCTATTGTTCAGGAAGACGAACGCTTGCGCCTGATGGGTTTCCTCCAGAAGAAGATCGCAGTTCAGACGGCAGAAGACATGATTTGTGCAATAATCTCTGAGGAGATTGTTACCCTCAGTAGGGTAGGCTGATAGGTTCTTTTGGATTCTAGAACTAGTAGGGAAGGGTAGCAAGAGAGTTGGTCCTAGTAGTACCCTACCCGTGTTTGAAGTAGCAGTGATCTTGGGAGTACAGAGAGCTGGAAGGATTGTTGATCATGACCTAGAATAATTTACGAAAATGCATAGCCTGATGTTGGAAACTAGTAGTTGTATTTGATAACAATGCTAAGAATGATGATTATGAGCTAGGGGAGATAAAAACTTTAGGATCTCACTTGGGAGATAATGATCTGATTTCAGGAATTCTAGTATGTGCTTGAGTGATACCATTATTATACTTGTGACTTGGAGAGGAAAAAAAAAATCGAGGAATACATTTTTAGGGAAAATCTTGAGGAAAAGAGAAATCATACATTAGGCAAGGAAACATTTTCTTTTGGGGTTGATGTTGAAAATAGAACAGGAGAATTTATCTTGAGGTTAAAGTCTAGGCTATGACATTATCCTAGACATGGATTGGTTGAGCCAATACCACGCAATGCTTGATCGCCATCGTGGTTGTGTCATCCTTAGACCACCGGATTACCCTGAGTTTGAGTTTCTTCAGAGAGCCGGGGAGCATGGTGCCCATCTACCTTGGGAGTATACAACGCATGAGGTGAACCAGAATACCACCATATTATATCAGGGTTGAGGATGTGTTTCTAGAAAATCTTTTAGGCCTGCCACATAACAGAAAGAGTTTGTTACAGAGTTGACTCCAAGAGCCGAGCCAGTTACTTCTCCCGTAGACTAGCACCGAAGGAGTTGGTTGAGCTGAAAGTCCAAGTAGATGATCTCTTAGATAAGGGTTCATACGGGCTAGTATTTTTCCATGGGGAGCAACCATCTTATTGTACCAAAGAAGGACGGGACGATACGTTGTATAACGATTACAGGGCATTAAATGCCGTAGCAATAAAGGGCAAGTACCCTTGTCGCACATCGAAGGGTTATTAGAATCAGCTAAGTGGCGCATATGTATTTTGAAGATCGATCTCAGATCCAGCTATCATCAAATCTAGGTACGGAGAGAGGGCATTCCTAAGACGACTTTTCGGACGAAGTATGGATACTATGAGTTTTTAGTTATGCCGTTTGGTTTAACCAACGCGCCAGCTGTATTTATGGGTTTGATGAACAGCGTCTTCCATCAGTACTTAGACAAGTTCGTAGTGGTATTTATTGACGACATCTTGGTATATTCCAAGAGCCAGGAGGAGCATGAGAGGCATCTCAGGATCGTGATGGAGACACTGAGACATGAGAGGCTGTACGCCAAGCTCACCAAATATGAGTTATGATTAGATAGAATAGGTAGTCTACGTATCAGGACGACTAAGGGTTCATGTGAAGAACTATCAGATACACGATCTAGGGCTAGCTGCAGTGATATTTGCACTAAAGCGATGACGATACTACCTTTATGTAGAGAAAATATTGAGATTTTACAAAACACATAAAGTCTTAAGAATGCCTACACGCAGAAGGAACTCAACATGAGACAAGGCATTGGCTAAAATTTATGACAGATTATAATATCGAGTTGCAGTACCACCCTGGCAAGGCGAATGTAGTTTACGACTCATCGCCAATTGTTAGAGAATTTTCAGGAACTCAGGATTGAGATTGTATTGCCAGGCATGGATGGACAGATGGCCAGTCGTGAGGTTCAGTCTATTTTGGTTGAGAGGATCAAGGCAGCCTTGCCTACGGACACGAGATTTAGGCGACTGCGAGAAAGGACAGAGGCCTACCTGCAAACGGGATTCAAGATTCATGAAGACGGAACGCTGAGGTGTGGAGATCGCCTATATGTTCCGAGTGGCGAGCTACGCCAAGAGTTGATGACCGAGGCACATAGCTCGACTTATTCCATTCATCCGGGGGGGTACAAAGATGTATCGAGAGTTGAAGCAACATTACTGATAGCGTGGGATGAAGAGAGAGATTGCAAGATTTGAGGCGTGGTGCTTGGTATGTCAACGAGTCAAGGCTGAATATCAGAGAACTGCAGCGCTTCCCATTCCCAAGTAGTAGTGGGAACGCATTGCCATAGACTTTGTCACAGGATTCCCGCGGAGCCCTAGCGAGGAGGGTGCAGTTTGGGTTATCATAGACAGACTCACCAAGTCTGTACATTTCTTGTCCTTCAGAGTTGGGCAGTCCACAGAGATTTTAGCTGACATGTATATGAGTTAGATAGTACGACTACATGGAGTGCCTGTCAGCATCGTATCAGATCGTGATTCCAGATTCATGTCGTATTTTTGACGGAGTATGCAGGAGAGCCTAGGAACTCGTCTCAAGTTCAGCACTGCACATTATCCACAGACTGATGGTCAGTCAGAACGCACGATACAGATATTAGAGGATATGTTGAGAGCGTGCATGATTGATTTTGGAGGATCTTGGGAGGACCACCTACACTTGGTGGAATTCTCCTACAATAACAGTTACCAAGCTAGCATACAGATGGCATCTTAATAGGCACTGTATGGCAGGAAATGTAGGTCGTTAGTTTATTGGAGTGACGTGGGAGAGCGTCAGATACTTGGCCCAGAATTGGTGACACGGACAAATGGAGAAGGTCATGCAGATTCAGAGCCACCTGCGTACAGCACAGGACAGACAGAAACATTGGGCAGATGCGCCCCGCAGGCCATTGGAGTTCAAGGAGGGTGACCATGTATTTTTGAGGATATCGCCTACTCATGGGACCATCAGATTCGGAGGCAGAGGCAAGCTGAGTCCGAGGTACATCGGACCTTTTGACATTTTGGAACCAGTTGGCGAAGTGGCTTACCGTCTTGCATTACCACCATCATTAGAGGGAGTACATGACATATTTCACGTATCGCAACTGAGGAGATATATCGTAGACCCTAGCCACATGCTTGATCATTCGGAGATTACAGTCGGGCCCAGTCTGTCTTACGTAGAGCAGCCTGTTGAGACTCTCGATCACAGCAAGAAGACTTTGAGAGGGCAGACTATTCGACTGGTCAGAGTTGCCTGGAAACATTCACCAGACGAGTCTACTTGCGAGCGCGAGAATTCTATTCGGCAGCGGTTCCCGTACTTATTTGAGGAGCAAGGTACGAATTTACGTACGGCATTTGAGTACTAGTTATTTTAAAATTCGCTTAGCTATTATCGTGCTTTACTTTTAATTTCGGGGACGAAATTTTTCTAAGTAGGGAAGAATGTAAAACCCCTCGATTAATTCTATAGATAGTCAGGTTTGGATCTGGAAAATTTTTGGATTTAGTAGCAGATGTTGAGAGTAGAGTTGAGTGTTTGTTATTTTAATTTATTTAATTAAAATCCTTGGCGCACCCTAGCATTGCTAAATTATTCGGAGCCCAATATCAGCCCATAAATTCCATCGGATCATTGTACTTCTGACTTGACTCGCCAAATTAGGCACTGGACTTTTTTGTCACTCAAAATCATTTTTCTTGTGCTCTAAATTAATTGCACAATTTTCTGTAACCGAAATCCCATAATTAAATTCTGTGTCGGACACCTGTGTCGTTACCCTCAGTTTTGAGATACCAACTTAACCCGTTGAGCCGGACCAACTAAAGGGTCCAAGACTGACTCCAAGCCCCCACCATTTTTGGCCTTTGAGTCATTTTCGAATTTTGACCCCAAGTGCCCCATTTAATTTAAAATCGCGGGGCACTTTATTTCTATTTTAAATCAAGGATACCGACTTTGCCTAATCCTAATTTAATCCTTAATTAATCCTGATGGTCATAAAATTAAACCCGTGCCAAACCCCCAACACCCCCTCGCCTTGCAAATCATCACCCGCAATTTTCTCCACAATTTTAGCGTCATTTTATGTGTTCGTGCAATTTCTCGAATTTAAGGGGCTAAATTGCAATTTATTAATTTATGTGTCCTCACCCTATTGGACATGACCATATGGAGAGCCCCCACTCCGTTCCTCATTAAGAAATGATCTTTACTTAGGTGAAATCCTACCCATCTATTTTAAATGAACTAATCTACACCCTTCATTCCTCATGAATGAATAATTTTCCATCATGCCAAATCCTAGCCACTCATTCAATTTTGGAAGCATCCTCACCACTCAAGCTACATCACCCTTCCTATAAAACCATCACCTCACCCACCCTCACAAATTCCAACCAGCCCTAATCCCAAGGGAAAAAAAAAGAAGAAGAGAAAACTTCTCCCTCCTCCCTCTTCCTAATACTACCAGCCAACTTCTCCTTCTTCTTCTTCTCCTCCTCCTTCTTCTTCTTCTTCCTTCATTCTTCTTCACCCCATCCTTCCCCCTGAAGGAGTTACTCCGCCGGCCTGTGTATCCCGACCGCCGACCCGTGCAGCTGCTCCGTCGACCTGCGGAGCCGCTCAGCCGACCCGTGCAACTGCTCCGCCCGCTGTGCAGTTCAGCCAGCCGCTGCCGCTGTGCATCAGTTCTTCCCCGTCGGCCAGTGCCGATCCGCTCCGGCCTAAGCAGCTCTCCGGCGACACTGTACAGCTTCGACGAAGTGCAGCCACTACCCCGGTCAGTTCACCACATCTTCCCCCGCCTGCTGCCAGTGCAGCAACAACTCCGGCGCTGTGCAGACAGCAGTTCCGACGAGCTGCTGCCCCGACGTCGAGCCAGCGACTCCGCAGAGCACTGCCCTCCTTCCCCGGCGAGTCCCCCGTTCTTCGGCATTGCCCCCTCAACACTACTCCGGCCGAGCACCCCTCGACCTCCAGCAGTTCTTCCCCGCGGCTTCCAGCTGTCCGTTCCGGCCAGCAACCTCCTCGTCGAGGTATCGACTTCTTCCCCTCTCTATATTTTATATATTGTATTATGATTTTAAGTTAAAGTTTATTATTGTATAATTTGTTTTGTGTATGTTAGTTTAGTGTTTATGATTGGAGTAGTTTATTTGCATGGGAGTTTTAGGATTTTATAGGTTTAAGTTTAGGGTTGATGATAACTAAATGTTAAGAATATGATACATGGATGGTGAAATACTAAATCAATTATTTAAGGTTTAGAAATGATTTGATTAAGGACATGGTATATATATACATGATGAATGGAAATTAATGGATATACATGAGTTAGGGTGGAAAATGCAAGATTTATATACAAGGCCTTCGAATATATCATGATATCGGGATACCTTGAGATGTTAGGGCATTAAAATTTATATCTGCACTATTGTTTAATATTGATGAGCAAATTAAATTGTTGTGAATTAATACGATGATCTGTCATCGAGGTACAGGTGATTCATTGTGAATTAGTAATGATGATATGGGACGAAAAGTTTAATAATTATAAATTATGTAATCGAGGACAACAGTAAATGTACATGTTAACGTCTAGAAACACTGAGGAGAAACTGAGGATTTGAGCTGGGGTAGATTAACTGAATATCGTGAAGAATATAATAGACTAATGAATAATAGTAGAATTGATCGAGGAGTAGTTTTAAGATGAGTGATAGCTGATGATAAATGATTGGGGACTGGGTCTGATGATATTGTACAGGTGGTTGATTTTGAGATAGGTATTATTCGGATCAAGGATCAGAGATTGAGGACTGTAAAATTAGCAGTTAACTATTTGAGTTTGAGACTGAGTTTAGGTGTAGATGTGTGTCGCACCCCTGCTTGACTTAGAATAGATTATTGATTTTGGGTTGTATCTATCTCTAGGTACTGCGGGACCTGAGGACTTGGATGCGGTACTAGATCCCCGTCATCAGCAGCCTCGCGCAGGCAAGTATACCTTGCCTTGTTGTACTGTTTAAATTCAATTTTATTTGGTTACATATTTATTCATTATATAAATGTGCGCGTCCGAGCAGACTCGGGTGCAGTCAACGAAGGCGTTGACGTTAGGAGTAGTATCTGACTTAGTGTCTAGTAGACCCACCTAAAGTTGTGAAGTTATTGATATAACTTCCCAGGCCTTGACACGTATCATTACACGTCACAGAGTGAGTTCATGTAGGGACGCGTGCCTCATGCGCGACTGGCTATCAGTATGAGCAACACGTGTAGCGGTATGTAGCTCAGTAGTTTATTTCATAGAGACTTGCATCATAGTATGAGATGTCCACGTCGTTTTCACGATTTGTATATCTACATCGGGCGGGAAAGACATCTCGTAGGCGTATGGGACACCCCCCTGATATATACTCGAGTTACCATGCTCTTCGGAGATGGGGATTACAGTATATATAGCGAGTTACCATGCTCTTCGGAGATGGGGATTATAGCGAGTTACCATGCTCTTCGGAGATGGGGATTATAGCGAGTTACCATGCTCTTCGGAGATGGGGATAGCATCAATGCCCTTAAACGGGGGCATATGTGGCATATACTAGCCAGTCCCGACGATTGGTGAATTACGTCAGCATATGTCTGAGCCTACACATTCCCATGCGTACTACCAGGTCTTTAAATTGCATTCACTTAGATGGTTAGCACACCCCCATTTATTTACTCAGTACTTACTTTATGGCATGTATTTTTTTGTATCTTGTTACGTCCCTCTGAGGACCTGGTTCCCTTCCAGGTTGTTTGTGCGGTTGCAGGATACTTGATCTGCTAGAGTGTGGACATCATTGCAGGTATATTTACATTTCCAGCTATTTCAGTCTTGTATTCCTTCCATTTTATTCTGCTTATATAGCCTAGTGTTTATAGACCTATATTGTTCTTTTGGTCTATTCGAACGGATGTGTTATTGGGCTGCAGACTGATGATGCATATCGTTCTTTCTTGAGATTACTTACCCTGGATTGAGATTTAGAATTAGTTATTGTATATTAGAAATAGATTGTTACTTGGATCACTTGACCATAGACAGCGTAAGTGCACTTCGCCGGGTCCATTAAATTGGAAAGCCCTACGGAGTCGTACCAGCTGGCCATTGCCACGTGTCTGGTCTCGTAGATTTTGGGACTGGGGCGTGACAGTTCCAAATCCAAGAAGAGCCAAAAAAATAAAAGACATACGACGAATAAGGTCATGTCCTGTTGCATGGTCCTTCTCGCTCTAATATCGAAAGAAGAGGCCAGATAGGCACTAGGTCCGGAAAGGAATATCTCAAAAATTATGAGGCTGTCCAAGAAGAGGCTTTTATTACGCTTCCTACCTCTTCTACTCCTGTAGCTCATATTACTGCAGAACCAGGTCCATCAAAACCTACGACAGCTGAGTAAGAAAATAAAAAAAGGTTCACTTTGACAAATATCTAAATAATAATCCACCTCAGGGACTTGAGAAACCATACAATTTTGATATATTGGCTCAGTTGGCCAATACTCTAGCCAGGCTTTCCATATTTGAGTTACTTTGTCTATCAAAGAAAACTCGTAAAGCTTTGAGTGAAGCACTAATACATGTAGATTCATGCTTAGCTCAACTTAAAACCCCTGGCGAAGAACATATAGTTTGTCCGCAATGCCACAATATGATGGAGAAGATTCCTAATATCACCTTCACGCAGGATGACATGCTACTTAAAGATGATAAATATGGTAGGCCGTTGTACTACACCAGTTATATTGGTTCTTTCAAAGTAAGCCGGATTCACATCGATCCTGGCTCGTCACTGAGAATCATTCCTAAGAGCTTGTTGCAAGCTCTGAGGATACCAACACATAATCTGTAACTACCAACACTACTATCCTAGGTTTCAATGCTGGAAGAAACTAACAGCTTGGAAAGATATGTTTGAAGATTCAGATAGGCGATCTTCGGACTGAAGGCACATATTATGTGATTAATTCAGACGTATCCTATAATGTCTTGTTAGGACAACCATAGATTTATAAGCACAAGATTGTACCTTCTACTCCGCACTAGTGTTTCAAATATGTGGATAGTCAGGGGGAAGTCAAGACAGAGCTTGCTGACCTCAACCCATTCAAAGGTGTTGAAGTTTATTATGCGAACTCCATGCTCTACACACCAGAGTATATGGCGGAACAAATTAATGAAGCTAATCACATAGTTAAAGATATCCCAAATGAGGAACCACTCATAATTCGAGTCAAAGGACGTACTACTCATCCCACCCCTTCAGAGCCCCTTGTCATCAATCTTGGCAGTTTGATGCATGAGAAAAAGGTAAATAAACCACTAGTGATTGTCACGCCCCAGTCCCAAAATGACGAGGGACTGGAGAGGCGTGGCAATGGCCAGCAGCACGCACCGATGGACAACCCAATTTAATGGATCCATCAGAGCATGCTTAAGCTGTAGTCTAGCAGTACTAAGTACAAGTCTCAGGTATTTCTAATCTCATCCACAGAAAGTCACAGATTAAAAGCCAGAAATTATGCAATGGAAATAAATACTGAAATCTCAAATAAGCTATCTCGGGAACAAATCCGAGAATTAGTCTGTTACATTTAAGAAAAGACAGGAATTTAAAATGCTGGAAATAGAAATACTGGATAACTGAAGCCGGTGCTCAAGAGAAGTCTTCGGCCACTATCTCGTCCTCTGTTCCTTGTTCTGCTCCAAGGAGTGCTCCAGTACCGTACACCTCGGGGTAGTTTTCTTCAGCTGTACCTGGGGACATCATCCATTCCAGGTCCTCAGGGGACATAGCAAGGTACAGAAATAACTCAAGCCATAATGAATATCAGTGCAGCAATAAAATAAACAGCAGGGTAAATATGTAAACCAGCTAGTGATATGCAAGTGAGAGTTTTAGTCATACTCAGGCTGAGACTACTACAGGATCAGTGTCAGAGAAACCATAGCAGTATTTTCTCGAGAGGGCCAGAACTTGTGCCAAAGCTCTGTATCAGAGACTAAGACACCTCCAGATAACAATATTCACATTATAATCAGCCTTGATATGGTAATACTCTCCCCACCCCATGTAATCTTACGTCACAATTCTAGAATATCAGGTACAAGTCACGCAAGATTGAACTAATGCAATGAGTCAGGCTAGAATCTAAGCATGTAAACTGGAATGACATGAAAATATAGCCTATACGGAATCACCAGGTATATCTCAGGCAATTCCGTTTCATGAACAGTGTCAGGTGTCCTGGGTTAAGCAGTTGAACAAATCACATAAGAATCTACAAGAAATCAAGTAAAATACTATGACCAGAAATATTTGAGAATTGGCAATCTTTACTTGCCCACTGATGCAAAATGAAACCAAGAAAATATATATCCAGCTGCAAGGTTTGGCAAGGTACACTTGCCTGTGGTTCTGGCTATGTTCGCGGTTCTGACTTCGGCGGAAATTGTAGACGGTACTCCGGTTGCTGAAACAAATATCACCATCAGATCCAGAAAATATCAATCAGCTAGAAACGCCTGTCCTTGCGTCCAATTTGGAGACAAGGGCAAAAACGGCAGTTTCGGGCCAAAACGGGGTCCACCGGTGGGCCCGCTTTGCTCCGAAAAACGCGTCAGGGTTAACGGTCTCCAAATTCACCAAACTTAGTGTCAACAGGTTAGGAACGCTGATACGAACCCAACGGAACTTTCAGAATTGAATTCCGATGAGCCGATCACAAAATCGCCCGTCGAGCGGGGCCTGTGGGGCCCACGACACGCGATTTCGTCAACGTTCTCGGAATCGAACCAAACTTGACCCACAGGACCAGCGTATCGCTATGAGTCCGATGGCGCAAGTTTCGTCTCGATCCGATGTGTGTACACAAAGTTAGGATGAATTGCAGAAAAGGCGGATACGGGCGATGTCCGCGGATACGCGTTGATCCCGGGGTGCACGCACCCCCGAATCGACTTCCGCGAATTCCCACACGTCCGCATCGACGAGGCGTTCGTGTCTGTGAAGACCGCACGCGACCAAGTCGTCCCTTTTGGCGGGGCGTACTCAGTTCCGGGGTGAAACAGGGTCTGGTTTTTCCTGTTTTTGGATTGCGGTGTGCGATCACCACAGGACGCGATGCCCCGAACAGTTTGTCCGGACACCGAGAGGGTTATACAGGCTTCGCAACGCAATTTACGGAATCGAAAACGGAGCTACGAATAAAAAGATACACGCACCTGAAGGGGACCCGAAAACCAGGACCAAATCGTGTCCGACACGTGTCCGACTCGTGTCGGACACAGGGCTAAAATCTAGGGTTAGGGTTAGGGTCTGGTGGAGCCGCGGCGGCCGTAGGCGGCGACGTGGGCGGCTTGGCTGCGGCGGAGGGGACCGGGGCAGCGCGACGGCGGGCGGCGCGGTGGCTGGGGGCTCGCTGGCGGCCGGAGACGGCGCTGCGGGCTGCTGTTTGCTGGCTGCGGCGGAGGAGGAGAGGATCGAGGAGCTGCGGGCGGCGGCGTCGAGGCGACGGGTGCTGCGAGTCCGGCGGAGGCGATGGGGCGGTCGGTGGCGGCGTAGCTGAGCAGCGGCGGAGGGCGGGGCGTGGAGGCTGGGGGATCGGAGGAGGAGGGGGTTCTTATAGGGGCTAGCGGGCGGTGGTGAGGTCGGGAAAGGCGGGGCTGGGGGAGGACGTGGCCGGGAGAGTCGGCCGAGGAGAAGGGGTCGTGGCGGCGTGATTTCCGGCGGGCGACGGAGAATTCGGATCGAGGGGACGGGGGTGACCGGCAAGTGGGTCGGGTCGGGCGGCGGGCTCCGGGTGAGCGGACCCGCCCGACCCGCTAAGCCAAAGGCTGGGCTGGGCTGCTTAATGGGCTCGGCCCACTGGGCCGGGCCGGGACCCCAAAAATTAAAAAATAAAAATAATAAAAGAAATAACTATAATAATAAAATCAGAAATTAATAAATAAATAACAAATAAATAAATAATTAGTTTTTAGGTATTTTAAAAATAGGTCCGGGGTCCGATAAATTCCAGAAAAATTGTCCTAAGTCCAGTTTTTCATTTTACATCCAAAAATATTATTTTCATAATATTTTAATACTGTTTAATATTAATTAAAAATTATTGAATAATTAAAACCCTGTTTTTAAATTACAGAAAATTCCAGAAAATTCCAGAAAATTGTGAAAAATCCAGTTTTTAAAATTTTAAAAAAATTCAGGGGGTTTACAATCTATCCCCCTTAAGAGGATTGCGTCCTCGCAATCAAAGAATAATCGGTCAACAGAGATGACGCGGTCGCAAGCATCGTTTGAAAATACATCACAAGATACTTCAGGGAAATACTGTTTCCCTAAAATTGGAAGTTTACACTTTCCAGGAAAATCTAGTTAAAACTATAACTTTTATGAAAACCAGGTTTTTATTAACAAGTTGCAATTTACTAGGTTGGGGCTGAGGTCACGAACCAAGAGGCACGAACTACAACAAGACTAAAAACGGATAACTATAAATCACTTACTCGCATCGGCGTCCTGCACAGTCATCGCATAAGCTTGCTCTCGTCCTTGAGGTAGATTCCTCTGTTGCTGCTGAGCTTGCTGGTAGGGTGCTGCTCGAGGCGCTGGTGGAGTTTGCTGGTTCGCCCTTGGTGCTCCTTCTCCACGTTGAGTGCAATCCCTTACTGAATGCTGACGGGATCCGCATGCCAAACACAATCCTAGTCTGCGTCGGCATTCCTTGGCGATATGGCCTGCTTTGCCACAGTAGTGACAAGTAAGGAGGACTACCGTTTGTGGTATAGGTGCTTTCTGCTGTTGGTGCGGTCTCTTTGCAGATTCTTCTTGTGGTGTTCTGGATGTTGATGATGGGGAAGACCTCTTCAGTCTGGCCTCTCTCTTGGTGACGCGCTCCATGCGTCGAGCCGCAGCAAGAACGTCCGAGTATGATGTTGGTGCGACGGACCCAATTAGTTTCTGCAGCTCAATGTTCAGTCCGTCGAAGAATTTCTCGTCCTTCTCTTCCTCAGTCAGGATCAGGGTGGGGGCGAATCGGCTCAGACGAATGAATTCTGCGTTGTACTCTTCCACCGTCATGGAGTCCTGAGTGAGGTGATTGAATTTGTCTCGCAGTTCTGATCGAGCGATGGCAGGAATGTACATCTCCTGGAAGAGTCTGGAGAACTCCTCCCAAGTGACTCGGTCTGGTCCGAGTCGCGTCTCCTCGGATAGCCACCAGTGATGGGCATTGTCCGTCAATTGCATTCGGACGGCGGTCATCCAGCGTTCTCGTGGAAGCTCGGCTGCTTCAAGTTGATGCCGTATGTTGGTGAGCCACTCGTGAACTTCTGTGGGCTCTTCTTTTCCAGAAAAAGTGCGGGGCTTCAGTTGACGGAAGTCAGTGATTGAGCCTGTAGTTGGCCGTCGAGCTGGTAGGTTGGCCTGCCCCAGTGCAGTTACGATGCTGTCCCTTAAGAAGTTAGCTTCGTGACGCTGAGCCTCGTGTTGGACTTGTTGCTGTGCTTGCATCATCGCGTAGATTATTTGGAATATTTGCTGCCCGTCGATCGGCTGTCCTGGTGGGAACACGGGCATTGGTGGGACGAACTACGGCGGAGGTGGAATGTCGTCGCACCGGAATCGGGAGGTAGGTTGACCTGCCTGCTGGCTCTGTTGAGTTGTGGGGATTCCTCCAACTGGTGTCACGTCGTCGTCGTAGGTGACACCTGTAGCTTGTGGCATTCTGGTGGGAGTCTCGTTGCATTCTTGTGGGTCTATTTCCCTGTATCCAAAAATACCCAATAAGAGGCGTACAGGAATCAAGGCAAGATGCAAGTTCAAATTAGTTCGAATACGATACAGATATCCAAAAATGATTCAAGCAAGTGGATGAGATCCTAAAAACCCATCCTATTCTTATTGCAGGCCTGTTCGGTCCCTAAGTTGAAACCGAACAATTTAGTCGTAGACCTGCATGGGCCACCACAAAAACCATGTCACGCCCCAGTCCCAAAATGACGAGGGACTGGAGAGGCGTGGCAATGGCTAGCAGCACGCACCGATGGACAACCCAATTTAATGGATCCATCAGAGCATGCTTAAGCTGTAGTCTAGCAGTACTAAGTACAAGTCTCAGGTATTTCTAATCTCATCCACAGAAAGTCACAGATTAAAAGCCAGAAATTATGCAATGGAAATAAATACTGAAATCTCAAATAAGCTATCTCGGGAACAAATCCGAGAATTAGTCTGTTACATTTAAGAAAAGACAGGAATTTAAAATGCTGGAAATGGAAATACTGGATAACTGAAGCCGGTGCTCAAGAGAAGTCTTCGGCCACTATCTCGTCCTCTGTTCCTTGTTCTGCTCCAAGGAGTGCTCCAGTATCGTACACCTCGGGGTAGTTTTCTTCAGCTGTACCTGGGGACATCATCCATTCCAGGTCCTCAGGGGACATAGCAAGGTACAGAAATAACTCAAGCCATAATGAATATCAGTGCAGCAATAAAATAAACAGCAGGGTAAATATGTAAACCAGCTAGTGATATGCAAATGAGAGTTTTAGTCATACTCAGGCTGAGACTACTACAGGATCAGTGTCGGAGAAACCATAGCAGTATTTTCTCGAGAGGGCCAGAACTTGTGCCAAAGCTCTGTATCAGAGACTAAGACACCTCCAGATAACAATATTCACATTATAATCAGCCTTGATATGGTAATACTCTCCCCACCCCATGTAATCTCACGTCACAATTCCAGAATATCAGGTACAAGTCATGCAAGATTGAACTAATGCAATGAGTCAGGCTAGAATCTAAGCATGTAAACTGGAATGACATGAAAATGTAGCCTATACGGAATCACCAGGTATATCTCAGACAATTCCGTTTCATGAACAGTGTCAGGTGTCCTGGGTTAAGCAGTTGAACAAATCACATAAGAATCTACAAGAAATCAAGTAAAATACTATGAACAGAAATATCTGAGAATTGGCAATCTTTACTTGCCCACTGATGCAAAATGAAACCAAGAAAATATATATCCAGCTGCAGGGTTTGGCAAGGTACACTTGCCTGTGGTTCCGGCTATGTTCGCGATTCTGACTTCGGCGGGAATTGTAGGTGGTACTCCGGTTGCTGAAACAAACATCACCATCAGATCCAGAAAATATCAATCATCTAGAAACGCCTGCCCTTGGGTCCAATTTGGAGATAAGGGCAAAAACGGCAGTTTCGGGCCAAAACGGGGTCCACCGGTGGGCCCGCTTTGCACCGAAAAATACGTCAGGGTCAACGGTCTCCAAATTCACCAAACTTAGTGTCAACAGGTCAGGAATGCTGATACGAACCCAACAGAACTTTCAGAATTGAATTTCGATGAGCCGATCACAAAATCGCCCGTCGAGCGGGGCCTGTGGGGCCCACAACACGCGATTTCGTCAACGTTCTCGGAATCGAACCAAACTTGACCCACAGGACCAGCGTATCGCTACGAGTCCGATGGCGCAAGTTTTGTCTCGATCCGATGTGTGTACACAAAGTTAGGGTGAATTGCAGAAAAGGCGGATACGGGGCGATGTCCGCGGTTACGCGTTGATCCCGGGGTGCACGCACCCCCGAATCGACTTCCGCGAATTTCTACACGTCCGCATCGACGAGGCGCTCGTGTCTGTGAAGACCACACGCGACCAAGTCGTCCCGTTTGGCGGGGCATACTCAGTTCCGGGGTAAAACAGGGTCTGGTTTTTCCTGTTTTTGGATCTCGGTGTGCGATCACCACAGGACGCGATGCCCCGAACAGTTTGTCCGGACACCGAGAGGGTTATACAGGCTTCGCAACGCAATTTGCGGAATCGAAAATGGAGCTACGAATAAAAAGATACACGCACCTGAAGGGGACCCGAAAACCAGGGCCAAATCGTGTCCGACACGTGTCCGACTCGTGTCGGACACAGGGCTGAAATTTAGGGTTAGGGTTAGGGTCTGGTGGAGCCGCGGCGGCCGGAGGCGGCGGCGTGGGCGACTGGGCTGCGGCGGAGGGGACCGGGGCAGCGCGGCGGCGGGCGGCGCGGTGGCTGGGGGCTCGCTGGCGGCCGGAGACGGCGCTGCGGGCTGCTGTTTGCTGGCTGCGGCGGATGAGGAGAGGATCGAGGAGCTGCGGGCGGCGGCGTCGAGGCGACGGGTGCTGCGAGTCCGGCGGAGGCGATGGGGCGGTCGGTGGCGGCGTAGCTGAGCAGCGGCGGAGGGCGGGGCGTGGAGGCTGGGGGATCGGAGGAGGAGGGGGTTCTTATAGGGGCTAGCGGGCGGTGGTGAGGCCGGGAAAGGCGGGGCTGGGGGAGTACGTGGCCGGGAGAGTCGGCCGAGGAGAAGGGGTCGTGGCGGTGTGATTTCCGGTGGGCGGCGGAGAATTCGGATCGAGGGGACGGGGGTGACCGGCAAGTGGGTCGGGTCGGGCGGCGGGCTCCGGGTGAGCGGACCCGCCCGACCCGCTAAGCCAAAGGCTGGGCTGGGCTGGGCTGCTTAATGGGCTCGGCCCACTGGGCCGGGCCGGGCCCCCGAAAATTAAAAAATAAAAATAATAAAAGAAATAACTATAATAATAAAATCAGAAATTAATAAATAAATAACAAATAAATAAATAATTAGTTTTTAGGTATTTTAAAAATAGGTCCGGGGTCCGATAAATTCCAGAAAAATTGTCCTAAGTCCAGTTTTTCATTTTACATCCAAAAATATTATTTTT
Source organism: Iris macrosiphon (assembly GCA_036927795.1). Lineage (NCBI taxonomy): Eukaryota > Viridiplantae > Streptophyta > Magnoliopsida > Asparagales > Iridaceae > Iris > Iris macrosiphon. Next base: position 39,141,388 of record JAYESA010000004.1, on the reverse strand, counting down.
ATAATATTTTAATACTGTTTAATATCAATTAAAAATCATTGAATAATTAAAACCCTGTTTTTAAATTACAGAAAAATCCCAGAAAATTCCAGAAAATTGTGAAAAATCCAGTTTTTAAAATTTTAAAAAAATTCAGGGGGTTTACAGTGATAAATCTCACTAAGAAACTACCCCCACTTGTCATCAACCTTCCTCGTAACAAGCAACTCAGGCCGAAAAATCAACCCCTGCTCATTGATCTCACTAAGCCTCCAGTCAAGGCTGAACCTTCTGTTAATTATGTATAGGAAAAAGAGATCTTGTATTCCATAAATAAAGAGGAATCTCCTTTGCACTATATCAAATTGATCCCTTGGCGGAAGAATTCATAGAGGCCATGTATGCCTATGAGCCTCTATCCATACCAGTTGCCTCACTATTTGAAAATGGTACGTCATATAGACCCACGAAGATGCCTGCTTCATAGTCCCAACAAGATGCAATAATCAACGTCAAATACTTTTCAGCAAAGCTAGGAATAAAAGGTTTACGCAAACTAGCGATTTCGACGATGATAATAGGAAGATACAAATATACTGCTACAACCGACAAACCAAATACATTATCTAAAGGATGGGTTATGACTTGAAGACTGCTGGAGGACTCAATTACGAAAAAGGTAGACGTACCCCTATACGTCACCGCTCTCCAAAGGGCAAACCTGGGGCATATTATCAGCGAACCGGCTACGATTTAGGATATGTCACGCCACTAACAACGCTTGAAAGCTCAGGGTCAAAAGAATAGACATATTCTCATTCTTATAACTCATTATTCTGGGATTCAAATATAAGTATTGGGAAGTGTTCAAGCATGCTCTTTCCGCCAATATGGTGTCAACCAACCCAACTGATGAAGATGATTCAACTTTCGAACCCTTCAAAAATAATCCATGGGTCCAGCAGATGGATTCCCAATGCGAGCTGCGGTTTGAGCAATGCGAATAACCTATGGAAGATAAGATCATTCAAATTAATGTAGGAGAAGAGTCTTCCCCAAAATCAGTCTTCATTAGCAAGAACCTCTCCGAGGATAAACAAGCCTTGGCTCAGCTAATAAAGGAGTACATTGATGTCTTCGCCTGAAATTATGAAGATATGCCTGACCTGGATCCACAGATAGCTACACACAAGCTCAATATCCTTTAAAATGCTAAGCCAATAAAACAACAATAATGGCAGTTTCGTCCAGACATGATGGATGCAATTGAAGCTGAAGTCAAAAAGCTGGTAGCATGTGGCTTCATTTAAGAAGAACAACATCCTAATTGGATTGCCATTGTCGCTCTATTCCTAAAATTCCAGTTACTCTAAGGATATCCTACTTTCGACCCTTAGTCAGCGCAAAGAAAATGATCATGTCTATATTACCTCTGCATTATTTTTTTATAAAAGTTAAACCCACAGTGTTATTCTGCCATGTCCATATCACCTCTGAGCAGATATCTTCAGAATGATATTGATTAGAAGGTATTACCATGTTAGCATAACCTCTGAGCAAGCATAATATTCCAATGAATCATCCTAGGGAATTTATAACCTATCACGTTCATATCACCTCTGATAGTGTTATCCCATTCCTCCCTTATTACTCGTGCTTAGTTTTAAGTACATAATGGGTAATAGGTCCACAATACATAGCCATCACCAAAATATGAAGATTTTGTTCATTGCAAAGTCGAGCCGGTTTACAAGAAAACTGGCATGAAAATAAAAACTTTATAAAATGTCTAATTTTATATTACTGAGACTTCTTCGAGAGATCACTAATGAGTCACCGCAGTTGAGTCAATTGTTGATTTTTCTTCAGATCAGCTCTTTCTTTGGCCTCCACTATACAGATTTTAGATAATTCATATTTCATCATTGGAACATATGCTTGATATTGTTTCAGGACTCGTCAAGTTCAGCTTTGGTCTTGGCAAGCGACATAAGTTTATTGCCCATCGATGCCTGATGAAATACCACTTCTTCATGTTTGCTCTTTTTTATGGCCAGTTTCTCCTGAGATTCTTTGATTAGATCCTCCAATTAAGCAATTTCAGCAATATGTGCATATCGAACAGTTTTATAGTGGATGAATTAGGCATTGGTATCATTCAGTTAATCTAATACTAAGGTACTGTTATCAGTGAATGTTCTCCTTTGCTCCTTAAAAGTTGTCTTTTGTGCATGGAATATGGCAATAATGCTATCATACTCTACCTGGATCAGTGAGGTTAGATTGCCTTCACGAAGCTGCAAATATTCAATGATGGGTTGTTCCAGTTCGTTTATAATTTGCTCAAGAGCCGATGCACATGCTTCATCTTTAAAAAATTTGATCATCTTGATAGTTGAAGCAACCATTTTCCTCAAACCATCGGCAGACATGTTATTATCAAACACCATCTTCAGAGCATAATCCAACATACTATAGACAGTATTAGTCTGAACCTCCACTATTTCGTTCAAATGGACGTTAGAGCTAGGTGTGGCAGCTACAACAGCTAAATCTCTTCCTTGACAGGGAATTGGAGTCGTGGTCACGGTAATAACTTCACTGCCCTGGACGATAGTTGTCACGCCCCAGTCCCAAAATACGTAGGACTAGAAATACGTAACACGCCAGCCGTATGTATACGAACTCCAATATATGGAAACCATATACACACGTATGCTGTACATAAATATCCAATCCACAGTGGTAAATATATGTCACAACAAGTCACACGCAGTTCTATATCTCATCCACAGCACAAATAATAGAATAATGGAAATCAATAACTGAATATCAAAGAAGCAGTCTCAAATAGTAATCTCAAAGTGTGCTAGTCGGGTGGAAACAAATCCACTGCAAATCGACTATAATAAACTACTAAAGAGAGAAGAGAATAAACTCTAATATAAGGATAAATGTCTAGAAAAGAGTAGCAACTAGAATCTCTAAACAGCTGCAATGAATCACATATAATCAGAAGGTAAGATCTCCTCAGACTGATAGGTAGCGTCAGGTCCAGGTCCATACTCCTGCGGGTACTCCTGCTCACCTACATCTGGAAGGGACCAGGTCCTCAGAGGGACGTAACAAGATACAAAAAGCACATGCCAATAAAGTACTGAAAATAAACATCCATTGGGTCGCCTAACCGTCTAAGTGAATGCAGTTAAGAACACCTTTCCCCACAAGTGAGCTATCTGGCTGAAAACTGGGATTTGGCATGGTTCTCTTTTGAAGATCCAGGGGCCCAAAGGTACGTCGTCTTTTGAACGGCGGAGGCCCGCCAATGTATATATATGGGTCATCACCACCCGTATCTCCAGCGGAGAATCCGGACGTCACAGAAAAAGTGCAAAGGAGCTCAAATGCGGTACTTGTTGTTCTCCCCACCCAATGCTTTAAGCATGTCATGTCCATGACACGATAAACTTCTAATAACCGCCAGGTCTACTAGCATGCAAAGTTTCTATTGGCAGTTATCCCTATCCGTCGCACGACCTATACGTACCAGTGGCCAGCCGAGTACGCAAGTCCGTGTCCTACATGTGACTCACACTCGTGTAAGAATAGTGTCATGGCCAATGAAACATAAATGCCTCATGAAGATGGGGTAGTCTCATAAAGTAGGTCTAATGCATATACATAAATAAAACATAGTACGACGACACCGTCGTTGCACCCAAGTTTTCTTGGATGCAGTTTATATAGCAGTTAAAATAAATGAACTAAATAAACAGAAAATAAACATGCATGCCTCGTATGAAATATAAAAACAGTACAATGGCAAGGTATACTTGCCTGGCAAGAAATCTGTAAAGTGTACGCGCCCAAATGTCAAGGACACTGAACCTGGAACTAAGGGCTCCGAACAAACGTCTCCGGATGCTGAAATAAACATCACCAACGTTTCCGAAATGAGAAAAATAGCTAAAAAACACATCCCTTTCGTCCAATTTGGACACAGGGGCAAAACGATAATTTTGAGCAAAAGTGGGGTCCACGTGTGGCCCACTTTGCACCGAAAAGCGTGCCGAGGGTAATAGTCACTAAATGGGACAAACTATAGGTCAAACAACTCTAGATGTCAATACGAACCCAACGGTATGTCCAAATGTGGATTCCGATGGGCCGAACAGAATTTTGTCCAAAAAGTCAACTGTGGGGCCCACCAATTGGCGATCTGGTCAACCGTCTCAGAAATGCGTGAAAATTGTGTCACAGGACCAGCGCGTTACCACGAGTCCAGTGACGCAAGTTTCGTCGCAATCTGACAAGCGTGCACAAAATACGCGCGAGTTCCACAAAAGTTGCGACACGGGATGTGTCCGCGGATACGGTCTGATTCCGGCGCGCACACGCGTCCGAATCAGTCCCCACGAATTTTCACGTGTTCAATTATGCTGCGTGCACCATTCGGTACACTTGGCACACGGCGGGGCGGTCCCGTTTGGTGGGGCGTGCTCCGTTTTCCAACTTTTGGAAATCTGGAAAAAAGTGGGTGCGCGCAGTTTTGTGACGAATATAGTTATGTCCACAGCAACTAATAGCATAGGGTTATTTAACAGAAAATAAACTAGGTCAGGTATTCTACAGGTATCAAAAAGAATCACCAAATTCGGATCTCTGTGGTGGGAGATACGAACTCGGCAATATGGGTGGTCATTCTGGAATTCTGCGATTCCAGAATTCTGTCTGCTCGCCCAACTTGGGCGCTGTTTTTCACCTAGGGGTACACGTTTTTTGAGGTTGGCTATAAAACAAATATAGAAGAGGGTTAAGGGTTGATCATACCGGTGAAGACGAAACAACGTTTGGTTGAGCGAGTCGACGGAAAATTACTCCGGAGCGAAGGTGCTTCGAGTGGGATTCTGCAAGGTGCGAGGTCGGAGTCGACGGGATGGTTGGATGGCTTGGTGGGGCTTCTCTGGCTGCGGTGACGGCTCTAGATGGGAAGAGGAGGTCTGGAGATTTAGTTTAGGGTTTTTGAGAGAGAAATATATATATATATATATATATATATATATATATATATATATATATATATATATTAAGATAGGAAGAGAGAGGGTTGGAGCGGGTCCGCGTGCAAAGGGTCGGCCAAAGGGGGCCGCTGAAGCAAATGCAATTTCTTAAGTTGCTTTTGCAACTTGCTGATATGGGCGGGTCAAATGGGGAGCAAGTAAGTTGCTAGCTGCTGCATTGTGGGTCTTAGCAAATGCTAAGTAAAGGAATAGGCAAACTAAGTAGTAGTAGATTATTATTATATTAGTAACTTTTTATATAATTCTTTTACTTTCTTTCTTTTTAAAATATGTATATACACATATGTATATTTGTATATATATATATATATATATATATATATATATTCACACATAAGAAAATTTATAGATTAGGGTAATGCACAACATTAGGCTAGCAACTGTTCAAGGGGGTCTCCTACATGGAATAAATTTCGAAAAATTCTTGATGGTCACATCAGTCCTCTAAGTGCCCGAACACCTAATATAAAAATTATTAAAAATATATTTCTCCTATTTAGACCTAATTACTATAATTTAATTAATAATTAATAAATAAAAAGGCTATATACGATTTTCTAGGAAGAGGGTTTTACATTCTACCCAACTTGTAAAAATTTTGTCCTCGAAATTAAAATTAAGCCACGATAGAATGCAAGGATGGTATAAGATATAAATTAACAATGTAAATTCATACCTTGGTCGGCGAATAGGTTCGGAAAATGCTTGCGCATGTCGTCCTCGCGCTCCCAAGTTGATTCTCCTGGCACGCCATGCCTCCATGCTACGCGAACCAAGGGAATAGACTGGTTCCTCAACACCTTTTCTCGACAATCAAGGATTCCCATGGGTTTCTCTTGGTAAGACAAGCTCGGCCCAATGGTGATCTCCGAATGGTCGAGAACATGACTGCTGTCTGCCACATATAGCCTGAGTTGCGACATATGGAATACGTCATGTACTCCCTCCAGTGAAGGTGGTAGCGCAAGTCGATATGCCACATCTCCAACTCTCTCGAGCACGTCAAATGGTCCAATATACCTTGGACTCAACTTGTCGCGCCCTCCGAATCGGATGGTGCCTCTGGTCGGTGATATCCTCAAAAAGACGTGATCGCCCTCTTTGAACTCCAAGGGACGACGATGAAGGTCTGCCCACTGCTTCTGCCTGTCTTGTGCTGCTCGCAAGTGTCCCTGAATCTTCTTGACTGTCTCTACGGTGTTGACCACCAACTCGGGTCCCAAAATCTAACGTTCTTCCACGTCACTCTAACACACAGGAGACCTATATTTTCTTCCATACAATGCTTCAAACGGAGCCATCTGAATACTCGCTTGATAGCTATTGTTGTAAGAAAACTCTACAAGATGTAGGTGGTCCTCCCATGATCCTCCGAAGTCTAACATGCAAGCCCTCAACATATCTTTCAAGGTCTGAATAGTACGCTCCGACTGCCCATCTGTCTGCGGGTGGTAAGATATACTGAACTTCAGACGAGAACCCAGACTTTCTTGTATGCTCTTCCAAAAGTGCGATGTGAAGCGCGAATCTCTGTCCGATACAATACTGACTGGTATGCCGTGCAATCTCATAATCTGCCTCATATATAAGTCAGCTAAGGCTTCTGTAGACTAACCCACTCTAAAAGGTATAAAATGGGCTGACTTGGTGAGTCGGTCCACTATTACCCACACTGCATCTCTCCCACTTGGATTCTTAGGAAAACCCGTGATGAAGTCCATAGTGATGTGCTCCCACTTCCACTCTGGAATCGGAAGTGGTTGCAATAATCCTGCTGTCCTCTGGTGCTCCGCCTTCACTTGTTGACATACCAAACATTTAGCTACAAAACGAGCTATCTCTCTCTTCATCCCATGCCACCAAAAGTGCTGTCGTAAGTCACAATACATCTTGGTGCCTCCAGGATGAATAGAATAAATCAAACTATGAGCCTCTGTCATCAGCTCCTGTCGAATTTCTCCATTTGGAACATAAAGACGATCACCACATCGTAATGTCCCATCCTCGTGAATGTGCAATCCTGTCTGCTCTCCGGCCTCTGTCCTTTCCTTTAGTCTCCTGAATCTGGCATCTGTAGGCAAAGCTGCCTTAATCCTCTCTACCAATGATGATTGAACTTGTAAGTTGGCTAGTGTCCCATCTGCTCCGGGTACTATCACTTCAATGCCAAGCTCTTGCAAGTCCTCCAAAAGTTCCCTCTGTGCTGTCAAGAAGTAAGCTGCTGGCTTCCGACTTAACGCGTCTGCTACCACGTTAGCCTTGCCTGGATGATGATGTAGCTCTATCTCGAAATCTTTCATCAACTCGAGCCATCAACATTGCCTCATATTTAACTCCTTCTGCGTGAAGACATACTTGAGGCTTTTGTGGTCTGTATAGATTTCCACTCGTTCCCCATATAAGTAATGTCTCCATAGCTTCAGAGCAAATACAACGGCTGCAAGTTCTAAGTCATGAGTCGGATAATTCTTCTCATGTACTCGTAACTGCCTAGATGCATATGCAATCACCTTGCCATGCTGCATCAATACGCATCCTAAGCCTTTTCCTGATGCGTCACTGTAGATCACGTAACCTCCTAATCTTGACGGAATCTCCAATACTGGTGTCGTAGTCAGTCGCTTCTTTAACTCTTCAAAGGCTGCTTGACACTCGTCAGTCCATATAAATTCTTGATCCTTACAACTCAAACGAGTCATAGGTGTCGCTATCCTTGAGAAGTTTTCCATGAACCGTCGGTAATATCCTGCAAGTCCAAGGAAACTCCTCACCTCTGCTGCTGATTTAGGAACAGGCCATGTCTCAACTGCTGAGATCTTCTCCGGATCAACAGAAATACCATCTCCTGTAACAACATGTCCAAGAAATGAAACTCTGTCCAAGAAGAACTCACATTTGCTAAGTTTAGCATATAACTGCTCCCTCCTCAAAGTCTCTAGAACAATCTGCAGGTGCTCCTCGTGCTCCTCGTGGCTCTTCGAATAGACAAGTATATCATCTATGAAGATGACCACGAACTGGTCCAAGTACTGGTGGAAGACTCGATTCATCAAGTCCATGAAGATCGCTGGAGCATTGGTCAATCCAAATGGCATGACCAAAAACTCGTAGTGTCCATATCTTGTTCTGAATGCGGTCTTTGGAATGTCCTGCTTTCGTACCTTCACTTGGTGATATCCCGATCTCAGATCTATCTTCGAGAATACCTTAGCTCCACTGAGTTGATCAAACAGGTCATCAATGCATGGCAATGGATATTTGTTCTTCACTGTCACTACATTCAAGGCTCTGTAGTCAATGCACATGCGCACTGACCCATCCTTCTTGGGTATAAACAACACTGGTGCTCCCCAGGATGATGCACTCGGTCGGATGAAACCTTTCTCCTCTAGCTCCTTTAACTGTGCCTTCAGCTCGTCCATCTCCTTCTTCGCCAGTCTGTAAACATGTGATGCTATAGGTGCTGCTTCGGGTGCTAGTTCAATTAAAAACTCTACGTCTCTGTCTGGGGGTAGTCCTGGCAAATCCTCTGGAAAGACGTCTTGAAATTCTGAAATAATGGGATGATAGACAACATCGTCCATTGTGAGCTGCATACCATCAAGGATTTCTATGGATCCTCGGGCAAACTCAAGTTCAGGCTGGCCTGGTACCTTAAAAAGAATGCTTCCTCCAAAGCAATCGAAGAAAGCATGGTACTTGCTTAGCCAGTCCATTCCAAGCACAATGTCAAAAGATGGCATAGGAAGGACTAAGAGTTGGGCGTTCATCTCTCTGTCACGTATCACTATAGGACCCGTTCTACAAACTCGACTAACTGGTACAACTCCTCCTCCGGTTAGAATTCTAACACAACTAGATAATGGTGTAGAAGCAATATTGTGTTTGGCAATAAAACTAGATGATATGAATGAGTGGGTGGCTCCCGTATCAAATAATATCACAGCAGGAAAAGTAAAAGCAAGGATAATACCTGCTATGACATCCACCTTATGATCCAGGTCATCTACCTCCAATGCAAAAGCTCGCCCGTTCCTCTGTGGTTGTCCATGTCCAGTCCTCATATACTGCTCCTCCTAAGTGGGTAGCGGTGGTCCTCTCTGAAATCCTCCTGCTGCTGGGGGTCGAGGTGCTCCCGGTCTGGTCATCTGCTGGGCTGGCTTCGGTGCTGGAAGCGCTAATCTCTGAACTGGCGGTGGAAGTGTCTGCTGCATGTGGCAGTCTTTCACCATGTGCTGTCCAGAGCCACATCTCCTACACTGACCCAAGCGGGTCCGACAATCTCTCGCAACATGTCCGATCCTCCCACAATAATTATATTGGGGTTTCTCCGGAATCTGGTACGGTGCTGCTCGGTGTTGCTGATGCTGTTGTGCCAAGGGACGTCTGATAGGTCCTCCTTGTTGTGTCCTGGCTGGTTCCTGCTGTATCCTTGTTGTTCCTTGTTGTGTCCTCAGCTGACCTCCTTTTTCTCTACTAATGGTTTCCTGAAATCTGGCCTCTGTCAGTAGTTCAGCATAAGAGACTCGGGACTGCGAGCTTGTATAATGTTGAAGCTCCTAGGTCAGTCCTCGATGAAACCTCTTAGCCTTAGCCAAGTCATTTGGTATCAAAGCAGCGCCATATTTGCTGAGTAGACTAAACTCGGCATCATACTCGTCCACTGTTCGGTTCCCTTGCTCCAAGTGAAGAAACTGATCATACAAGGTGTCCCTGACAGTGTCCGGGAAGTACTTTCCCTCAAAGAACTCCAAGAACTGCTCCCAAGTCTGGTAAGTACCCAACTGGCGCTCCATGGATTCCCACCAGTGATGGGCATTACCATCTAGAAGCATCCGTACACCCATCATCCATAGGTCCGTGGGTAACTGCGATGCCTCCAGTAGCTTCTGCGTGTGAGTGATCCAGCTGGTGGTCTCCTCCGGGCTCTCAGTGCCCTTGTACTGCCTTGCACCCATCTGAACAAAATTCTTTACTGATCCAACCCTAGCTCGAGGTACTGGAGCTAGTGCTTGGGCTGGTACAGTAGCATGTGCAGCCATCCTCTCTAGTGCTGCCAAAAATTCTTGCCTCTGCTCGGCTGCCTGCTGCCTCTGCTCGGCTGCCTGCTGCCTTTGTTCCTGTATCATCATCTGAAAGAATTAGAACATCTGTGCTTGGCCATCTTGCGGTACTGGGACAGGTGGAAGGTTCCCAATAGGTGAAGCGGAAAGATCAGATGGAACTGGGGTGTGAGTCTGTCCATCTAGTCCCGGAAGCCTAGGAATCATTGGGGTTCCTCCTTGAGTCTGACCATTGACTCCAGAAGTTGTATCGCCATTGGCGGCAGTACATCCTTTTTGCATATCCATCTCTCTGCAGTTGATGTACGAAACGATTAGAAAAAGTACAGGAATCAAACAGGATGCAAGTATTAAATAGGATGAGTTTCAATCAAGCGTGGATGAGATCCTTATACTCTATTCCTATACGCAGGCTTGTTCAGTACAGTTACGTAACCGAGACAATATATTCTTGACCTGCATGGGCCACCACAAAAACATGTCACGTCCCACTCCCAAAATACGAAGGACTAGGAATACGTAACACGTCAGCCGTATGTATACGAACTCTAATATATGGAAACCATATACACACGTACGCTGTACATGAATATCCAATCCACAGTGGTAAATATATGTCACAACAAGTCACACGCAGTTCTATATCTCATCCACAGCACAAATAATAGAATAATGGAAATCAATAACTGAATATCAAAGAAGCAGTCTCAAATAGTAATCTCAAAGTGTGCTAGTCGGGTGAAAACAAATCCACTGCAAATCGACTATAATAAACTACTAAAGAGAGAAGAGAATAAACTCTAATATAAGGATAAATATCTAGAAAAGAGTAGCAACTAGAATCTCTAAACAGCTGCAATGAATCACATATAATCAGAAGGTAAGATCTCCTCAGACTGATAGGTAGCGTCAGGTCCAGGTCCATACTCCTGCGGGTACTCCTGCTCACCTACATCTAGAAGGGACCAGGTCCTCAGAGGGACGTAACAAGATACAAAAAGCACATGCCAATAAAGTACTGAAAATAAACATCCATTGGGTCGCCTAACCGTCTAAGTGAATGCAGTTAAGAACACCTTTCCCTACAAGTGAGCTATCTGGCTGAAAACTGGAATTTGGCATGGTTCTCTTTTGAAGATCCAGGGGCCCAAAGGCACGTCGTCTTTTGAACGGCGGAGGCCCGCCAATGTATATATATGGGTCGTCACCACCCGTATCTCCAGTGGAGAATCCGGGCGTCACAGAAAAAGTACAAAGGAGCTCAAATGCGGTACTTGTTGTTCTTCCCACCCAATGCTCTAAGCATGTCATGTCCATGACACGATAAACCTCTAATAACCGCCAGGTCTACTAGCATGTAAAGTTTCTATTGGCAGTTATCCCTATCCGTCGCACGACCTATACGTACCAGTGGCCAGCCAAGTACGCAAGTCCGTGTCCTACATGTGATTCACACTCGTGTAAGAATAGTGTAATGGCCAATGAAACATAAATGCCTCATGAAGATGGGGTAGTCTCATAAAGTAGGTCTAATGCATATACATAAATAAAACATAGTACGACGACACCGTCGTTGCACCCAAGTTTCCTTGGATGCGCAGTTTATATAGCAGTTAAAATAAATAAACTAAATAAACAGAAAATAAACATGTATGCCTCATATGGAATGTAAAAAATAGTACAATGGCAAGGTATACTTGTCTGGCAAGAAATCTGTAAAGTGTACGCGCCCAAATATCAAGGACACTGAACCTGGAACTAAGGGCTCTGAACAAACATCTCCGTATGCTGAAATAAACATCACCAACGTTTCCAGAATGAGCAAAATAGCTAAAAAGTACATCCCTTTCGTCCAATTTGGACACAGGGGCAAAACAGTAATTTCCAGCAAAAGTTGGGTCCACGTGTGGCCCACTTTGCACCGAAAAATGTGCCGAGGGTAACAATCTCTAAATGGAACAAACTATAGGTCAAACAACTCTAGATATCAATACGAACCCAACGGTATGTCCAAATGTGGATTCCGATGGGCCGAACAGAATTTTGTCCAAAAAGTCAACTGTGGGGCCCACCAATTGGCGATCTGGTCAACCGTCTCAGAAATGCGTGAAAATTGTGTCACGGGACCAGCGCGTTACCACGAGTCCAGTGGCGCAAGTTTCGTCGCAATCTGACAAGTATGCACAAAATACGCGCGAGTCCACAAAAGTTATGACACGGGATGTGTCCGCGGATACGGTCTGATTCCGGCGCGCACACGCGTCCGAATCAGTCTCCACGAATTTTCACGTGTCCGGTTATGCTGCGTGCACCATTCGGTACACTTAGCACACGGCGGGACGGTCCCGTTTGGCGGAGCGCGCTCCGTTTTCCAACTTTTAGAAATTTGGAAAAAATGGGTGCGCACAGTTTTGTGACGAATATAGTTACGTCCACAGCAACTAATAGCATAGGGTTATTTAACAGAAAATAAACTAGGTCAGGTATTCTACAGGTATCAAAAAGAATCACCGAATTTGGATCTCTGTGGTGGGAGATACGAACTCGGCAATATGGGTGGTCATTCTAGAATTCTGCGATTCCAGAATTCTGTCTGCTCGCCCAACTTGGGCGCTGTTTTTCACCTAGGGGTACACGTTTTCCGAGGTTGGCTATAAAACAAATATGGAAGAGGGTTAAGGGGTGATCATACCGGTGAAGACGGAACAACGTTTGGTTGAGCGAGTCAACGGAAAATCACTCCGGAGCGAAGGTGTTTCGAGTGGGATTCTGCAAGGTGCGAGGTCGGAGTCGACGGGATGGTTGGATGGCTTGGTGGGGCTTCTCTGGCTGCGGTGATGGCTCTAGATGGGAAGAGGAGGTCTGGAGATTTAGGTTAGAGTTTTTGAGAGAGAAATATATATATATATATATATATATATATATATATATATATATATATATATATATTAAGATAGGAAGAGAGAGGGTTGGAGCGGGTTCGCGTGCAAAGGGTCGGCCAAAGGGGGCCGCTGAAGCAAATGCAATTTCTTAAGTTGCTTTTGCAACTTGCTGATATGGGCGGATCAAATGGGGAGCAAGTAAGTTGCTAGCTGCTGCATTGTGGGTCTTAGCAAATGCTAAGTAAAGGAATAGGCAAACTAAGTAGTAGTAGATTATTATTATATTAGTAACTTTTTATTTAATTCTTTTACTTTCTTTCTTTTTAAAATATGTATATACACATATGTATATTTGTATATATATATATATATATATATATATATATATATATATATATATATATATATATATATATATATATATATATTCACACATAAGAAAATTTATAGATTAGGGTAATGCACAACATTAGGCTAGCAACTGCTCAAGGGGGTCTCCTACATGCAATAAATTCTGAAAAATTCCTGATGGTCACATAAGTCCTCTAAGTGCCCGAACACCTAACATAAAAATTATTAAAAATCTATTTCTCCTATTTAGACCTAATTACTACAATTTATTTAATAATTAATAAATAAAAAGGCTATATACGATTTTCTAGGAAGAGCATTTTACAATAGTTGGTAGGCCGATCACTGAAGATGCTTCACCTTGCTCAATAGTACGCATTGACGCCTCAATATGGGTTAAGGTTATGGCTAGTATACCCGAGGTAATTGTCACCCTCTTCACAACGGGAGTGATTATTCCCGTGGTTTCAGCTGCGAGAGTTATTTTAGGCTGAGTCCCAATTGTCACTACCACATCCTAAAATAGGAGTATTTTTGTCTTTTTATTTATTATAAGTATTGTGTATATTTATTTTTAAATAATTGCATGATATGTGTATATATATATATATATATATATATATATATATATATATATATATATATATATATTATATATTGTTCTTTAATGCATGAGTTAGTATACTAGACCTAGAAGCCCACTAGATAAACCCCTGACCAAATTATAGGATTATGGATTTTAATTAGTATATTTTTGGGATTAAATATTGGAGATTATATTTATTATTGTGATTTTATTTGATTGTTGTATCTTACCGCTGCTTCGATATTTGGAGCGCTACACTAGCTTTTGTCTTCCAACAAATTTTACATCATTATCCTAGACGTACCCGTCTCCTATTCTGACCTTTGTGTAACTCATCAATATGCTCTCTTGTGCTTCATTTTAGTCGCAGAATATTCGTCGCAAATATTTAATTATATTTCCAAATAAATTTGACTTTGCATCTTTGTGCGTTCCAATCGAAATTGGAGACACAACCTTGACCCATTTTGTGCAACCCAAATTATGACTATATTATATTCTAAGACTTCTACGTCTATGATACTTGTGTCCCACCTAATTTTAATTTTATGTACTTCCAATTAATTTTAGAACACTATTTACATTAATTTTAATTAAATTGGTGTAAGGACCCAACTTAACCCAAAACTAGACCCAACACCAAACCAAACCCCTACTCACACCCTCAAGACTCATACTAAATACCACATACCCTTTTTAACTATTATATCATACCAAACATGGCGTTTTCCCTCATCCAATCCTAATTCTAACCTTTTGTGCAATTTTCTAATTTTTGGGGGCTTTTATGCAAAAGTGCAATGAGGTGTCACTATCCTATTGGTCAAGGCCAATGAAGAAACAACTCCCTCCCTCTTTGACCGGTCCAACCCTCCCCCCCTCCTTTTTGTTTGTATACTTTCCTTCATGATTAATTATGGCCCTTCATTCAAAATGAAGCATCATCCTCACCACACACTCTCTCCAATATAATCCCTCATCCTCACCCCTTTCCCAATGAGCCAACCCCATCCCAAGGAACACATGGCCGACCCTAATCCCTAGGTTGTCATCATCCTCTTCTCCCTCATGCAAAAACATTTCTCTATTATTTTTCAACATCACCACCATCCCTCTTCAAAACAAATCGAAACCTAAAACCCTAAACTTCACCCTCACCAACTCCGGCCTCTTCCCCGGCCATCTCCTTCGGTCAGGACCACCGTAGTCCTCTTTATTCCCAACCTCCCTCCGATGATCACCAGCCGGACCCCCCGCTGTCAGCAGCCACGACCTTCTCCCATCTCCATTAACCCCGACCCATTCACAGCACCTCCTCCCCCATGACCTTCCTCCGTCGGACGACCACCGAGCACCTCACCCACAGCCACGACTGCTCGTTCCTGACCCCCGCTCACAGCAGCCATCACAGCGCCTCCATTAACCCCGACCGCTCATTCCCGACTTTTCCTCCACCACCGAGCACTACGACTTCCCCGCCTGAGCTACACCCCGCCTCATCACCGACTTCATCTCCTTGCACCGCCGTCTCTTCCCCGGCCATCCACGACGAGCAGCCTCGACCCCAAGCAGCGCCAACCCACTGCTGCCATCATCTTCCCCCATGACCTCAGTCTCCGCCGGAGCCCGACTTTACCACCATCTCCACCATCACCTCCGTTCTCCTCCTCTTCCACAGTCTGCCCCATCTTTGTCACAGCAGCCTCGCCTGAGTCTCCCCCGACTGCACAGCCTCCTTCAATATCACCACCACCATCACCACCAATGCCTCTCCATCCCTGACTCCTATCACCACCACCATCGTCGACATCCCTACACTACCACCACCATTAACACCATCATCACCATCGTCTCTACCTTGATGCCAGTATCACGCCATCCTGCCTGAGTCCCCACAACGAGTACAACCCCATCACCGCCGAGCCCCATCAAAGTCGCCTAAGCACCCGACCTTCCCGCTGAGCAGCTGACCTCCTTCGCCTGAGCCGCTCCCCTCCGACAGTCGTCGACCTTCATCATCATCAACATCATCACCACCACCACCATCATCAACATCATCATCATCACCATCATCATCACCATCATCATCATCACCATCATCATTACCATCATCATCACCATCATCATCGTCATCATCATCATCACCACCCTCGCCGGAGCCCGAGCACCCTCTCCGGTCAGCGTCACCCTCCTCGATCATGCGCACCCCGAGGTTTGAACCTGTCCCCTTTTCTTTCATATTGTGTTGTTGTGTAACACTGTGTAGTCATGAACCCTAGTGCCTAGTGTGAATGCATGCACGTTTAATAGTATTTAGTATTAATGGTAATTAGGTTTCATAATTAATTAAATAGTAATTAGGGTTGATATTGCTTTATAGGATTTGGTTATTAGTAGTGGGTGTCACATATTTCTATATATTATGTAAACCTAGGTGTATTAATATAATATAAATTTAGTATTGGGTAATACTAGGTAATGTACTAAAGTGCTATATGTATATATGTATATTAAACATATTTTGGTAACTCACTGCCTTATGTGTACCCTAACCTGCTAGCTAGACCATGTGTTAGTGCTACATGAGATTTGGATATTAGACATTGTGTTAGTTGTTTGTCTTGCTGTGCACTGTATTCGAGGACATGACACTTGTGCGTATAGACACGCACACTTGACCCTGCTAGTTGACCAGATATCACACCCTTGTGCAGTTTCGAGCGTAGTATAATTGTGTTTGTATGTGTGTAACGACTGACGCTATATTATATATATATATAGGACCATTGGATCGTCCTGCGAGACTTCAGGAGCAGGACATTGGTATTGCCCGCTCAGGACCACAGACGAGTACATTCTCTGATAATTTTTGTTTTGATAATTTTTATAATTCAAGTATTTAGAAATGTTACATCTGATTCTGACACTGTGCTACACGGACTAGTATATAGATTGGATCTGCAGTATAAGATGCTGCAGGGCATAACTAAATCTCATCCACAAAAATCATAAAAAAATAAATAACCAATCAACTATATAACTGAATCAAGTATAAGATGCTTGATAAGAACAAGCAGTTGGGTGGAGACAAAATCACTACCAAACTAGAATATGAGGGAAACAAAATAAGTACATCATCTAATGATCAGGGAGGCTCGAAGAGAAGACCTCCTCAAAAGAGAATGGAGTAGGAAATCCTGATCCGTGCTCCTGTGAATAGTCATGATCGTCTACACCTGAAAAGCGACCAGGTCCTCAGAGGGACGTAACAAGATACATAGAAGCATGCCAATAAAGTACTGAAATTAAACATCCAATAGGTCGCCTAACCATCTATGTGAATGCACTTTGAGAACAACTTTCCAACATATAGGCTATCTAGCTAAAATGGGATTGGCATAATTCTCTCGGAGAATCAGGGGCCTACAAAGCATGACGTCTTTTGAACCTCAGAGGCCGCCAGGTAATAATATAGGGGTCATCATGACCGCGCATCTCCGACGGAGCGTACTGGTTACACAAAAAAAGTGCAAAGGAGCCAAAATGCCTTACTTGTTGTTCTCCCCACCCCATGCTCTAAGCATGTCATATCCATGACACGATGAGACCTCTAATAACTGTCAGGTCTTCTAGCATGCAATTTCTATCAGCAGTTATTCTCTATCGCACGTCCTATAAGTACAGGAGGCCAGCCTGTCACGCAAGTCTGTCTACATGAGACTCACACTCGTGTAACAGATGTGTCACGGCCAATGAAACCTAATGATGCCTCCAAATCATGTGGTGGTCTCGTAAAACTAGGTCGATATGCATAATATATAATAAAGATAAAATACGATGCCACCGTCGTTGTACCCAAGTTATTCTTGGACGTGCAGTTTATATAGGAGTTAAAATATATGAACTAAATAGACAAAAATAAAATACATGCACCATATGAAATATAAATCACAGTACAATGGCAAGGTATACTTGCCTGGCAAGAAAGCTGCGTAATATAAACGTCCAGATGTCAAGTACAGAGGATCATAAACTATGGCCTCCGAATAAACATCTCCGGATGCTAAAATAAACATCACCAACGTTTCCAGAATAAGCGAAATAGCTAGAAAATACTACCCTTTCGTCCAATTTGGATACAAGGACAAACAATAATTTTGGGTCAAAGCGGGTCCACATGTGGGCCACTTTGCACCAAAAAGCATACTAGAGGTAAATGTCTCTAAATGGAACAAATTATAGGTCAAAAAAATTCCAAACGTCAATACGAACTCAACGGTATGTCCAATTTTGGATTCCGGTAAGCCAAACACAAATTCGCCCTTAAAGTCAACCGTAGGGCCCACAAATATGCGGCTTGGTCAACTGTCTCAGA
Organism: Iris macrosiphon; assembly: GCA_036927795.1. Lineage (NCBI taxonomy): Eukaryota > Viridiplantae > Streptophyta > Magnoliopsida > Asparagales > Iridaceae > Iris > Iris macrosiphon. Next base: position 39,123,071 of record JAYESA010000004.1, on the reverse strand, counting down.
ATTGCATGAAACTTGGGTCACAGGACCACGTGATACCACGAATCCAATGGCACAAATTTTATCGCATTCTGACGAGCGTACACCAAATGGCGGAATATTTTGCAAAAGTCGTGATACGAGGACTTTTTACGGATACGGGTTGATTCCGACGCGCACACACGTCCGAATCAGTTTTCGTGAAAGCCTACATGTCAGGATATACCATATGCACTTTTTGGTGTAATTGGTACGTGATGAGGTATCCCGTTTGGCGGGACGTGCTCTATATCACAAATTTTTAATATTTTAAAAGAAGTTTTTTATCGTTTTGGAGGCCAAATAATTTAACACATAGAATAAATTAACAAAAACTAAAAGAATAGAAAATTTTTCGGTTATATGGAGAAGAAAAACCCTTTAATTAGTTTTCAAAAATATTAAACAGGTTGATGGCAAATTGGGTGTGAACATTGGGGTTTGGTGTTGAAATTCTAGATTATTTTGGTCAGTTTTCCGGTCATTTTTTGGTCGATTTTTCGACCAATCTGGGACACGAAAACTTGTCCCGCTTGAATAAAAATCCTAGATGGTTAGGTTGTGAACGTATACGGACAAACTGCTCGAAAAAAGGACGAGAGATGAGAGAGATACATCACCGTGAAGATGGAAGAAAAACTGTGTTGCTGTGCACGCACGAGGTGCGCGAACGGTCGGCTGCGGCGGCGCAGGGCGGCGGCGGTTGGCGTTGGCGTTGGCGTGGGGCTGAGGTTACCGGGGGTCGCCGGTCGCCGAGGCTAGAGGGTTAGGGTTTTATGTATATAAGTGTATATATATATATATATATATATATATATATATATATATATATATATATATATATATAAAGAGAGAGAGAGAGAGAGAGAGAGAGAGAGGGGGGTGGTCTGGGGCTCTGCTGGGTGCATATGGGAGTTTGGCTGTGGGAATTGGGTAGTCAGAATAGGATTAGGATCATTAGGATTTAGTTTAGTTTTGTGTTTTTTTTCTTTTCCTTTTGATTTCTTTTCTTTTCATTTCTTTTTCATTTCTTTTTCTTTTTCTTTCTTTTGTTTTGTTTTTACTTATTTCTATTACTATTACTAATATTATTATTATTATTATTATTATTATTATTATTATTATTATTATTATTATTATTATTACTATTATTATTATTATTATTATTATTATTATTATTATTATTATCAACCATATATTTATTTATATATATATATTTACATATATAAATGAGGTTAATAAAATCTAAAATAATATTTGCACACACAAAATAAATTCTAAAAAATTATTTTGTAAGGCTTTAATAAAATTCTACACTCAAAATATTTTATAAAATATTTTGTAATTAGTAATTAGATATTTATTTAATTATATAAATCAAATAATTGTATCAACCAATTTAACTAAGTAATTAATTAAATGGTTATCCACAAAATAGGTAATAGTAAATGATATACACATCTATATAAAAAGGAAAAATGCCTAACTTGGCACGGAGAATTATGGGCTACTAATTATAGAAATGTTGGAGTTGGAAAAATAACCACAATTAAATTATATATATATTATCTAAATATTAACGCAAAATCTATGGTCGTTACACTAATATCATACTAACACCAAGAGATCAAATTTTTGTACCACGAAAAGATCCTACATGTAGTGTCTCCTGTATAGGCTACTTCCTATGAAGGGCGATACAGATTTTTGGGCCATTCTATATTATTAATGTCCAGACCACGGTGAAGTATCCTAATAAAATTATTGGATTTTAATTGATTTGAAAAATAATCTAAAACAAATATAAGAAATACAAAATACGTACAAAATTCCTATTTTTGGGTGAGGGGGTTTACAACCTACCCAACTTAAAAGAATTTCGTCCTCGAAATTAAAAATAAGGCATGCTTTGCTATATCCTTCACATTCGTATATAAGGCAAGTCAATCGCAATCTCTTCCAAAAATTTAAATAATCAAATCTATTCAAATCCATCACAATCACTTCAAAATTAAAATAACCATTGTTCAAATCAAAATTCAACCTATCGTAGTCTCTTCTCAATTTTCGAATCATCAACATCCAAATTTAAGTTAAACCTATATGACATCTTCAAGATTTAAATTACTCACACCAAATTTTATATCACAATCTCCAACTATCATAATCTTCTCTAGAAAATAATTTTAATCAAATCGTATTCCTATTTTCAACTTATGAATTTTGTACTCTTCAATTTTGAACTCAATTCCATCCTCAACATTTCAAATAGGTGATTCAACAATCAAATTTAACTTTTAATTCAAATCATCAAATTATAAAATTTTGAATTCAATCCATCAATATTCATGTCTAAAGTCCTATATTTATCCTCAAAATTTAAATTGTTAAATTAATCTCCAATATTCAAAATTTAAATCACGTGCTCAAAGTATAAATATTTGGTCCGCAATATCCAAAGTTCAAAATTAATTAATCCTCATCGTCTTAATCATTCTTCTAAATTTCTCAAAATTAAAATAACTTAATCTCTCAATCCAATCTTACTTGATCACAATCTAAAAAAAATTCCTCAAGTTGACAATGCAACGTCTACCCAACTTAGAATTTATCGATCTATCACATAAGACTATACCTTTAAGAGAGACTTCCTCAAATTATTTAATCGTGTTATTTAATCCTCAAAAGTTTTAACACCACATATATCACATGTGATATGCCCTTAATTTTGAAAGATAGTCACCAAGTAATGTGATTGGCCTATGGGGTATATCTAGTACTCTCCGTGTATCAAACTTATACTAAGCACGAGCGTTCGTCTTTCTGAAATAGGGGAAGACGGAGAACAATAATAAAGAATTCAAGGAGGAGGTGATAGAATACAAGTACGGGTTCAAGGCGATTAAAGGCTTCAAAAGGAAGTTGTCAAGGCAGTTGTCGATTGAAATCTTATTTTGGTAAATTTTTATTGGCATGTTCATATCGAAACAGTTATGTAACCGATAAGATATGCTCGAACATATCTAAAGGATAAGTATATTCGTTTACATGCTCAGTCAACTATATCTCAATCCACGTAATATAGTTATACAAAGAGCGAACCAAGCACACTAAGGTTTGCTAGACCATAATACACTGATTCTGATTTAGACAATGTATTAGTGTGGGCCCCCAATAATACATATGTCATAAACAAGCTCGATAAAAGAATAAGCTTACAAAACTAGGCTATAATAGCAGCATAAGTCGTGGTAGTCCAGAAAATATAAGTACGCTGGATTATGATGAAGGAAGGTACAAAATAATTCAAGTTCACCAAAAAGATAAGACTCGTCCGGTGTTGAGCCTCTACAGTTGCCATACTAACTCCTTGTCTAAGTCTCTAGTCGACCAAATGGGGGTATGAGCCTCTAAGTTCTACAGTCTGGATAAACATTATCTTCTTATGGAAGCCTATAGTTGGTGTTATTCAGTTATACTTCATTAATGGGTCAAAAGGACTATGTGATACTAGGTTGTGAGGCATACTACCCAACTCATAAGAATTAACTAATAATGTAATTGCCTTAAAGGGGTTCTACAAAATAACCTTATC
>JAYESA010000004.1:38791961-39114461 GCA_036927795.1 Iris macrosiphon | reverse complement strand
ACTCATCTTCCGGTATTTGACCCTCTAGGGACTTCCTCAGATCCGCCAAAGACATCAATTTATGGAGTACTGGTATTCAAAAGTAGGTCATCATACTTGGTATCCTCAATATTCCCCTCCGATCATGTTATGCCTTCATTGGTTTGTATGGTCGAAACCACAGGCTTTGATGTGGTCTCAGGCTCTACCGCAGTTACTTCGGCTTGAACTGGTGACTGACTTAAAAATTCTTCCTCTTGAACAACATTTACTAGAGAATTTGGCTTACCTCTATGAAAGTGTTTGCCATATCCAAAGGGGCTGGAATAGGCTGGCTCTCTTTCATTGCTATACCTGAGGCTGGACCAAATGAAGAGGGAGGCTTAAATGCAATTGGTAATATAAGTTGATCTGCAACGTCAAGAAGGAGATCAACGCCAGTTGATTGAGAAGCCAAAATGTTCATTCCTTCGACAACTATCTCGGGAATTGTAGAACAAGTTCCCACTGTAACAGTTAAAGCGGGAACAGACATGAAAACCCTTTCCACAATGGGTTGGTTTAGAGGATGGACCAGCGTGATCGCCCTGGTTGAGAGATTCAACAAAAGTAATAAGCAAATTCTTCTTGGATGGGTATTTTGCTTCTTAGACTTTTTGGCAATAGGATAACGTTCTTTTGAGGACACTCATTTGTGTTTCTTGGTCTTCAGGGTGATTTGTATTAAAGGAGCAGTTTTGTCTGTTGGGCCAGCCCCAAAGAGTCCTAACGACTTGTCCATTGGAGCATTATCATCCTCATCCACCACTGAGTTGCTTTCAACTGCCATAGTCTCAATAACAGCCCCAACATGGAGTCTAAAGCAGCCTTTCATATCAAAGTCTTGGTGAAATTTGTTAGCCGAGTAGAAAAAGTTGCAATAAGAATGTAAGATACGTAGAGGTGCATTGGCAGTAGGCAAGATAAATTTGGCACATATACATCTCATGTTGAAATAACGCCATCCTCGAGCACCATTAACCAAACCTCCAATATTTCGTAAGCAAGTTCTAGCATTCCCTACATATAATTGATCATAGCCGAATTGCCTTACAAAACGACTAGGGAGATATGGTTCGAGGTAGCAATCTTCTTCATATCTATAAATCAGATGGGAAGGACGAATGCCAAGCAGCCAGTAGAAAACACCGATAGGCAGGTTTGATCTATCCTTACCCTGGTCAATAAATCTTTCACCTATGTGCTTAGGTGCTATATCGGGAGGAATGTAGTAAAATTTCCAACCATTCCCATAATCCAGAGCTTTCTTTGTTGCAAATACGGTAGTATCCTCCCATGAAGACTCCCGATACTTGCAAAGAAATATACCTTTAGTGGCATTGTCGACTTCTAGTCCTGCAGCCATTAGACGGTTGTTATGGAGAAATAACCACCATATTAGATAGGTGAGTGGCATTTATATTCTTGGGAAATCAGAATGACTCACAGGATCCAAGAGCAGTCCATCAGTGAATGCCCACAACCCCGCGTTCAATCTGCCAATCATGGCTGGGAGCAGAGCCAATTTGTGCCCAAAAACTAGACGGACTACCGAGAATAAAACATTATGATGCAAATAATCTGCTGAATAGTTTCCAGGTACTACCCATCTCCTAGCCATAAGGAGAAAAAGTCGGCCAGCAATGCTTCCCGTAAAATTTCTTTGCGAGTCTGGCAGAGAAAACTATAGGTGTAGGTGCCAGCTGGAAAACCTCCTATAGCATCGTCTTGATGTTTATCTGGTATCCTGAATTTTCTCATCAGTTCTTCAATCAAATATGGAGGTAGGGGCTGGAGGGTTTCAATTTTAACATCTTTATCTTCTCTGGCCTTATCATTTTTGGGTCAATTCAGGAAAAGATAAGCTAATCATTTGCTAGTATAGACAAGACCAGAGTCAATCTCATAATAATGTTTATATGCCAAGTAATAGCACATCAATTCTTGATACACTTCAACGAGATGGGGTTCTTTTCTTTCCAAGTCTTGAAGCTTCTGATTAGTAGGGAAGTACTCTTCATAAGGAACTTCTCCCATCGGTAGTTCATATACCACATGCATCTCATACAGTGTAAAGCCCATTTCTCCTCGCTGAGTGGATAAAGTTCTATACAAAAATTATCTCTCTCTACTAAAGCAAGCAACATATTGTAGGGTAAGACCATAGTCGGTCGCCAAGAGAGCATTGTAGAGTCCCAATCTATTGAGATCGACTTCATATTTCTTTAAGATCCATATCATGAAACGATTCCAGCGGAGGTTGTTGTTGCTAACTAATCCAGTGAGCCTAAGATTTGACTTAGGGTAAATCCTGCCGGCTCTAGTAATGAGGTTGGCAAAGAATGGTGATTGAAAAGGCTGAATTAGTGATGAGTCTTCATGGGGTAAGGATCTAGGCAACAATCCCCGCATTGGAACATTATGTCCCGCTGCATTACTGTAGAAAATACTCTGACCTTGCTTATTTTGTTTATGGCGTATTTGTCCAGGGTTACCACCGTGAATCCATGGAGTCAAATCCCAGTTCATTCTTCTTGGGTATGACGTATGAGTGAAAGCAGACAAGGGATAATCCCGTGACATTTCCTAAAAATACATGGTACTATTGTCAATCTGAAATGCCCACCCTTCCTTTTTCGGCTATGTTTGAGATTTCCTGTTGATGGCGTCCCCAAATAAGAAAGCAGGTTTGGTGTATTGTTCATTATCTAAGCAGGTAAGGTGCTCACCATTTATTAAAGATAACAACATTCGGTTGCCTTGACAAGCTATCAAAGACTGCCTGGACTATGGCAAATTCTTATCCGATTGAGAAAACTCTATATGGGATAAATTCTTCAGATAATTCGTGTGTAAAAGGCCCACAATTGAGCCCATCAAATCAGAGAGAGGGTCCATTGACAAGTTAACTGTAAAAGATAGATGAAGTCAAAAATTAGTGCAAAGGAATGAGAAAATACGTATACAAATTCCTCAGTTACTGAGAGAAAGTGGGAAAGTACGCGTACATGCACAAAGCGGGTTTAAATTTGTAAAGGTACACAAATGAGCTTTTTTCACCCTAAGCAGGAAAAAGTACGCGTACGTGTACATGCCTGTTGAAACTTGTAAAGGTACACAAGGGAGTTCTTTTCACCCTAATCAAGGAAAAGTACGCGAACATTCACAAGCCTGCTAAAACTTGGGAAATACGCAAGGAGGTTATTCTACTCTATTTATATATTTGGGTCGGACTCCTTGACTGCTTAGTAACATCTCAATTTTCGTATATACTCATGTTAAATGCAGCCACGTCAGCCATCTGCTGGGATTCTGCATCAAATACATGTGCTAAAAAATCTGAACAACTTTTCATGCTTCTAATTCAAAGTATTTCAAATTTATTTGAAAAAAATTACAAACTTTGAAGGGGATCTTATAGAAGCATAAAAAATATGCTCCCCTCCAAAAAAAGGAGATTAATGGAGCAATGTCATACTTCTTCACATCCCAGCTCAGTAAAGCAGTGGCGTACTATCCCTTAAGCCCCAAATGATAAAGCAACAACATACTTTGTATCAGTGGCATACCCCATATGCTTTCTCTCGGTGGCACACAATGATCGTGGTTTTCTCCCAAAGGCATTAAACATAATATACCTTATAGGCTGGCACAACAGTCGAAGAGATCGAGTCATTAATTGCAGAGTATCTCTGGGCATAAAGACCCAGGTTGTCGTTTAGCAATCAGATGAAGCTATACTCCGTCAAGAGTATGCGAGGATTGTTGCTCCTTCCCAGTACGCGAGGATTGTTGTTCCTTCCCAGTACGCAAGGGTTATTACTCCATCCCAGTACGCAAGGGTTGTCACTCCTTTCCAGTACGCAAGGGTTGCTAGTTCACTTTAATGCGCCAGGATTGTATGCTGTAGCGGTTACTTTTACTCAGTACGCCAACATAGCCACATCAAAAGCTGCCACCTCAGTCTAACACATCAGTTAAGGAGATCAAAGTATTTATTACAGAAGATCATTGGCACACTAACCCAGGTTATCGTTTAGGGACAAAAGCTTATTATTTCGATTCGAGTACGCCCCCATTGCTTCTCTACTATAGTATGCCAATAATGCTACTTCAGAAAGAGTACGATGTTGATGTTATCTCTTCTTGAATACGCTAACATTGATACGTTAGCAGCAATATGCCAATAGAGTGGCCGCTTATCGAATATGCCAATATTGGCAGTTCAACTTAGTAAGGGTATGTCGTTGATGCTACCTCTTGTTGAGTTCGCCAACATTCATTCTACACTCGAAATACGCCAGTGTGCTAATGAATCTGAATTTTCACCAAAGTACGCCAACATGGCTATCTCTTTCAAAATACGACAATATGGCTACCAAGTTTAAATTCTCCTATCATACGCCTACACCAGAAACTGTCGACGAACGGTTATGATGATGTGTCTTTCATGACATGTTCCTAGTGAACCGTGTATGGATAACTACCTCCATGACCTAAGCCTTCCTCGCATAGGAAGCCACATGTCAAGTCATCAGTAATTTGTGCACTCACTATCCAAAACATGGGTTGCACACCTTCCAAATGTACGTGTGCAACGATAAACACAGTGTATATTACTCGTGCGTATGCGTGCATGTTGGTAACCGTTCTTTAACATAAGATATTATAAATATATGGATCAGCATATCCATAACAAGCAAGCAGCACCCTAGATAGACAGAGGAGAAGAAGAATAGAAGCTTTTAGTGCTCATATAGCCAAGATCTCTCATTGCCAGACTCTCCAAGTTGTTCAAGTATTCCAGCATCCCTTCTTTGTATCGAGTAGTCAAAGGAGTAAAGTAATCGACTGCAGATTAGATCTCCATAGCTACACTTCCCCAGATTTATTGTACTTAGGTTCATGTTTAGGATCTTCTTCGTACTCTTTTCTTTTAATAGTTTGTAACATAAATTTTTGTATAAACTTTTGTTCATGGCAAACAACTCCTCCACAGCCACAGGTTGCCCCGCCCAAGCTGGGCAACATCCAGGATTTTAAGAAGTTGGGTCCCCGAGACTTTAAGGGGATGGAGGGCATCATTTATGTCAATGACTGGCTTGAGGACATCAAGCATATCATGTGCCTATCCCATCTCGCAGAGGACATAAAGATAGAGGCCAGGACTACATTTGTTAAACATTGCTCGCACCTGGTTCCATAACGAACTACTTATGGCTGATCCGGGGTTGTCTTGGGAAGGCTTCAAGTACCTTTTCAAGAAAAAAGTTCTTCTCACCTATGAAGAGACTCAACTTAGAACGAAAATTTCAGAACCTGTAGTAGGGGAGTATGTCAGTCGAGGAGTATGCCACAAAGTTTGGCAGATTGAGCAAATATACGGGTTATATAAAATAAGATCCAGAGATCAGGGCTAGTCGCTTCCGGGAGGGCCTGAACTGGGAAGTGAATATTCTCATTTCTTCTACCCATGAGACGTATGCAGCGATCCTTGCGGCAGCCTGCAAGATCGAGAGGGACTTGAGCTTGAGGCCCAAAAGGGACTAGAAGATATTTGGCAGATGTAGTACGAGTTCAACCAAGCGAACCCAGTTCCAGCAACAGAGGACCATTTAGCCATAGTATCAGCAGTTCCCTGTGCCATTCAGGGCACCAGTTTAGCAGGCACATCAGATTCAGATGCCAGCTTATCAGGCTCTTATCTGCCCCTTCTGCAAGAAGCCAGGGCATGATTGTGATATTTGCAGGAAGAGGTTGGGCATATGCTTTTTTTGTAGTTCGACCGATCATCAGTTGAGAGATTATCGTCTGGCTCTAGCTCGTCCGGCTAAGAGTGCATCCCCTGCTCAGAGAGCACCAACGAGGCCACCTGGAATATAGCCGAGGGGACCTCCACTATCGATGCCATAATGGTCGAGGAAATTGAGCCAGTTGGGGACGTGATTGCAGGTTCAGTTCTTCTCGATTCTATTCTAGCTTTAGCCTTATTTGATTATGGTGCTCTTCTCATAGTTTTGTATCTTTATCTATTTCTCTTAAGCATTATTTAGAGGCTGAACCTTTGGTTAGGACTTACAAGATCATGAATAGGGAGGCATTATCCTGTTCATAGATATTTGCAGGGATCAGAGAGTTATACTGGGAGGCCGGGAGTTGAGTACGTGCTTACTCGTAATGCCACTTTCGAGCTACAATATTATACTCAGGATGGATTGATTAAGTAGGCACCATACTATTATAGATTATCGTGGAGTCAGGATATTGTTTTGACTGTCAGGAGAGCCAGAGTTCAAGTTTTCCAAAGGAGCAGCGGAGCAGAGCAAGGGTATCATTTGTGGAGCTATTATGGAAGTAAAGGAATTGTCACATCCCTTGATAGCAGAGTTTATGGATATATTTCCGAAGGAGTTGGCGGGCTTACGGCCAGACAGGGATATTGAGTTCTCTATAGACTTGGTGCCAGATGCAGAGTCAATATCGTAGCACGTCTATAGAATCAAAAATAATAAACTAGCAGAGTTAAAGAAGTAGGTAGATAAGTTACAGGATAAGGGCTTTATCAGATCCAGTTCATCATATTGGGGTGCTCCGGTATTGTTTATACCGAAGAAGGATGGGTCAGTGCGCATGTGTATCGACTACATGGCTCTGAATAACCTCACTATCAAGAATAAATATCTGCTACCGAGGATAGATGATCACTTCGATCAGTTGAGCGGAGCAAAATTATTCTCGAAGATAGACTTGAGATCAAGCTAACACCAGGTGAAAGTGAAAAAGAAGGATATTCCTTTTCGGACTCGGTATGGCTAGTTTGAGTTCATGGTGATGCCGATCGGGTTGACCAATGCTTCAAAGATATTCATGATCAAAGTGTTCTACCAGTACCTTAATAAATTTGTGGTAGTATTTATCATTGATATTCTTGTTTATTCGAAGACGCAGAGGAGCACGAAAAGTACATGAGGATAGTTTTGGAGACTCTCAAGAAGGAGAAGCTTTATGGTAAACTTTTAAAGTATGAGTGCTTCCTGGACAAGGTAGAATTCCTTGGTCATGTGGTGACAGAAGATGGGATCTCAGTTAACCCAAAAAAAATTATGGCAATGGAGTCCTGGGCTACTCCAAGTTCAGGAGTTTTTTGTGTCTGGTAGGATATTATAGGAGATTTGTACAGGACTTCTCCAGGATTGCATAGTCGATGACTAGGATGACCAGGAAGAACATAGAGTTTATGTAGAAAAAAGAGTGTCAGGCCACCTTTGATGAGCTAAAAAGATTTTGACGATAGCTCATGTGTTGACGTTGCCATCGAGGTCAGGCCGATTCACTATCTATAGTGATACTTCGAAAAATGGTTTGGGTTGTGTTTTGAAGCAGAATGTGAAGGTGATTGCCTATGCATCCAGAAAATTGTATCATCATGAGAAGAACTACCCTACCCACAATTTGGACGAGCGTGTGGAGATCTTTATAGACCACAAGAGCTTGAATTATGTGTTCACACAGAAAGAGCTTAACATGAGACAGCGGCGGTGGTTGGAGCTGATGAAGGACTTTGACATATCATTACAATACAATCTAGAGAAGGCCAACGTAGTTGATGATGCCTTAAGCAGGTATCCGGTGGTTATGTACTTAACGAGAAACAGACACTTATTGGCTGATCTTGAGAGTTTGGGTATCAAAGTGATGGTTCCTGGTATTGAGATGCAGATGTGGGGTTTGAAGATATAGTCAGAGATGATGGACAGGATCAGGACTACAAAGTATGATGATGTAGCTCTAAGGAGCATTAGGGTACATGTTCTGGCAGGTTTAGTGGATGATTTCACCATTGTGGAGGATTGTTATTTGTTGCACTGTGCCAGATTATATGTGCCGAGTTGGGAGCTACGTGAGGAGGTTCTGTAAAAAGCGAATCTCTCTCAGTACTCTATGCATCCAAGTGCCAACAAGATATATAGGTATCTTAAGGAGCATGTGTGGTGGTATGGTATAAAGCGAGAGGTGGCACGCTTCGTATCCAAGTGTCTAGTGTGCCAGCAAGTAAAAGCAGAGAGGCAGAGCCCGGGCGGTTTACTTCAACCATTACCTATCCCAGAGTGTAAGTGGGAACATGTTACCATAGATTTTATTTCGGAGCTTCCGTATTCTCCAGGAGAAAAAGACGCGATTTGGGTCATCATAGACAGGTTGACAAAATCGGCCAACTATTTGCCATTCAAAGTACGTATGTCTACGAAGAAGCTGGTAGAGATGTATGTGAGATAGATCGTTAGGTTGCAAGAGGACCAAGTGAGCATAGTCTCAGAACAGGATAGTCGCTTCACGTCCCACTTCTGGAGGAGTTTGCAAGCTAGCTTGGAAATCTAACTCAAGTTTAGTATCGCATATCACCCTAAGATGGATGTGCAATCGGAGAGGACTATTCAGACACTCGAGGGTATGCTTTGCACCTGTGTTCTAGACTTCGAAGATTCTTAGGAGGATCATCTTCACCTGGTAGATTTTGCTTACAATAACAGTTACCAGGCCAGTATTGAGATATCACCATTCGAGGCTCTATATGGACATAGATGTTGCACTTCCTTGTCTTGGGATGAAGTTAAAGAGAGGGCCTTATTGGGGCCATAGATGATTGTGGATGCAGTTGAGAAGGTGAATCGTATTAGGGATAGAATTCGGGTGGCGCATGACAGACAACGGCATTGGACCGACAGCCACCGGAGACCTTTGGAGTTTGAGGTATAGGTTTTGTTTATGATTGCTTATGATTATTTTATTTTAGATTGTATAATAAGACCTTATTTTATTCTAGGTTGGCGATATGGTGTTCCTGTGGATTTCTCTGATACGAGGTACAATTCGCTTTGGTGGAGACAGAAATCTTAGCCCACGGTTCATCGGACCCTTCGGTGTTCTTGAGAGGGTCAGTGTAGTGGCCTACAGACTAGACTTGTCGCCTGTACTAGAGACAGTACATAATGTGTTCCACATGTCATAGCTGAGATAGTATATATTAGACCCTAGTCATGTATTGGACCATTCAGAGATCGAAGTGGGCCCGACTCTCAGTTATCCAGAGCAGCCAGTATAAATTCTGGATCGTAGGGAGAAGGTGCTACAGAACCAGACGACTCACTTGGTACGCGTCGCATGGAGGCATAACTCTCCGGGAGAGTCTACCTGGAGAGGGAAGATGAGATGCGCGAGCGATACCCTTATCTCTTTGGACCGTGAGGTATCCTTCTTTCTTGCTGTGATTGTTTTGTTGTAGTGGTAGTTCTTCGTTAAATTTCGACGATAAATTTTTTCTAAGGTAGGATTATAACCATCAATTTTCCATAGAGGGATATTTTGTCATGTCAGATTGTTTGTATATTGTTAATAATAATAATAATAATAATAATAATAATAATAATAATAATATATATATATATATATATATATAATATAGTTAGAATGGTTAGTGAGTTAGCCCATTTGTTAAACTTAGTGTTAGTGAGCCCAATTGGACCCAACTAGAGTTGACTTGACCTATTGGTTCAATTAATTAGATTATTCATGGTTTGACTCTTTAGATTAAGGGGAACGAATGGAATATTCCTTCCATTAGAACATTCTCCATAATTAATTTTTCATAATTAATTAACCCTTTATGATAAAATAATAAGGGTATTATGGACTATTGCATAGAACAATAGAGAGGGGTGTGGCCGACCCTATTTGGGAAGGGGGGGCCTCTCTCCTCTTCATTAATTAGCTCATTCATCCCCAAAAATTATTCTTTCCCAAATTGAGATCAACCTCCACCAAATTTTACTCAATTTTCCCTCATTTCCTACTCAAATTTATCATCAAGGAGACCTAGAAGCTTGGATTACAAGGAGCACTACTTGAAAAGTAGATTCTAGGAGCTTGTATCCATTTCATGTCCATCCGGAGGAGTTGTATTCAGATTTAACTCCCAATAGATATAATCCCTATTTCTTTTCAATTTTATGGTAATTATAGTATTAGACCCTTAGGAAGCCTTACATGGCTAAGGACTATCCATAGAAAGAAGAACTAGATTCTTATTAGGCCTATTGTGATAGTTACATTGACTTTTATTGCCAAATTAGGAAAATTTGAGTTTGGGCCATTAGGTATTTGTATAAATGTTTCTTCAATAATTTTGGAATATGATTCATGATTTAATAGGGTGATTGTGTGTCTACAATTGGATACGAAGAGTGCGTATCATGATACGTCGTGCTACAGAGTCGTAGGAAGGGTATTTTTATGTGTAGAGGGCTCTAGCATGCTAAATTCTATATATTGCATTAAAATAGCTATTATATATGTTATATATACTAAACTTGGTGATTTGGTTGTGTTGCTGGAGCTTGGAAAGAGTATCTTGGTGAATTGTGATGCGTATCGTACGTATCGGAGACGATACGGGTGTGTATCGCAAATGCACACCAAGTACTTGATGTATTGCTGTAGGTGTGTGTGTGTGTGCATCTATTTGAGTGATATTCATACTCATACTTAGTGTTATATATATATATATATATATATATATATGTATATATATATATATTTGTGAGTGGCTTAGTGTGATGTGTGGTGAGTTGAGAGGTGAGGGTGGTCTGTGCTCAAGAGGAGGTTCAGGTCGTTGGTGTCAGCAGCCGTAGAGCATGGCTCTAGTAGATTATTATTTGTTGTTGTTAGAGTCGTGAAGGAGGTAATGGGGGCTCGGGTTGACATCAGTGATGGAGGCAGGTGCCTGTAAGCGGGGGGGGGGGGGGGGGTAAGCCAAGTGCTCTGGGAAGCACCACAGTAGCAGCAGTAGTGCACCTTAGTGCACTACTGTGCACTGTGATCAGACAGCAACAGTAGCAGTGGCTTAGAAGACACAATAATGGTGCAGGAAAGATAGTGTAAGTATTGAGTGCAAGTGCAGTGTATATATTATGAGGAATGTGTATGCTTTGTGTTACCCACAATAGTGAGGTCATGTGTGGGGTGCATAAGTATAAGTGTTGAGTGCAAGTGAAGTTATTTTATGTGTGTATAGCCTAAATTTTTGAGTGAGGATATTAAGTGAGTATTTGAACTTAGGGTATCCATGGGGGTAGGTGTCCTAGTCGAGGCATAGCAAGCTATTAAGTATTACCTTGGGGAAATATCAAAGTGTGGTTATTAGTTGAGGTATTGGCAATAGACTTGGGTATAGCTAAGTTATAAGTATAATTCTCCTTATTTAGGATTAAAGGTTGACTAACATAAGTAAGGTAATAAGCTCATAGTATAAGTTATAGTTTATTTATAGCTAAGGTAATAATAGATATTAAATAATATATATATATATATATAGTATATATATATATATATATATATATATATATAATATATATATATATATATATATATATATATATTATTTAATATCTATTATTACTTTAGTATATAAACTATAACTTATACTTATATATATATATATATATATATATATATATATATATATATAGTTACTTAGTAATATTAGCTAGTATAGCTAATACCTTCAAGGTATGGACCTAGAAACCTAGGTATAGCCTAGTATCACCTATTATCAACTAGTTTAGCCTTGTTAACCCATTTAGAAGCTAGTTTGAACCTAGAATCAAGGTATCGACCTAGGATGACCTAGTTTGACTAGTATGATCTAGTTTTGGCATAGAAATCACAATTTAACTTATTTAAGCATGTTTATTACTTTAATACACTAAATGACATAGAATTTCATATATAGGTCAGTCTTGACACTAGTACGGACACCAATTTGCATTATTTGCTCAGGACCACATGCGAGTACATCTTTTTGTTAGTTTTCAGTATTATTAGTATTTATATCCCATGTTATAGAACTGCTATACTTGATTTCTGACACGATGATACCGGGCTGGTATTATATAGATCAAATCAGGAGGTATTATTTATTTAACGTGTACATCAGGTATTCTTTGTATTCGTATTTTACTGTGTACATCGGGTATTCTTTGTACTCGTATCTATTCGTGGGTCCCATGTGCTCATGCCATATTTCGTATGCTTAGTGTGCTCATATCATATTCGTGTGCGTAACGTGTCATGATTAGATCCGTGATTATTTGTCGGGGTTGGGGAGTAGGAGTTGGTTATGTAATCAAACCTTTAGTGTATTCTTGTGCATGACAATTATATAATACACATTTAATTAACTTGCCATAGTGTAGACGTGTGCATCTCCCAAGCCAATCACATAATGAACTTGTACTCTAAAGCACATAGACAATATTACTAGATCTCTTACTACAGTTCACTCTATATTGCCTGTATTTATCTTTTCAGCTATTTATTGTGATTGTTCGCTTATTTTAGTTATATCATCCATTTCCTAGTTACCTGTACATCTTGTATTCTTTTCTATTACTTGTCATATATGCTCTACCATGTATTTGAAACTACTTTCAGAATTTTGTACTTTTCTCCAATCCGACTTGATATATTTTTCAGATAATTATTTAGAGGACTGGTGTCCAACGTATTATGGACCACAGGATGGAGAGCTAGCTGAGGTAGCACCCGTAGTACAGAAAGAGCCAGTACCAGCTGTTAAGGAGGCTCAACTAGTTATAGCCGAGCCTTAGCTAGTATTTATTTTGTACTGGATCTATCTCCAGATTCTAGACATTTGAGTTGTTATTGATATTAGACTTATTGTGATGTTGTTAGACTTATAGACTTGGATATTGGTTGTGACTGTTCTAGTTTATGACTTGTAATTTTTATTCCTTTTTATGATATTTTGCCATTTTTTTCTTATAGATTATTGTGATTGAGTATTGATTATCACTATATATTATCATCTTATCGTCCATATGGAGTTGAGATCATTGATATGTACTTATATTATTGTGTAAGATGGTTAGATAGTATTGCTTAACACTAGATAGTGTTTTACCGTCGTATTACGACGTAGGCTGGACGTTGCTCACGTACTCGTGCCCTCACATCCGGGTGTGGGTCGAGACACATTTTTGTGGTGGCCCATGCAGGTCGAGGTCGCAACCAGTGCAATAAGGTAGTAGTGCTCAGACTTGGAGTACTATTATGAGCCTGCTATAAGAATATAGAAAATATGATGAGAGAATACTCAATCACAACTAGAAAATTTTTAATATATAGATTTTGTTATCCTTATTCATTCTGAATAATTGCTTCCTTTGAATATTGTTGTTCTTCTTTGATAATATCTTATCTTGTGCCATATTGACTTCTTCTTGTTTCGGTCTGTCTTCAGGATGCCTTCGAAGACTAGATTGCTGCGTTCAGGAGCAGCTTCCGAGAGGTCGACAACTTCTCGACCCCATGTTCGGGCAGCGACGGATACTGTCCCACATTCACCTGCCCAGAGGGTTGCCTCACCACTTCAGGTGGGAGCCTCAGCTACATATGGGTGTCCTCCACCAGTTCACATGACTGCTCCAATTATTTTGGAGGGACTTCCTCCACCACCTCCAGTGCTTGTGGACATCGTGCAGATGTTTGCGCTATTTCGAGAGATGATGGAGTTGTAAAGGGCCCAGGCTGAGGGCTAACACAGATAGTCAGATGTGATACGGTAGGGCATTGATAATGCCCATCTGGTTGCCATAGCAGCAGTTGAGAGAGTGGCTCCTCCACAGGTTGCCCCGCCCAATCCGGGCAATATACATGATTTCAAAAAGTTGGGTCCCCGAGACTTCCAAGGGTCGGAGGGCATCATTTATGTTGATGACTAGCTCAAGGACATCGAGCGTATCATGTACCTATCCCATCTCATAGAGGACCTGAAGATAGAGGCGACAGGACTATAGTTGTTAGACACTACTCGTACCTGGTTCCAGAATAAACCACTTATGGATGATCTGGGGTTTTCTTGGGAAGGCTTCAAGGACCTTTTCAAGAAAAGGTTTTTCTCACCTTCGGATAGACTCGACTTAGAGCGGCAGTTTCAGAACCTGCAGCATGGGAGTATGTCAGTCGAGGAGTATGCCACCGAGTTTGGCAGATTGAGAAGATATACAAGTTATATAGTACAAGATCCGGAGATCAAGGTTAGTCGCTTCAGGGAGGGCCTGAACTGGGAAGTAAAGGTTCTTATTTCTTCTACCCATGAGGCATATACAATGATCCTTGCGGAGGCCCACAAGATCGAAAGGGAATTGAGCTTGAGGTCCAAGAGGGACCGGGAGATATTTTGCAGTTGTAGTACGGGTCCAGCCAAGCGACCCCAGTTCCAGCAGCAGAGGACCATTCAGTCATAGCATCAGTAATTCCTTGTGCTATTCATGGCACAAATTTAGTAGGCATATCAGATTCAGAGGCCAACTCAGCAGGCTCTTATCTGCCCCTTTCGCAAGAAGCCAGGGCACGGTTGGGATATTTACAGGAAGAGGTTGGGCATATACTTATTTTGTGGTTTAAAAGATCATCAGTTGAGAGATTGTTGTCTGGTTCCAGCTCGTCCAACTCAGGGTAGAGCCCCTGCTCAGAGAGCACCAGCGAGGGCACATGTAATACAGCTGAGGGGACCTCTACTATCGACATAGCAGCAGCATTTCGCCCAGCAGCACCAGCAGCAGTAGAGGGGTGCACCACAGGGTCGGGCATTTACCATGACGGTCGAGGAGAACGAGCTAGTTGGGGACGTGATCACAAGTTCAGTTCTTCTCGATTCCATTCTAGCTTTTGCCTTATTTGATTATAGTGCTTCTCATAGTTTTGTATCTTTATCTTTTTCTCTTAAGCATCATTTAGAGGCTAAACCTTTGGTTAGGACTTGCAAGATCATGACTGGGGGAGGCATTATCCTGGTCAGTGATATTTGCAAAGATTGAAGAGTTACACTGGAAGGCCGAAAGTTGAGTGCGTGGTTACTCGTAATGCCACTTCCGAGCTATGATATTATACTTGGGATGGATTGGTTGAGCAGGCACCATGCTAGTATAGATTATCGTGGAGGTAGGGTATCGTTTCGACTGTTAGAAGAGCTAAAGTTTGAGTTTGCCAGAGGAGCAGTGGAGCAGAGCGAAGATATTATTTATAGAGCTATAGTGGAAGAGAATAAGTTGTCGCATCCCTTGATAGTAGAGTTTATGGAAGTATTTTTGGAGGAGTTATCGGGCATGCCGTCAGATAGGGATATTGAGTTCTCTATAGACTTGGTGCCAGGTTCAGAGCCGATATTATAGCACATCTATAGGATCAACAATAACGAACTAGCAGAGTTAAATAAGCAGGTGGACGAGTTGCAGGATAAAAGCTTTATCAGATCCAGCTCATAACCTTGGGGTGCTCCGGTATTGTTTGTACCAAAGAAGGATGGGTCGGTGCACATGTGTATCGACTACAGGGCTCTGAACAACCTCACTATCAAGAATAAATTCCTGCTGTCGAGGATAGATGATCTATTCGATCAGTTGAGCGGAGCAAAGGTATTCTCAAAGATAGACTTGAGGTCAGGCTAACACCAGGTGAAAGTGAAGAAGTAGGATATTCCTTTTCGGACTCGCTATGACCATTTTGAGTTCATGGTGATGCCGTTTGGGTTGACCAATGCCTCGGCGATATTCATGACCAAAGTGTTCTACCAGTACCTTAATAAATTCGTGGTGGTGTTCATCGTTGATATTCTTGTTTATTCGAAGTTGCAGAGGAGCACGAGAAGCACCTGAGGATAGTTTTGGAGACTCTCAGGAAGGAGAAGATTTATGGAAAGCTTTCGAAGTGTGAGTTCTTTCTGGACAGGGTAGAATTTCTTGGTCGTGGTAACAAGAGATGGGATCTCTGTTGACCCGAAGAAGATTATGTGTCATGACCCACACCCGGTATAGGGGCACGAGAGCGTGGGTACGTCCAGTCTACGCCATAGAATCGGTGGTAGAACGATGTCTAGGTCACAGTAATACTATATAACTAAACACTTGTCAATGATATCCATCCCCATAAGAAGGGCAATATACATCTCATAATAACTCACAATGTAAACTCAATTACAACAACTATAAAGTATAAGGCACGATAAAAAATAAGAGGAATGCCATAGTTAAATACCATGTCTCAAACATAAAGATAAATTATAGTCGAGTTGTCCAACATAAAGTCTCCACAAGCCTTAAATTAAACTTAACATAAGTCTAACATAAGCTGAAATAACCTCAATAAGTCTCAGATGCATAATATAAAAGCTATCTAGATAGCTGCAGGTAATATCTCATCTAAAGGAATAGTCTCTTCTAAGATCTCTGGTGTGTAGTCTGTATCTATACCCGGTCCATAGTATATAGTACAGAACTCCTCAAGATCCTCTGAAAAAATATATCCAGTCAGGATTGGAATGAAATACACTTCTAACAGCAGTTCCACATATATTGACAAAAAACTATAACACAGTATAAAGAAATACAAGACAGATAGGAAATACTGGCAATAAGAATACTAGAAATAAGGAAGTACTAAAATAAGAAATACTGGAACATCATCATCAATATACATCTAGCAATGAATAGAACTACAAGTACACGCAAGAACAATAAACAGGTATATAAGTGTATACAAGAATAATAACTAAACATGTGGGAATGCTAGATCAATTTACTAGAGATACATATCAAGAATCATCTAACTAAGTGTGTGAAACATCAGCATATCATGTGATCGGCTTGGGACTAATAATACTCATTACATTGATTAGCGATCACCCTTATAAAGTCAGGCTAACCACATGTAACAACGATGAGGCATGTAATGGTAAGGCTGTACCGACATGATATGTGGGTGAGCTATGATGCATGTAAAGTTGGGTATAATCACATAAGCTTCTAATATTTTCCCATTCTTCCCCAGCTAGCACGATGGATTCCAAATCACGACTCCTCGTGATAGGTCTCGATAATGCCAACTCGTGTAAACAACAGTGTCAGAGTCATGTACTCTATACAACAAGAGTTATAGAGATAATCAACATAATAGAAACTGTCAGAGAATGTACTCGCCTGTGGTTCTTAGCTGGCAATACCAATGTCCGGGTTTCAAGGTATCGTTTGAGTGATCCAACAGTCCTATAGATATATCATAAACACTATACTACATCAGACATTACACTAATACACAATCAAACACCATGATCTTAGGGAATACGCTAGGGTGGTCACGTCTGTCATTGCTGTGCATAACAGACAGTCAATGGTACAGTCTTACCAGTACGTCAATGTACATATGGCAGTCTGCTATTATACTACACGATCACAGGTCGATGTAACTACGGGGTATCCGTGGTTATACTTGGTCCTCTAGTACCTAGGCCTATAATATATATATTATCTATCATATTCATTAATGCTAACTAGTTACAATTATAAAAGATACATGTATATACATACTTAATAGAATTTATACTATGTACATATATACATATATTAAACATGTACTAGGGATACACGTACAATACATACACATATGTATTATACCAATTGAGAATTAATACTAGTACCTATATATACATATTAAACATATTTTAGGGATATATATATATATATATATATATATATATATATATATATATATATATATACAAGACATATATGTATATATGCAAATTGAGATACACTATATATACATGTGTATATATATATACCAAAATACGTTTAACATATACAAATACATATGCAATTACATACACACCAATCATATACCACATACCATCATATACTAAATACACCACGGCTAATAGGTGTGAAATACTACGAGGAATATGTGTATACGTGTACGTGTTCATGCATGCGAGGGATTCGAACCTGTGTACGTGAAAGTGAAGGGTTCGATGTCGAGGTCGTCCGTAGCAGGTCACGGCGTCGTGGAGCGTCGGCAGGGATCAGTCGAGTCTGGACGTCATCTTCGGCGAGTTTCAGACGGTCGTGCAGGCGTGGGTCGGTTGAGGGCCGTCGGGGTCGTCGACGGGGTCATTGACGGGATGTCAGCGGGGTGCTGCTTGGTGCATACTGGCTCCGATTGACGTGGGATGAAGGATGACGGGTTCTGGTGGTCGTACAGGTGGTTTGGCGATGAGGCTCCGGCAAACGCAGTCAGGCGCGGGATAATCAGGCTTCAGCAGCGGGTCTCCGGCTTCGGTCTGGGCGGAGGAGAACGGTGGGTTCACGGCGGGTTGGGGCCGTTCAGTCTGGCGCGGGGGTGCTTCGGTTCAGTCTGATCCAGGCGGGTCCAGGCGAACTCCGGCGAGGGATCGGCAGGAAAAAGAAGAAGGAGATGGGTGAACAGTAAGGATGGGGGGAAAGAGTCGGCTGCTCCTTAGGTTTTTAGGAATAGAAAAAGAAAAGAAAAAGTAAAGGAAAAGAATATTTATACATATATGCAAGGGGTTGGGTTGACCTAGAAATTAGCTTGGTCAAACCCTTGGAAAAATGGCTTCTCATGTGGGTATTTCAAGGGCTATGATTCAATATATTCAAAATAGATGGCTAGGATTGCATTTTGTTCAAAGTTTGGAGGGCTATGGTTTGAGGAGGTTGGTGTTCAATTACACACTCCCGAAAATCATGGAAAAATAAATGAAGGGAAAATACCCATTTTGTTCATGTGTCATGTCCAATGGGGTGGATACCTTAATGCACTTTTGTACCAAAGTGCCCAATAATTGGAAAATTGTACAAAGAGTGATTTTGGTTTTAATTAATTAAATTAAATTGGTTGCGACGAGTGGCCTGCGTCTAAAATGAATACGATAAGACATGATTATGAGTCACGTAAGGATTAAGATAACAGTTGGGCATGTCTAGGACAAGGGTATGAAATCTGTTGGAAGACAAGGCTAGTGTAGCGCTCTAATTATCGAACAATGGTAAAGTGCAACAATCAATTAAAATCACCATTATTTAGACATAATTAATTATCATGTAATTATTTATATTTTAATTACTGAAAGATGAAAATACCCTTAATTCGAAAAGTGAGGGTGACATTATGGCAATGGAGTCCTGGACTACTCCCAGTTCAGTGACAGAGATCAGGAGTTTTCTGGGTCTGGCAGGATATTACAGGAGATTTGTACA
Organism: Iris macrosiphon; assembly: GCA_036927795.1. NCBI lineage: Eukaryota > Viridiplantae > Streptophyta > Magnoliopsida > Asparagales > Iridaceae > Iris > Iris macrosiphon. The sequence goes on along the minus strand of JAYESA010000004.1, from coordinate 39,095,316 downwards.
GGATTTTTCCAGGATTACAGAGCCGATGACTAGCTGACCAGGAAGGATATGAAGTTTGTGTGGATAAAAGAGTGTCAGGCCGCCTTTGATGAGCTGAAGAAGAGATTGACGACAGCTCTTGTGTTGACGTTGCCATCGGGGTCAGGCGGACTATCTATAGTGATGCTTTAAAAAATGGTTTGGGTTGTGTTCTGAAGCAGAATGGAAAGGTGATTGTCTATGCTTCCAGGCAATTGCATCCTCATAAGAAAAACTACCCTACTCACGATTTGGAGTTGGCAGCAGTCATCTTTGCTCTAAAGCTCCAAACAGACAGAGCAAGGTAAGCTTAACAAGGTTGCTACAATTGCACAGGTTATCACGACTGGTGTCGACACTGATTGGTAGATGAACACTAGCGTATAATGTCATGTTTGTTCACTGAAGGAGTTGTTCACCACCTGTAAGCCTACCTTTAAAAAGGTTATGGTAGCAAACCAGGCACAAGCTGGAGTACTTGGGATCGAAACGGTGATACTGAATCTGACTTCGGAAAAGTTGCTGATACTTCAAGATGTGAATCTTGTACTGGTGATTGCCAAGAACTTGGTCTCAGGAAGTCTTCTCTTCAACGTAGGCTTAAGGATGGACATCAATACTAGGCAGATGGTGATGTCTTACAAAGGAACATACTTCAAAAAAGTATTTTGCACCGAAGGGATGTTCAAACTCCAACTTGTAACTCCTGCTAATAATGTTAATACAGTATCTTCTTCTTGTTATTTCAAACTCCAGCTTGTAACTCCTGCTAATAATGTTAATAGAGTTTCTTCTTCTTGTTATTCTCTTAAGTTATAGCACAATAGACTAGGACATGTTCATTACAAAAGAACAAACAAAATATCTAGTCAAGGACTTATCTCCAAATGTGGGAGTAAAGAGGTGGAGAAGTGTGAGGTCTGTGCACATACAAAGATCATAAACAAATCGTTCATGCGGGTAAACCGAAGCATATATTTTCTAGATTTGGTGTACTAAGATATATATGACTTTAAACAATTCTCCACAAAGGCCAGAATGAAGTATTTTATTACATTCATCAAAGACTACTCGAAGTACGCATTCGTCTATCTGCTTAAGTCAAAAGATGAAGCATTCAAGAATTTTAAGGAGTTCAGGGCTGAGGCTGAATGTCAAACTAGATAACAACTCAAGAGACTCAGAAGTGATCGAGGCGGAGAGTACATGCCTACTAAATTCGTATCATTCTGCAAGGAATATGAAATTGTCAATGAGACAACTGCTCCGTATTCTCCTCACTCAAATAAAGTAACTGAAAAAAGAACATGACGTTGACGGAGATAATAAATTTAATGTTGTTGACTGCGGGTCTTCTAAACTGCTTCTGGAGAGAAGCTACGCTTATGGATACTTTTATTTTGAAAAGAGTATCGTATACAACTTTCAATGTCACTCCTTATGTATACTGGTTCAAGGTCAGACCCAACTTGAATGCCATTCGAGTATAGGGGTGTCTGGCGTATGTGAATCTTCCGGACTTGAAGATTCAGAAGCTGGGTACGAGGACTATGAAGACTATCTTCCTAGGATATGCTGAGAATAGTGATGCTCGAAGATTTTTTGATATTGAATCAAATCATATCATCAAATTTTGCGACACAGAATTTTTTGAAGCTAAATTTACAAGGCACAAGAATATTATTACCGCGAACATTCTAGAGAATAGTGTGAGTGCACAGGAAGCTAACGCTTTCAATGAAGATGTATTCTAAGACAAAGTTATCGTTGCAGAGACAACGTTCAAACCAGAACTCTCAGAACTGATCTCAAAGCGAGTGAGGAGACTGAAGTACTTCGGAGATAATTTTATTACCTATCATGTGGAAGCAGATCCACTTACCTATGATAAGGTGATGAAGACCAGAGACGTTGTATTTTGGAGGAAGGCTAACAATGATGAGTATGACCTAATAACCTCCAACAACACTTGGGTGTTGGTCGATCTGCCTGAAGAAGCTAAACCAATAAGATACAAGTGGATCTTCAAGAAGAAGATGAAGGCTGATGCAACTGTTGACAAGTTCTGTCACTACCACATTTAGAAAAAAGGGTATTTTAGTAATTTCCTATTTAAATAAATATTGTGCATGGTAAATAATTTTTGTTGTATTATTTAATTATTGTTGGATGTTATTTAATTATTTTGGACTTATTTTAGTAGACCCAACTAGTGTAGTTTGGACCCATGGACCAACATGAATTAAATAGTTAGACTTGGCCCATTTAGAAAGCCCATGGTTAAGGAGAGGGATTAAATTAATTAAATGATTAGACTAGAAGCTTCCTTCCTTAATTATTTCTTCATGAGAGGCCCCAAGGGATACATTGGACATTTTACAATTGCTTGGGGAAGGGGGCATGGCCGGCCTATATTAGAGGGGGGGGGAATTTCTCTCTCCTCTCATTCTCATTCCAAATCTAGATCTAGAATTTTCCACTCCCAAATTCTCTCCATTCCCATTCCAATTCTCCACCAAATTCATTCCAAATTCTTCCCAATTCACCATTAGAAAGTTGAGAAGCAAGGATCTAGAAGGAGGAAGCAAGGATCTACAAAGAGGAGCAAGGATCTACAATTCGGAAGCAAGTTCATCTCAATTGGAGGTTTCATTAGGAATCCATCTCCCAATAGGTATAATTCAGTTTTTCTCATTAAAATAGCTTCTAAATCTGAGATTTAATCATGTAAAATCAACCCATATGTATGTACTATCCATAGGACTTTGTTTTGTGTTCATAGGAGACCCATGGAGAAAGTTATGGTACTTTTTGTGTCAATTTTGTTGGAATTCTGAATTTATATTTTGTTGTGTGTGTCAATTGATCCTATAGATCAATTGGGCATGTGCTTATGTGTTTGGGGCTTGTGTCGTGTCCATATTTGGGTACTTGTGGTTCGTATCCCAACTATTTGGTGATACGTGTCATTTTGGAGGTTTCCCTCCGACACGGAACTTTGTACATGTCGTATTTTGACACAGACACATAGATCTACTTTTGACACTTTGATTTATTCATAAATATTATTTGTGAGTTGTTTGTGTCCTTCGGGGTGCAATTGGTTGTGTGTTGGACTCGTGTCACATGCGTATCCTAGATCTAGTGGGATACGGTGTGATACTCTCCAATTTGGTGTGTTTATGTGTAGATCTAATTAATTATGCTTTAAATTCTTCATTTATAACTAGTATATATATATAGATATTATATATTATTTTAGTGTATTTATTATGGTATTTATTATAGCATAGATCTATATATTTCTATGTGTTCTAATGTGATGTATAAATATATGTATGTAGCTTTCTTGCATGCAAATATATATATACTTATGTTAATAAAATAATTTATACATAAAGGTTTTGTAAAATATATTTATGTGTAATTATATTATTTATAATTATTATGTAATTATTGGTATATTAATGAATGTATTTTTATGTGTGCTTCTAGCCATGTTAAAATATGTACATTAATATGTGCAATGTGTTTTGTAACTATTAGTATTTGATTGTGTAAGTTTATGTGTATATATATATAAGTATATATATTTATTAAATTATTTTATATATGTATATATATATATATATATTTATTTATATTGATTTATAGTTATTAATATATAGATTATATATATATAGCTTTGGCGACAGGGCATTTAATGACAGAATCCTGTCATTAAAACAGCAGCCGCTGTAGCATTAATAGGGCATTTAATGACAGTTCTGTCATTAAATGCAGTGGGCGGGTTTATTAAGCAGCAGTTTCCGCGACAGTTTCTGTGACAGTTTGAACTGTCATCAATCCGAGTCAGCAGTGGGTTTATTATTCAGCTTTTCTGCGACGGTTTTTCAGTGACAGTCAAGACTGTCACTATAAGCCTGTTTTATTTAAATTGTATTTTAGCTCACTGTTTTCAGTGACGATTGGGCAGATTTAATTTATATATTATATATTATTATTGTATATATATATATATATGTATATATATATGTGCTTTTGTAAGGTATAATACTAGTAGTGATATATTATTTTATTTGTATAAATATTGGTTTGTATATACTTTATATTAGAGTATATATTATTTATACTTTGTGTGGGTACCAATTGGGATCAAGACCTTGATTCCTAATTGTGTATTTTATTCTATATTATTTATATAGATGTCTTGTGAGGATGACCTTGGTTTGACCATGTTTGACTTTAGTTGACTTTAGAGTTGACCATAGTTGACTTTTAACTTAGAATTGATTTATTGACCTAGAAGTTGACTAGTTTGACTTGTTCTCTTTCCGGGACCTTATTTTAATGTGGTATTTCATATCTAGGTCTTCGAGGCACCGAGTCAGACATCTGTGAGACTATTTATTTGGACTTCAGGCGAGTACATTCTCTGATAGTTTCTCATTTATGATATCCTCTATGTTCGTTGTATCTAGTGTAAATATACATGTTTCTCTTGACACTATGGTTACACGGATTGGTATATCCGGATCTCGTCATGAGATGTTATTCCTTGGTATATGGTGTATATGGTGCAAGTATTATTTCATTGATTATCTTGCACATGTACAGACACCGATTTTCGGGAGGAGTCGCTCTCTTCTTGGAGAATCTAGTGCCATAGCATACCGTGGTTGGATCTATTATACCAGTTGGGGGTGGGGAGTATTAGTATAGATATGTGATCAAATCCCTATTGAATAAAGTATTGGTAAGCGAATAGTGTTGATCATGCACCGCACGTATGATTAGCCAGGCCGCATTGTATCTTGCCCAAGCCGATCACATGTTAAGCTAGTACTCACACACTTAGTCATTAGTATTATTATTTCATTGGCATATTGTTCATTATTGTATTTCTTTCCAGTATTTACTTATTGTCTATATATCTCTTGTATCTATTTTGTGCATCTTGTTTATCCACAGCTATTTACTGTTACATAGTTTTTATCATGGATTAGAACTGCTGTTAGAGATGTACTCTGCTCCTTTCCTGACTGGATATATTTTTCCAAATGACACTGAGGAGTACCCTACCTATTATGGACCCCAGGATGTTGTGGGTTTATATTCGGAGACCCTGGCTCAAGAGGAACTTATCCCAACTGAGACAGTTGAGCCTGGAGTGTAGCTTTGTAGTATGATAGTATTCTTTTGTACTGGATTTGTCTCCAGCTTATTTTTGTTACTCTTCAGACTCATTAATGTATTATTTTAAACTCATGAGTTGTATGATGACTATTCTATTCTTATCTGTTTCGTGCTCATTCTATCTTAGTTCTGTGATTGAGTATTCTATCATTATTGGTGGTTTATTACTTTAGATAGACTATCTAGACAGCGTTCTACCGCCGATTCTGCGGCGTAGGCTGGGCATTCTGACTAGTATCCTTACATCGGGTACGGATCATGACACGTTTTTGGTGGTGGCCCATGCAGGTCTAGCTTCACAAGTATGTGATGTCGTGGTAGTGCGACAACTTAGTTGTACTACTGCGAGCCTGCAATAGGATATAGGATATAGGCTGAGATACTCAATCACATCTAGGAAAATTCTTTTGATTCAACTATTCTCCTTTGACATTGATACTTGATCCCTTAAACTGTCCTTTCCTTGATATCTTACATCTTATGCCATATTGATTCTTTCTTTCGCTTTGTCTCAGGATGCCGCCTAAGACTAGATCACAGCAGGGGAGAGCAGCTTTTGAGAGGTCTGCGACATCCCGAGGGCCTGCACCAGTCACTTCTCCGGTGATTGGAGTGTCAGCTTCTTTCGGAGGTCCACCACCTACTCAGAGGACTATGCCAGCTGTATCTGAGGGGCTTCCACCTCCACCTCCTGTGCCAGCAGAGGCGTCACAGATGTTTACACTGTTTCATGAGATGCTCGAGGCACAGAGGGCTCAGTCAGAGGCACATCAGAGGCAGACCGACGTCCTACGGCAGGGCATCGAGAGTGCTCATCAGCTTGCTCGTGCTGTAGTTGAGAGAGGAGTTCCGATCCAGCAGCAGGTTGTTCCTCAAGTTGCTCAGCTTCGGCCAGGCAACATTTAGGACTTCAAGAAACTGGAGCCTAGGGTTTTCAAAGGGACGGAGGACATCGTCTATGCTGATGATTGGCTCGAGGACATTGAGCGTCTTATGAGGGTGTCCCGTCTTTCTGAAGATCTGAAGGTTGAGGCGGTAGGACTTCAACTGTTCGACGTCGCTCGTACTTGGTTCAGGAATGAGCCAGTACTGGTTGACGTAGGACAATCTTGGGAGGTATTCAAGGACCTTTTCAAGAAGAAGTTTTTCGCCCAGATAGACAGGCTTGACTTCGGGAGATAATTTGAGAGTCTCATTCAGGGGAGCATGTCTGTAGAGGAATATGCTGCGGAGTTCGGTAGGTTGAGCCAATTTACAGAGTATTTGGTGAGGGAGCCGGAGGTTCGAGCTATTCGTTTCCGAGGGGGTCTAAACTGGGAAGTGAAGATTCTCATTCCGTCTTTTTATAAGACATACTCGGAGATACTTGCGGAGGCACGCAAGGTTGAGCGGGATCTGGGTTTGAAGACCAAGAGAGACCGTGATTCTTTTCTTGGGGCCAACGGCAGTGCAGTATCTGCCAAACGTCCTCATTTCCAGTCCAGACCTTTCCAGCAGCCACAGCAGAACCAGACTCCAGCTAGAGCGCCTTTTCACCAGGCACCTCAGCAGCAGAGACAGTTACAGCAAGCTCCATGCAACTTCTGCAAGAAGCCCGACCACATCTGGGAAGTTTGCAGGAGGAGGCTAGGAGTTTGTTTGTATTATGGTACTGAAGGGCATCAATCGAGGGAGTGTCCTCGTCGTGCAGTTCAGGGAGCAGCTCCAGCTCCGAGGACACAGACGAGACCACCTGCAGCACAGCCAAGGGGACCGCTTCCGACACAGCAGCAACGTTTTGTCCAGCATCAACAGCAGGAAGGTGCTCGACAGGGACGAGCGTTTGCTATGACCGTCGAAGAGGAGGAACCCACCGGAGATGTTATCACAGGTTCTATTCTTCTTGATTCCATTCCAGCTTTAGCTTTGTTTGATAGTGGTGCTTCCCATAGTTTTGTATCTGTTTCTTTTGCTCTGAAGCATGGTTTGGTAGCTGAGTCTTTGCTTAGGACTTGCAAGATCATGACCGGGGGAGGTATTATCCTGGTTAATAATATTTGCAAGGATCGAAGAGTTACTCTGGGAGGCCGAGAGTTGAGTGCGTGTCTACTTGTAATGCCACTTCCAAGCTACGACATTGTACTCGGGATGGATTGGTTGAGTAGGCACCGTGCTAGCATAGACTGTAGAGGAGGTAGAGTTTTGTTTGGTTCGCCAGGAGAGCCAGAGTTCGAGTTTGCTAGAGGAGCTGCGGAGCAGGGAGAAGGCATTATTTGTGGAGCTATGGTGGAAGACAAGGAGTTGCTGCATCCGTTGATAGCAGAATTTTTGGATGTGTTTCCTGAGGAATTGCCAGGATTGCCGCCAGATCGAGATGTTGAATTTTCTATAGACTTGGTGCCAGGTGCAGAACCAATTTCGCAGCATGTCTATAGAGTAAACAACAGCGAGCTGGTCGAGTTGAAGAAGCAGGTGGACGAATTGCAGGATAAGGGGTTTATCAGATCGAGTTCTTCACCATGGGGAGCCCCGGTATTGTTTGTACCGAAGAAGGATAGATCGGTGCGCATGTGCATTGATTACAGGGCTTTGAATAATCTCACTATCAAGAATAAGTATCCTTTGCCACGGATTGATGATCTGTTTGATCAGTTGAGTGGTGCGAAGGTATTTTCTAAGATAGATTTGAGATCAGGCTACCATCAGGTGAAGGTGAAGCCGGAGGACATACCGAAGACTGCTTTTAGAACTCGGTATGGTCAGTACGAGTTTATGGTGATGCCGTTTGGTTTGACTAATGCACCAGCGGTATTTATGAACTTGATGAACAAGGTGTTCCACCAGTACCTTGACAAGTTCGTGGTGGTGTTCATCGACGACATACTCATATACTCGAGGACACCGGAGGAGCATGAGAAGCATTTGAGGATTGTATTGGATGTGCTGAGGAAGAAGAAGTTGTATGGGAAGTTGTCCAAATGTGAGTTTTTCTTGGACAAGGTAGAATTCTTGGGGCATGTTGTGACTGGTGATGATATTTCAGTGGATCCGAAGAAGATTTCAGCAGTGGAATCTTGGAAGACTCTGAGTTCGGTAGCAGAGATCAGGAGTTTCTTGGGATTGGCAGGCTACTACAGGAAGTTTGTGCAAGATTTTTCGAGGATTGCCGAGCCGATGACCAGACTCACAAGGAAGGATGTGGAGTTTGTTTGGACGGAGGATTGCCAGGTTGCTTTTGAAGAGTTGAAGAAGTGGTTGACGTCTGCTCCTATTTTGACGTTGCCATCAGGGTCCGGAGGTTTCACTATTTATAGTGATGCATCGGGAAAGGGTTTAGGTTGTGTTCTTCAGCAGCATGGGAAAGTGATTGCCTATGCATCCAGGCAATTGCGTTCTCATGAAAAGAACTATCCTACCCATGATTTGGAGTTGGCAGCTGTCATATTCGCCCTGAAGTTGTGGAAACATTATTTGTAAGGAGAGCGTGTGGAGATCTTCACAGACCATAAAAGCTTGAAGTACGTTTTCACGCAGAAGGAGTTGAACATGAGGCAGTGTCGGTGGTTAGAACTGATGAAGGATTTTGATATCTCTTTACAATATCATCCTGGGAAAGCCAATGTAGTTGCCGATGCTTTGAGCAGGTATCCGGTAGCTATGTTCTTAACGCAGGATCAATATTTGTTGGAGGACTTGGAGAGCTTGGGCATTGAGATAATTGTTCCTGGTAGTGCTATGCAGATGTGGGGATTGTAGATACACTCAGATTTGATAGACAGGATTAAGGCAGCACAGTATGATGATGTATCTTTGAGGAGTATCAGAGCTTAGGTGAGAGCAGGATTGGAGGATGATTTCACTATTGCAGAGGATGGATCTTTGAGGCATGGAGTTAGATTGTGTGTGCCTAGTGGGGAGTTGCGCGAGAAGGTATTGCAGGAAGCGCATCGCTCTCAGTATTCCATACATCCAGGTGCTAACAAGATGTATCGGGATATGTGAGAGAGTGTGTGGTGGTATGGCATGAAGAGGAAAGTGGCACAGTTTGTATCCAGATGCTTAGTGTGCCAGCAGGTGAAAGCCGAGAGGTAGAGGCCAGGAGGGTTACTTCAGCCATTACTCATTCCAGAGTGGAAGTGGGAACATATTTCTATGGATTTTGTGTCCGAACTTCCATGATCTCCAGGAGGGAAAGACGCAATTTGGGTCATTGTTGATAGGTTGACCAAGTCGGCCCATTTCTTGCCTTTCAAGGTGGGTTTGTCTACGGAGAAGCTGGCAGAGATGTATGTGAGGCAGATCATTAGGATACATGGAGTTCCCGTCAGCATAGTCTCAGATCGGGATAGTCGTTTCACTTCTCATTTCTGGAGGAATTTGCAGGAGAGTTTGGGCACTCAGCTCAAGTTCAGTACTGCATATCATCCCCAGACAGATGGACAGTCTGAGCGGACTATCCAGACTCTCGAGGATATGTTGCGCACTTGTGTACTAGATTTCGGGGGTTCTTGGGAGGACCATCTCCATTTGGTAGAGTTTGCATACAACAACAGTTACCAGGCCAGTATAGAGATGTTACCTTTTGAAGCTCTATATGGTCGGAGGTGTCGTACTCCTTTGTCTTGGGACGATGTTGGAGAGAGAGTTTTGCTTGGGCCAGAGATGGTTGTGGATGCAGCGGAGAAGGTTCAGTTGATAAGAGACAGACTTCGAGTGGCGCAGGACAGACAGCGGCATTGGGCCGATAGCCATCGGAGACCTTTGGAGTTCGAGGTATAGTTTAGATTTTGTTTGTGCTTGTTCTTGTTTATTATAGATTAAGTTCTTAAGATGGTGTTTTGTTCTAGGTGGGTGGTTTGGTGTTTCTGAGGATTTCTCCGACACGAGGCACGATTCGCTTCGGTGGAGGCGGAAAGCTTAGTCCGTGATTCATCGGACCTTTCACTATTCTAGAGAGGGTCGGTGCAGTTGCTTATAGACTAGACTTGCCACCTGCATTGGAGGGAGTGCACAACGTGTTTTATGTGTCGCAGTTGAGACGATACGTGGCAGATCCTAGTCATGTATTGGATCACTCAGAGATAGAGGTGGGTCCTACTCTTAGCTATCCAGAGCAGCCAGTTGAGATTCTGGATCGGAGAGAGAAGGTGCTGAGGAACCAGACTATTCCTTTGGTACGCGTCGCATGGAGGCATCACTCTTCGGGGGAGTCTACCTGGGAGAGAGATGATGACATGCGAGAGCGTTATCCATATTTGTTTGTACCTTGAGGTATGTTATTTTCTAGTTATATTCTGTTCATTAGTTAATTGTGATTCTTTAGTTCTGTTCTGTGATTTTCTGGGGGTAGTTTTCATCTTTAAATTTCGAGGACAAAATTATTTTAAGGAGGGTAGACTTGTCACTACCACATTTTAGGAAAAAGGGTATTTTAGTATTTTTTCTATTTAAATAAATATTGTGCATGGTAAATAATTTTTGTTGTATTATTTAATTATTTTTGGATGTTATTTAATTGTTTTGGACTTATTTTAGTAGACCCAACTAGTGTAGTTTGGACCCATGGACCAACATGAATTAAATAGTTAGACTTGGCCCATTTAGAAAGCCCATGGTTAAGGAGAGGGATTAAATTAATTAAATGATTAGACTAGAAGCTTTCTTCCTTAATTATTTCTTTATGAGAGGCCCCAAGGGGTACATTGGACATTTTACAATTGCTTGGGGAAGGGGGCATGGCCGGCCTATATTAGAGGGGGGGGAAATTTCTCTCTCCTCTCATTCTCATTCCAAATCTAAATCTAGAATTTTCCACTCCCAAATTTTCTCCATTTCCATTCCAATTTCCTACCAAATTTATTCCAAATTCTTCCCAATTCACCATTAGAAAGTTGAGAAGCAAGAATCTAGAAGGAGGAAACAAGGATATACAAAGAGGAGCAAGGATCTACAATTCGGAAGCAAGTTCATCTCAATTAGAGGTTTCATTGGGAATCCATCTCCCAATAGGTATAATTCAGTTTTTTCCATTAAAATAGCTTCTAAATCTGAGATTTAATCATGTAAAATTAACCCATATGTATGTACTATCCATAGGACTTTGTTTTGTGTTCATAGGAGACCCATGGAGAAAGTTATGGTGCTTTTTGTGTCAATTTTGTTGGAATTCCGAATTTATATTTTGTTGTGTGTGTCAATTGATCCTATAGATCAATTGGGCATGTGCTTATGTGTTTGGGGCTTGTATCGTGTCCATATTTGGGTACTTGTGGTTCGTATCCCAACTATTTGGTGATACGTGTCATTTTGGGGGTTTTTCTCCGACACGGGGCTTTGTACATGTCGTATTTTGACACGGACACATAGATCTACTTTTGACACTTTGATTTATTCATAAATATTATTTGTGACTTGTTTGTGTCCTTCGGGGTGCAATTGGTTGTGTGTTGGACTCGTGTCACATGCATATCCTAGATCTAGTGGGATACGGTGTGATACTCTCCAATTTGGTGTGTTTATGTGTAGATCTAATTAATTAAGCTTTAAATTCTTCATTTATAACTAGTATATATATATATATATATATATATATATATATTATATATTATTTTAGTGTATTTATTATGGTATTTATTGTAGCATAGATCTATATATTTCTATGTGTTCTAATGTGATGTATAAATATATGTATGTAGCTTTCTTGCATGCAAATATATATGTACTTATGTTAATAAAATAATTTATACATAAAGGTTTTGTAAAATATATTTATGTGTAATTATATTATTTATAATTATTATGTAATTATTGGTATATTAATGAATATATTTTTATGTGTGCTTCTAGCCATGTTAAAATATGTACATTAATATGTGCAATGTGTTTTGTAACTATTAGTATTTGATTGTGTAAGTTTATGTGTATATATATATAAGTATATATATTTATTAAATTATTTTATATATGTATATATATATATATATTTATTTATATTGATTTATAGTTATTAATATATAGATTATATATATATATATAGCTTTGGCGACAGGGCATTTAATGACAGAATCCTGTCATTAAAACAGCAGCCGCTGTAGCATTAATAGGGCATTTAATGACAGTTCTGTCATTAAATGCAGTGGGCGGGTTTATTAAGCAGCAGTTTCCGTGACAGTTTCTGTGACAGTTTGAACTGTCATCAATCCGAGTCAGCAGTGGGTTTATTATTCAACTTTTCTGCGACGGTTTTTCAGTGACAGTCAAGACTGTCACTATAAGCCTATTTTATTTAAATTGTATTTTAGCTCTCTGTTTTCAGTGACGATTGGGCAGATTTAATTTATATATTATTATTGTAAATATATATATATATGTATATATATATGTGCTTTTGTGAGGTATAATACTAGTAGTGATATATTATTTTATTTGTATAAATATTGGTTTGTATATACTTTATATTAGAGTATATATTATTTATACTTTGTGTGGGTACCAATTGGGATCAAGACCTTGATTCCTAATTGTGTATTTTATTCTATATTATTTATATAGATGTCTTGTGAGGATGACCTTGGTTTGACCATGTTTGACTTTAGTTGACTTTAGAGTTGACCATAGTTGACTTTTAACTTAGAATTGATTTATTGACCTAGAAGTTGACTAGTTTGACTTGTTCTCTTTCCGGGACCTTGTTTTAATATGGTATTCCATATCTAGGTCTTCGAGGCACCGAGTCAGACATCTGTGAGACTATTCATTTGGACTTCAGGCGAGTACATTCTCTGATAGTTTCTCATTTATGATATTCTCTATGTTCGTTGTATCTAGTGTAGATATACATGTTTCTCTTGACACTATGGTTACACGGATTGGTATATCCGGATCTCGTCATGAGATGTTATTCCTTGGTATATGGTGTATATGGTGCAAGTATTGTTTCATTGATTATCTTGCACATGTACAGACACTGATTTTCGGGAGGAGTCGCTCTCTTCTTAGGGAATCTAGTGCCATAGCATACCGTGGTTGGATCTATTATACCAGTTGGGGGTGGGGAGTATTAGTATAGATATGTGATCAAATCCCTATTGAATAAAGTATTGGTAAGCGAATAGTGTTGATCATGCAACGCACGTATGATTAGCCAGGCCGCATTGTATCTTGTCCAAGCCAATCACATGTTAAGCTAGTACTCACACACTTAGTCATTAGTATTATTATTTCATTGGCATATTGTTCATTATTGTATTTCTTTCCAGTATTTACTTATTGTCTATATATCTCTTGTATCTATTTTGTGCATCTTATTTATCCACAGCTATTTACTGTTACATAGTTTTTATCATGGATTAGAACTGCTGTTAGAGATGTACTCTGCTCCTTTCCTGACTGGATATATTTTTCCAGATGACACTGAGGAGTAACCTACCTATTATGGACCCCAGGATGTTGTGGGTTTAGATTCGAAGACCCTGGCTCAAGAGGGACTTATCCCAACTGAGACAGTTGACCTTGGAGTGTAGCTTTGTAGTATGATAGTATTCTTTTGTACTGGATTTATCTCCAGCTTATTTTTGTTACTCTTCAGACTCATTGATGTATTATTTTAAACTCATGAGTTGTATGATGACTATTCTATTCTTATCTGTTTTGTGCTCATTCTATCTTAGTTCTGTGATTGAGTATTCTATCATTATTGGTGGTTCATTACTTTAGATAGACTATCTAGACAGCGTTCTACCGCCGATTCTGCGGCGTAGGCTGGGCGTTGTTTCCGACTAGTATCCTTACATTGGGTACGGGTCGTGACAAGTTCAAGGCAAGGCTGGTAGCCAAGAGATTTTCTCAGAAGTAGGGGATCGACTACTTTAACACATATACTCCAGTAGAGAGGATGACGACCATTATGATATTGATTGCACTAAGTGCAAATCACAAGTTAGTAATACATCAAATAGATGTAAAAATAGCATTCCTGAATGGAGATTTGACCGAAGAAATTTACATGCAACAACCAGAAGGATTTGTCATCAAGGGACTTGAAGATAAAGTCTGTAAGTTGATAAAATTATTATACAGTCTTAAGCAAGCTCCCAAGATATGGCATGAGAAGTTTGATAAAGTTATAAGATTAAATGGCTACATGGTCAGCCAGACGGACAAGTGTGTTTACACAAAGTTTACTGACATAAGAGGTGTTATCGTTTGTCGGTACGTGGATGACATATTGATCTTGGGTATAGATCTAGCATATGTCACTGAGACAAAGAAGTTTCTCCCATCCAAGTTTAGTATGAAGGACTTGGGGAAAGCTGATGTTATCCTAGGGATAAAGATCATCCAGACGGACACTAGGGTAGCACTGTCATAGTCTTATTATATTGAGAAGATGCTCATATGCTACGAATATCAGGATCTTCCAGGGATCGATACTCCATACAGGTGTGACAAAAAACTTAAGGCAAATCCAAGGAAAAGTGTCATGCGTTTGGAGTACTCAAGTATCATTAAAAGTTTGATGTATGCAACAACTGCCACAAGGCCTGACATAGCTTCGTCGTGGGGATGCTGAGTCAGTTCACGAGCAATCCAAGTATTGAACCCTGGAAAGCTATGAAAAGAGTGATAAGATATCTCAAGAGGACTTAAAAGTATGTACTTCACTACAGCGGTTATCCAATAGTAGTGAAAGGCTTCAGTGATGTAAGCTGGTGCTCAGAAGTAAAGAGCGAAAGGTCCACAGAAGGATACGTCTTCTCCATGGGTGGAGCTGCTATATCATGAAAGTCGAAGAAGCAGACAATGCTCTCTCATTCCTCAATGAAATCTGAGTTTTATGCACTAGCGACTACATCAAATAAAGCAGAATGTTTTGGGAGCTCATGTATGATCTTTTATTGGTTGGTGTACAGATTCTGGAGGTACCAATATACTACGATAACCAGGCGACTGTAGTGGTGGCATCAAATGATCTCTTTAATGGTAAAAAGATAACTGTGTGACTGAGGCACATGACAGTGAATGATCTTATCAAGACTGGAGTAATTATCGTGATTGATGTTCAGAGCCAAGAGAATCTGGCAGATCCGTTCACCAAAGGTCTCAAGTGCCAGCTAGTCAATAATACATCAATCAAAATGGGCTTGAAGATATTCTGATATTTTATCTTTGTAATTCTACCATAAATGTTTATACTATTAGTTCAAAGAGAAATCTACTAGGCATCTAACTTTTGGTTCAAATAAGGATTATTGACTAGGAGAATATCAAGAACAGTGGGTAGTTCTATGAGACATTGAGGGGTTACGGACCCAGAACCACTATTGTCTACTATTTGTTCTTTATATAGAACAAGTCATGTAGTAGGATGGCATAGATGCCTTAATGAGTCCTCGAACATTTTGAATGCCTAACATGCTCTACAGGAAGCAGGGGTAGCACAATACTACAAAGGAGTGTAGTACTCCATGCTATAGTGAGGTGATGCCACATGAGGTACCTCGAGAGGGTAAAGCATCGGGTTCGGTCCATGCCACAACGGTGTAGCACTGCAAATAGGCAGGTATGCTAATATTATAGAATAAAGAGTGGTAGGCAGCACTACAAAGAGGCCGGTGACCTCATGTTACAGTGGTGTGACACCACCAAGAGGTAAAAGATATAAAGCCTTGGTTACGCAAGCCATGTCACAACGACGTAACACCGCAAGGAAGCGCAAGGCTTCATGTTGGGTAGTATGGCACTAAAAGAGGATTATTTTCTCATGCCACAGTAGTATGACACAACGATAAGGTGTAGCCTTAGCTTTTGGCCATGTCATAGTGGCGTAGCACCGCAAGAAAGTGCAACGCTTTATGCCAGGACTCTTTAAAAGAACTCACCTAGAGTGTATGGAAAGAGATATAGGCCATCTTGAGGGTAAGCATGTAGACATCCAATATACATACACTAAAACCAGGCGATCATAGGGCCTTTAATGTGCAACTGAAAGCACAACTGATGTCATTGTGTGAGTGAAAAAATTACATCAATGGTACAGAATTTAAGCCTTAGTCCATTCTTGTATCGTACTGTTATTTGACCCATGTAGAAAGATTCAAGTCGTAAGTAATATCTATCCTAATGCATGATGGACAGTCATTGTGGGAAACTCTCAACCCATATATTAAGATATATGGGAGATTGTTGGTGTTTTACCTTTGGACTAGTGAAAGATAGTTTTACATTGGCTATACTACCAAGTGGGTATCTTAATATAATACTTTATATGCATTGAGGTATGCACATAGGGTGTCGTGGAGCATATGTGGGTGTCATATGGGGATATTTTCCTAGGAGGAAAAGAAATAACTTCTCAAAGAAAGCATTTATGCTTTTTGTCAATCTCTTGGGAGAATTCTCTTAGGAGCTAAGCTCCAAAGGCACTCGGACTCGGGCTCGGACTCAAGGGCGCAAAGTGACACTTTTTTGGCACACTTGCGCACGGCAAAAAGCGCGTTGCAGAGTGCTCACGGCTTAGTACACACGATATTGTGTGCGCGGCTTAGTGTGGGTGGCTTTGCGCACACGATGTTATGAAAGTCAGCATCATCGCAAGGCGCTTATGCGAATTTTGTTGTGCATGTGCAAGCATTTTCTGAGCGTATTTGTGTGCAGCGTATTATGCGTGCGGCATTGTGCATACGACTTAATATGCGTGGCAATGTGCGCTCGACACAGAGCATGAGGCTGAGTGCGTGAGGCTGAGTGAGCGCGGCTTAGTATGCACGGCTTTGTGTGCGTGGTGTTGTGCATGATGCTTTGTGCGCATGCTTCTCCTGATTGTGGATTAATCAGTTATGGAAAGATATGATCGTTAATTCAGATCTGATTTTTATGGAATTTGAATTTAATTCGTTCCTATATTTTTGTAACTGATTGGCGGCCAGGCTCGGGATTAGGGTTTTCACCCTATGTCTATAAATACTCTCTTCATAGGCCCTTTAAGAACATACTTCAAAATTAAGAGACGAAGAGAGTTGATGTTGTTGCCGCCATTGGAGTCCAGAGGAGTTCCTACGAGTTCTAGAAGAGGTGATGACAAGCGTTCCAGTACTTCTATTCAGAACTTGCTGGTTCCTGGAAGTAGATCGTGTGGGGCGAATCTTGCTTTGAGCAACGATGATCGTCATCACCCCAGTAAGCAAAGATCTTCTATCTTCTTCTTCTCCTTCGTTTTTACAAGTTATAATTTGTTCTGTCTGGTTGCAACTTCAATTGCAAGGAAGAGCGAAGTTGTTTTTCTGCGTAATCTAGTTTGGAAGTTGTAATTGAGATATTTAATAGTTCTTCGTTGAAAATCGAGAATAGTCAGAGTGGATCCTTTGTGGGTTGAACCTCTGATCTCGACCACAACTTCAGAATTTAACAGAGGCGATAACCTCTATTTTTGAACCTGTTCATCCATCTTCGGTGTATCCTCGGGACTAACAGAACCACATTGAGTGAGAAGAACCATAGTAGGCCACGAGGTCTGGAGCTTCGACGTTGATGCTTCTCGTTGACTGGAACGATCGAAGGGTTGGGGAGTGGCTCATGAAGAAGTGGCTAGGGTTTTCTTATGACAGGAGAGACGAAAAATAATGTATTATATAGAAGAGGATAGGGACGGTCGAATGAGGCTGGAGGAGGTTGATCCGTACGCGCGTGCCTGCTTTTCGCAGCAGCGCACAATGTATGCGCGTATGGAAGGTTTGGGTTAGGGCACCAGCTAGAAGGCCTGATCGTAAGTGAGGGTTAGTTATGGTTTTAATAGCAACTGGTCCTGCATGTGGGCATCTATTTTGGTGACTGGAAGTAATGCAATGGGTTTTTAGATGAATTTTTTTTACATATAGGCCAAATTGATAGGGGGTCTATCTGGTAAGTTATTTGAGAAATTAATGAAATGGTCTCAAAGACCAATGGAGGCCTCATAAAAAAATTTGAATGAAAGGTCCAGGTTTAAGCTAAAGTTGAATATATAGAAATAACAAATTCTAATAATAATAATAATAATAATAATAATAATAATAGTTTAAATATGGGGGTTTACAAAATACGCCCTAGTAAAAATAATACTTAAATCTTATTACCAGATTTCTTAGTGATAATGATACAGTACTCTTAATTATACATGTCTATATTTATACTTATACCTATACACTTATATATGTATACATATACTTATGAATATGCACATAAAACATACATAAAATTTTATTTAAATATATACACGTAAACATTCATATAAGTATATGTACATCTAATAGCGTATAACTATTTACACATGCCTAGTTTTTAATTATAATAGAAATTATTTAATAATTTCTTAGTTAATAATTCTAGATAAGGTAAATTAGAAATATTAATATAATGATAAAAGCAAAAAAATTGATCCCTAAATTTCAAAATTCCATCAAACAGGTAAAATAATAATAATAATAATAATAATCATAATAATAATAATAATAATAATAATAATAATAATAATAATATTATTATTATTATTATTATTATTATTATTATTATAAAAATTAAGGGGTTTAAATCATAATACTTCACAAGAGCAACAATCATTTGTGATATGTAATATTTTATCTTTTTGGGTCCATCTTTGTAAACCTCAACAATAACAATCCCACTAAAGATTTTTTTCCCTTTCACTAGTAAGTAAATTTCACTTATTATGGATGGGGCCTCACTTATAAGTGAATTTGGTCTAATAAGTGCGTCCTTTTTTCGCTCTTATAAGTGGTTCCAAGTTCATAAGCAATTTTTTTTACTTATGGTGCTGTTTAAGTACTTATTACATCTAGAAAGTCTATTATGCCACTGTACAAACTTAAAAAAATTACTTGTCCAAATTTGAATAGAAATTGGTTTTCCTATATATAAAAATAATCACCCCTTCCCCTCCTTTTTTTCTTCCAAACAACTAAGAATTTTCTCTCTTTTCCGTCCAAAACAGCCCCAAAATTTATCCAAAAACAGCATCATTTTTCAGCATCTATCGCGACTTCGCAGGACCATATCTCTTAGCTCTGACGTCTGAATTGCTTCCATTTTTTGTTGTAATTATCTTAAGATAAACTTTATGAATCCATAATTTAATGAGCAAAATTCAAACTCATTAATTATGTAGATTAGTTTTAGCATCAGTTGTCCGAATCACGGATATATCTCAATGATTTAGAGATTCTCGGAGATCAAGAACTCCGAATCATGATCCGTTTAGTTTTTCGGAAAGCTGACACGGAAACCTATAAACTAAATTTGAGAATTTTTGGATTCTGTTTGTTATAGTAAATATTTCGTATAATTTGTTTTCATGTTGTAATTTTTATCGAAAACCTAATTTTTAACCTAGAAACTAAATATGTCGTATCTCCTAAGCGAAATAAGCTTTTTGTGAATCGTCGATTCCAACACTAATGTGATTGATTTTTTTGTATATGTTGTTTAGTTGGTAGCTAATGAAGCATCAGGACCAATCAGAGAATGATAAGAAAAGAGTTTAGTTACAAACTCCTAATTTTGCAAGAGATTTTGTAGACAAATGCTTAGAAGAAATAACCTCAACTGGTTATCAAGGAACATTTTTGAAAGTCCAGTCATGGACTCGCATAGGAGATGCTTTGTCTGCAAAGTATCTGGAGATTGCTTTCACTCAAAATTTTCTGAAAAATCATTGGAATGCTCTGAAGAAAAAATAAACTACTTGGCGGCATCTCAAAACCAAATATGGCCAATATTATAATATAGAGCATGAATATTTTGATTACAACAACAACCAATGCAAGGAACTTGTTAAGGCAAGTTTCATTTTATAGTATCTAAATTTAGGTTGATTTTAAATAGATATTTTGTTCAACAACTGAGTAAAATTAAGTTTCTTTTGTGTATATATATAGGAGAACAAAGATGTTGCTCAATTTAGAAAAAATACACTTGAGTTTGCTGATAACTTAATGATAATTTTTAAGGGCACTTTGGCCGCAGGAGAGAGTGTTGAGGCAACTTCCAGTTCATGTTTACTTGTATAGATAGGTTTTAGATGTTTAAAATATTGTACAAAAACCATATATTTTGATTTATTTGGATATGTGGTTGGATGTTTATGGTGTACATACGCGTATTTGTTAATAAAAAAATTATGTGTATTATAGTTCTTTGATGTTTACGATGTTATGGATTATGTTGATATTATATGTGTGTGTTCGGTAACTGAAAAAGGAAAGCAAATAATATATAATTATAAACAGAATTTTGGTTAAACAAAAATCAGCTTCTCTTGATAGTTATACAACATCAAAAATCTAAATTATGCTACAAAATATCTTTTTAACGGGTTTTCAACATCAATAAATGGTTTCTTGACATTTTTTAAACATTAAGAAAATATTTTCTTAACGGTTTTTTTTTGTTATCCAGGCCACAGTAAAGAAAAGTCCTAATTTTCTTGACGGTTTCTGTCACGTTCCAGAACCAGAATACTGGAGAACGAAAGAATGACTCAGCCAACCACACCTTGCGGAATACCGAAGTAACTCACAATTTATTAAGGTTGTCTAGAGACAAGGGGGTGTATACTACAATCAAGTCTTCTAGGGCCAAGAACTTCTCTATCTCAATCATTCAAACAAGTAAAATAACATAGAACATATCCGAATAAGCAGTAAAGCGTCCCCAACGTCGCATTAGAATATTCTAGAGATCTAGCAAATACAAGTGATATGCCAAAAACACAATCAAAAGTATACATGACAGTAAGTCAGCTGCAGTCTGAATATTACAGTCATGTAGAGAACTAGTATCCAGATTATTCGGCTAACAGGTGCCGGTTGGCTAAACGCCCAAAAGATTATAGTTTACAAAAGACAAGCAGTGAATGAAGGAACCCACTCGTGACCCTCAGCAGCCATCCTTCGGGTATATGCCATTAGTGAGAGTGAGATTCGCTTGATCTTTAGGTGCTGGCTCTAAACCTGGCCATACAAAACCGGTGGGATCAGACCCCAAATAGCAAGTACTACAAAGGAAGCACGAAATAAAGAAACAAAACCAGTTCTATAGCATGAGGTGCTTAAACCAACAATCAATGGCATATGTCCCATCCATGATATAGCACGACACCCCTTCACTAAACAAGGACAGGAAGTGCCACATCAAGATAGGATATGTCCCTTGATTATGATCAAGCTAGAATAACTCTGCGTCATAGTTTCAGTCCATAGGTTATCGCAACACAATAGTGAAATTCAACAACCAAACAAGGACATGAGTTAAACTATCATTCCACGATATTCTATGTCCCTAATTCCACTCAACAGAAGGCACAATACACAACCAGGGATACAATATTAAGTAAAATAACCTAGTAATAACAAGTAGCTTCGATCCGTATCCCATTGTAATACACCAGCGCAACTCAACAACCAAACAAGGATATGAGTTAAACTTTCGTGCTGCAATGGTCCACTTCTCTAACTAAAATAGATTTAATAGCCAAACATGTGTTACGGCTTGATATATGATCTCTGGGTTATTCCAGTAATGCAATATAAAAGTATTCTCAAATCGTGCCATAATCGAGCAGGACTGGTTGAACCAATGATATACAAGCAAGAATATATGATGCACCAGTCCCTTGCAAGGGCCCTGAGCTAATTTAACGATCAGTAGCAGTTTCAGGTTTTCTATAGAAAAGATATTGGCTCGGCTTATAAATAAGTCAGATACTGTACTCCACTAGTGCGGATGATATACAGTATCCATGGTGGCTAGCCTTTACTCCGAACTAACTTAGGGTAGTTCGACATGCACAATCTTGAGATATCGTTCCCTCCCAATGCTCTACAAATTAAGTTGCCTAGTTAACCCTAGGTGATTTAGAATCTCATATCGTGGTCACATAAATATTTCTTCCTAAATGTCTTACTTTAAGTACGGGCACTCTTGATACGAATCCACATTCCCCTAAAGTTAAATCTGGATTCATCTAAGTATGATACAACAATCAATACTATCTAGCCACGATTAAAGTCACTGTCCAACTACCAGATCCGTGCAAGGAAATAATTACATATATCATGTAGCAAGTGTATGTGTCATGATGGCTCACCATATATCATGTGGCACTCTCGATGTAATCAAGGGTATCAGCATGGATACAATAGTCAGGGCAAAAATGAGTTATAGTATCAAGGTTATGGACAAGTCATCAAGTAGCAAGTTATTCAGGTTGAGACAAGCAAATGATGGTCACAATAATTTGTCACTTTATTATATCGATAGATAAAATAAGAGTAGTGTGATAACCCCTCGAGATTAGATACACAATTCTTAAACCAAACAAGGATCGAGATTGCAGACCTTCCACCAAGTTGAACTATGTCCCTTATTTTGTCCAACGTATAATAAGGTGATCCAGAGAAAGTAGCCTAATTAGTAAGTAAGTACATCAAGGGCCACATCTACAGGCTCATGCCAGGTGCTTAGTCATTTAGCACATGGTCACAGCTGGGTAGTATAAGTCATTTCTAAGTTTAAGATATAGCACCACAATCATTTAATCAAACGAAAACTTTAAACCAAAATGGTGTCAAAGTGGACGCATGAAAATAGTTGACGCATGAGTTAGTTGGCCGTATGACCAAACGGGCTGCATGGACCAACAGGCCGCATGGATCAAGACAAAGTCCACTCCTCGAGCCAAGTGCAATGTGATAACTAAAATACAAGTCAAGTCAGAAAAAGTGACTGATATGACATGTGATAAAAGTGACAAAAGAAAAGACAAAAGTATAAAAAGTTGTGCTGAGTCAGTCAGTAGTTATGCGTCCAGAAGAAGAGGGACGCATAACTCCTAGCCGCATGGTCGACTAGGCCACATGCTCCTCTGGGCCGCATGCATACTTGGCCGCATAAAATCTTTTGGGACTGAGTAAAATTTTATTCGTTCAAGTTTCAAGCATTTTGCCAAGGGACGCATGTGCAAAAATTTATTCCATGCGTCCAACAAGATGGCCGCATAAAATCTTTTGGGCGAGAATTCCAGGCCGCATGCAATCTGCTGGGCGCATGGAGCTCCTTTATCCCATCCAGCAAGTTTGGACACGAAAAAGCTCCGAAACCCTAACCTTTTTTCTTCCACAGAAAGCTCAAACGAAGTCCAAATCCAGCAAACTAAAGTTCTAAACTACTCAAAATCAAGTTCTCATTAATATAGAATAATAAGTTTTTAAAAATATTAAGTTTTAAGAGATCAAAATCCAAGAACATTCAAGAACACATAGAAAACTCTAGAAGTTAAAACTTAGATCTGCACTAATCCATCCACCAAATAAAAAAATACCAAGTTATAAATGCATGGAGAATCATATAAGGAACATAATGGAAGAAAAATATAAATGGTTTCTCCATTTCTTGCAAGATGTACTTGCCTATAGAGGGGGAGAGAAAAACCTAAGAAAGAGAATGGAAGAGAAAAATAAGAGGAGAGAGAGTGTGAAGTAGGGTTATATATGGAGGGCTTGAGGTTTGGACCATGGGTTCAACCCATGATAAAACCAAACTAGACAAATAAACCAAGAGCCAAGTGAACCAAAAAATGGGTCTAGTCTCTCTACAACATACAACTACGCTAACAAGAAAAGCAATTATGCTCCAAATACGTATATTGGGAATGGGGAGTGACAGTTTCTGGTTATGTTTTCTTGACGGTTTAAAACTGTCAAGACAATTATTTTACTTGATGGTTTGGACAATAACGATTTTGGATGGAAAGGATACTGGAAAAAAGAAAAAGAAAAGAAAGATTCATTAAATATTTAGAATAGTTATGAAGTAAAAGATTTTGAGAATATTTTTTTTATGTTACATATGGTAAGAATGAATAGTTTATAAAGTTTACGTTGAATTTCAAAATTCTAAGTCCACTCATTTCCACTAATGTAGATATTTAAAAAATGATTCTCAATATATTCTAATTGACTAACTCACAATTGATAACATTTATAGATATGTTGCACGTAAATAAATTTGTTGAGTTATGAGGACTTATTTAGTCCTACATCGGATAGAAGGTAAGGAGGAGACTCTCATATATATATATATGTAGTCCCTCTTGAATAATAAATTATCAATTATTACTTTCTATATGGTATCAGAGCCAAAATTTTGAATAACTTTCTCCACTTAAAAAAAAATCCTTCTTCGATGCCACCCTTCTTCTCCACAACCGCCCTTCTTCTTCGTCGTCGATCCATCGTCGACGTCCCCCTGCAGGTATCGTCGAACCTACGAAAAGTAGTGTACGCTGTTTCTGACCTTGTCCTCGTCATATGTTGGCGTAGACAAGTTATTTATTGGATTGTGTATAATCAGAGAGGAACTCTTGTATGATTATCTGATTTCGATCTCAACTCGTCAAACCTACGGAAAGCAGGGTACCCTGTTGCCGACCTTGTCCTCATCTTATATTGGCATAGGCGAGTTATTTGTTAGATCGTGTATAATCAGAGAGAAACTTTTGTGTGATTATCTGATTTCGATCTCAACGTGGGTTCTGAAATTAGAGAGCATACTTCTTGAAAAGTTTTGCACATATCTCTATTTCTAACCTGGGTTCTGAAATTAGAGAGCATACTTCCTGGAAAGTTTTGCACATATTTCTATTTCTAGTCTTTGTTCTGACGAGTTCTACCCATAGTGCACCTCTCATACTGTATAAACTTGGAGGTGTACAGATAGATAGAGAAAGTCGTGATCACATATAGGTGCACGATCCGTGGCTGAGTTGTGTTTGATCTCGTCCCTATGTTGGGTTTGCGATAAGTGCAACTGTGGAGATGGAAACACATATGACTAGTCAGGAGCTGAAGGAGATACTGGAGGGGTGGCCGAGGTATTTCAGGCCAAATTATAGGAGACCTCATCCAATAAGGCAGTCGTGCCCGCACCAGAACTGTCACGCCCCAGTACCAAAAAACGAAGACGGACATGGCCAGCTACCCCGTACAAGGTATAGAATGTCATAAGACGGTCACGGCTGTAACTAGACAAGGGGGTACATTCTACAAGCAAGTCACTTAGGGTCACACAGAATATCTATTGTCTTAATCAGTTAAACAAGAATAGAAAACACAGAACATGTATGATAAAGTTGAAAGGTGTCCCAATCGTCCTATCAAAATATTTTAAAAACTAGTTGTACAAAATAATAAGCTGGCGGAGTAGCAAAAGTACATGACCATGATCAGTTGCAGTCTGATTAATTACAATCGTGTAAGGAAACTAAATGTCCAGATTTACGGCTAACAAGTGCCGGTGGCTAAAGTCCAAAAGAGAAAAATGTACAATAACGAGCAGTGACTAAGAAATCCACTTGTGTTCCTCAGTGGCCATCCGTCTGGTGCGCGCCATTGTTCAGCGAAAGTAAACTAGATCCTCGGGAGTTGGCTATAAACCTGGCCATACAAAACCAGTGGGGTTAGACCCCAAGTAGCAAGTACCACAAAGGAAGCACGAATAAAAGAACAAAACTAGTGAGAAATAAACACACACACACACACATATATATAAATATATATAAATATATATATATATATATATATATATATATATATATATATATATATATACATATATATATATATATATAGTTTTGCCTCGTAGTTTCGGTCCATAGCCTATCGTGATACAATAATTTAATCCTACAACCAAACAAGGACAAGGGTTAGACCATCGTACCATGATAGTCCATGTCCCTAAACTATGTAACAGAAGATACAATACACAATCTAGCTCAGTTACATAATCGACCAATCACTTGTACGGCTTACTAGGTAGAGTCTGGGTTATCCCAGAGGTATATGCATATAATAGGAATTCTCATATCGAACCATATGATAGTAGGGCTAGCTGAGCCATGAATCGCCGTATAGCACGTAGTATTTATGCACCGGTCCCTCGTAAGGCCAACGTGCTAAGATCGCATAGAATATATAGTATAATATAATAGTCGAATATTACCATCCACTAAATGAGGATTTAAATAATATCCATGGGGGCCAGCCTGCACACCCAGACAATTATTTGGGGGTGGCTAGTTAAGCACGATCTTAGGATTTCGTTTCTCCCAATGCTCTACATGTTTTAGTTGCCTAGTTAACCTTGTTGTTACTGAAATCTCATGACGTGGTCATATGATATTTTCCTTATATATCGCACCGTAGTACGGATACGATAGATACGAATCCACTATGTCACTTGGCAGTCCAACTTGGATTCACCCAAGCATGATATAATAATCAAACAAGTCCTAGCCACGCTTAGAAATTGACTAAACTATTTTGTCCATGCTTGGAGGAATCGTATTATATCACATGTCATGTAGCACGTAGGTATCCCTCAGTGTAAACATATAATATAATCACGTAGGAACACTTAGCATGTAGGAACACGTAGCACATAGTAAGTGTATCAGCACAGATATAACTGGTCGAGTCAAGCCACAAATCACAGTAAATCACATAAGTTCTATCACATTGCAACACATAGGTTAAGTCATGCACATAAGTGGTATAGTCACTTGGCGCATAATTGAACTACACATATGGTCGGGTCAGGCACATAGGTGGGTCTAATACTCTCACAGTCATCAAGATTACACATATGAATCAAAAGTCCAATGGAACATTCAAACCAAATCAATTAAATAAAATATGCCTGGGTCGTATGCGCGCATGAAGATCAAGGCCGCATGGTCGATCAGGGCGCATGAGAATTGGGGCCGCATAGAATATGGGGCGCATAGACATAGAAAGTTAACTCATCGGGACAAGTGCTAAGTGACGGGCAATAAATACAAGTCAAAGAAGTGACTGATGTGACTTGTTGTGACAAGCCAAAAAATGTCAGAAAGATAAGACAAAAGCATCAAATGCTGTGCACAGTCACAAAAGTCATGCAGAGGCAAGCGCTCAAAAAAGAAGTGACACATGGCTCGTAGCCGCATAGTCTTCTGGCCGCATAGGCGCATGGAGTATGGCCTTAGTGAATTCCCATGCATTCAAGGTACTATGCGTCCAACTTTAGAACGTATGCACAGAGCAGTCATGCATCAAACAAGATGGAAGGAACACATGTTGCTGGGCCGCATGGTACTCCATCGTCCCAGAATAGCAAGTTCGGTTAGGGAAAAGCTCTAAGAATCCGAAAACTTGTTCCCTTCATAAAAACTTTATTACAACTCCAAATCAAGTAAGCCAAAAGCCAAAATGCCTAAAATGAAATGCTCTATCACCTAATAAAACTAATTTTCTAAAATACCATGGTTTAATAGATTCAAACCAAGAAAAACTTATGGAATCCATGAAAATTCTAAACTAAAAAAATGTAGACCTACTCACATCCATCCATCAAAACTGAAAACTCCAAAAATTAGAAGTGTTTAGAATCATAATGCATACATGTTAGACTAATAAAAATATAAGAAAAGAGCAAGGATTAAAATCTAAGGGTTTCTCCATATCATGCAAGGTGTACTTGTCTAAAATAAAAGGAGGAGAAATGATAGAATAAGGGAAGAGAGAGAAGAAAATTAGGTTATATAACTAGGGGTTGGGGTTTAGAGCATGGTTTCTCTCATAACTCAAACCAACCCCCAAAATAAACCATGAACCACACTAAACTAAAGAATGGATCTAGTCTCCATGCAACCTAATAAACATACAAGCAAAAAATAATATATCTCAAATACGTATATCGGGAACGGGGAGTGACATCTTTACCCACCTTAGAAAATTTCGTCCTCGGAATTCAAACTCAAGGCTAGCTAGAAAAATCAGAAAAGCACTATAATAACTACAAGAACATCTACACAAGAAAACAACAATCAATCATATAATAAAGAAAAGCAATATCACATAGCATGGGTGAACGAATTACGAGATTCGAGATACGAAGACATAAGAACAAATATACCTTTCGAGTCGAATAGGTACAGATACCGAGACCAAATAACATTCCCGCACTCCTACGTTGACTCTCCCAAAGGATGATGAACCCAAGCAACCCGGACAAGACGAATAGTCCGATCCTTGAGCACCTTCTCCCTTCAGTCCAAAATGGATACATGTTGCTCCTCATAAGATAAGTCGATACCAACGACTAGCTCAAAATGGTCGAGGATATGACTCGAATTAGGGACATACCTATGCCACTGAGACACATGAAATACATCGTGTACCTCACATAGAGAAGGCGGAAGGGCAAGACGATAAGCAATATCGTCCACCCGCTCGAAGATATCGAACGGACTATCGTATCACGGACTAAGCTTCCCGTGAACCCTGAATCTAATAACTCCATGGGTCAGTAAAATTTGCAAGAACACATGGTAGTCGACACAAAACTCTAAAGGTCTATGATGCTGATCCGCCCAATGACGATGCCTATCATGCGCAACCCGAAGTCGCTCTCTGATTTGCTTGACAACTTCTACTATTTGTGTGATCATTTCTGGGCCTAACATCTTTCGTTCTCTAATATCATCCCATGCTAATGGTGACCTGCACTTTCTCCCATATAGTGCTTCGAAGGGGGCCATCTGAATACTCGCATGATAACTATTGTTGTACGAGAACTCGACGAGATAAAGGTGATCTTCCCAAGGCCCTCCAAAATCTAAAGTACAAGCTCGCAACATATCTTTCAATGTCTGGATGGTTCTCTCTGATTGCTCGTCTGTTTAAGGATGGTAAGCGGTACTAAATCTCAGCTTGGTGCCCATACTCTGGTGCAATCTCTTTCAAAATATAAAAAAATTGAGTGTCTCGATCTGATATGATACTCACTGGGACACCATGTTATCTTACAATTTATCACATATACATCTCTGCCAACTACTCTGTAGACTATCCTACTAGAAAATGAGCTACTTTCGTGAGTTGATCCACTATTACCTAAACTACATTGTGACCAGTCGGGGATCTAGGTAAACCGGTCATAAAGTCCATCGTGATATGCTCCTACTTCCACTCTAGAATATGAAGCAGCTACAGTAACCCTGCTGGTCACTGTTGGTCGGCCTTCACTTGTTGACACACCAAATACTGAGAGATAAATCGTGCTATCTTCCTCTTCATCTTGTTCCACCAGAAATATTGCTTGATATCTTGATACATCTTTGTACCTCCTAGATGAATTAAATACTGAGAACTGTGCGTCACAGTCATAATTTCCTGTCGGATATCTTCGCTCAGTACACAAAGATGATTTCTAAATCTAAGTGTTCCATCATCGTGTATTGTCAGCTCCTTTCTTAGACTGGACTCACATTCTGTCCGAAGCTTCTGAACTTTTGGATCCTCTGCCTTAGCTTCCTAATCCCCTCAACCAAAGTAGATTACATTTGCAAGCTTGCCAAAATTCTTGCGTCCTACGAAGGTACTATCTCAATACCCATATCTTGAAGATTCTCCAATATATGTCGTTACGATGTCAACATATATGCACTACCTCTCTTGCGTAGAGCATCCGCTGCCATATTCACCTTGCCTGGATGGTACAGGAGTTCCATGTCATAATCCTTCAATAATTCTAACCACCTGCTCTGTCTCATGATCAAATCCTTCTGGGTAAATACATACTTCAGGCTCTTATGATCTATAAATATCTCCACCCGATCACCATATAAGTAGTGCCTCCATAACTTAAGTGCAAACACCACTGCCGCCAACTCCAAATCATGTGTTGGATAGTTCGTCTTATAATCTTGAAGCTGCCGAGATACATAAACTATCATTCTTCTATGTTGCATCAATACACACCCGAGTCCCTTGCCAGATGCATCATAATATATTGTAAACCCTCCAGAACCTACTGGAAGCATGAGAATCGGTACAGAAATTAGTTTCTTCTTCAATTCCTCGAAGGCTATCTGACACTATGCTGATCAATCCAACTTAGCCTTCTTGCGCGTCAAACGGGTCAATGGTGCTAAAATCCTTATAAAGTCTGCCACGAACCTCCTGTAATATCCTGCCAATCCTAGAACACTATTCACTTCAGCTACCGTCTTAAGAACTGTCCAACTTTCTACGGCCTTAACCTTTTTCGGATCTACTGCCACTCCTGTTCCCGAGATAATGTGTTAGTTCATTATCTAACCAAAACTCATACTTGCTGAGCTTTGCATACAACTGGTATTCCCTCAAAAATCTGTAAGACCTTCCAAAGATGCTCTTCGTTCTCCTCTTTGCTACTGGAGTAGACGAGGATGTCATTTATGAAAACTACCATGAACTAATCTAGGTACGACATGAAGCTACGGTTCATTAGATCCATAAACACTGTCGGAGCATTTGTCAGTCCGAATAGCATAACTAAGAATTCGTAATGCCCATATCATGACCTAAATGTTGTCTTGGATATGTCTTGCTCCTAAACTCTTACTTGATGATATCCTGACCGGAGGTCGATATTGAAGAAAATTATAGCTTTGCTTAACTGATCAAACAAATCATCGATTCTTGGTAACAGGTACTTGTTTTTCACTGTCACTGCGTTCAGCTGCCTATAGTCGATACACAACTCTATTGACCCATCCATCTTCTTTACTAGAACCATTGGTGCTCCCCAAGGTGATCCACTGGTTCGAATATTTTTTTTTGCCTTCAGCTCTTCTACGTGCTAGTATAACTTGTCCAATTCTAATTATGCCATCTGGTGAACCTTACCATATATCGGTCCTGCTCCGGGGATCAATTATATACAAAACTCTACATCTTTTACTAGGGGTAACCCGGGAGGGTAGACTTGTCACTACCATATTTCTGAGGTAGGGGCATTTTTGTCATTTATAATAGTTGTATATATATTGTTTATAATTTATATAATGTGTATGGTATATATATTATTGCTATTAATAATATGGGTTAGTGGGCTAGACTTGATGTGACCATCAAACTCAACCTTAGACTAGTCATTTTGGACCAACTAGTCATTTTACTTTATTAATTAGAAACTAGTTAAACCCCTCATTAGAATATGAAAAGTCCACTAATCAAACAACTCTTCATGACAACCATAAAGGGCATATTAGACATTGTGCATTAGCTAGACCTTCATTTAATGTTCATGAAATTCTAGATTGAGTTCTTCCTCAAAAGCCCCTCATTCCTCCACCAAATTTCAGAAAATAACTCCCAAATCCCTCTTATTTCCCTCATCTAAGAAGCCTAGAAGCTTGGGTTCCAAGAAGCATTGGCGAAGAAGAAGGTTGTCTAGGAAATCCTTGGCTTTGCATTGGGAATCAATCTCACAATAGGTGAATACTTAAACCTCTCTTTTAAATTCTATTTTATTTATTTTGTTTACCATTAGGAGCCCACCTATGGTTTAGGAATAGCCACAAGGGGAGAGCATGAGTCTCTATTGGTTTTTATGGTGTTTTCTTCATAAAATTGTTTTCATATTTGGGATTTTGGGATTTTGGTATTTATGGGTATTTTTCTCCCTATTGTTCATGATAACTAATCATATTATATATATATAACTATATTTAATAGGTATATATGTCATTAGTTGTATATTGGAGATTTTGGCATGAAGATTGGTTATGTATCATGAGTATCTTGTTTGTGCACTCAAAGTGTTTGTTGAAATGACCAATATGGGTGTGCACCTACCCATAACATAATGTGGGTGTGTTTATATATATATATATATATATATATATATATATATATATATATATATATATATTAGTGATTATATGTTGTTAGTGTGTGTGGGGGGTGTTGTTGTTCAGTTGATTGGTCGGGCATGAGTGTTTGGAGAGTATCAGTTGAATAGGTGGATGTGCACTTTATAGTAGCAGTTTTGGGCTTATAGCGGTAGCCTTGTAGTGGTGTGCAGGCAGCTCTGTTCGGGTGGGCACAGGTACAGTTGGGGTTGCAAGTCACTGTCAATGCAGGGACTAGAAGGGAGAGTAAACTGGAGTGAGGGGAAGTAACTGTAGGTGTTTGAACATAGGTGTGTGGTTTAGGGAATCGGGTAGGTATCAGGAAGCAGTGTTGGTAGTAGGTATAGAGCATGGGAGCATGTACATGCAAATTAGGGGCCTGATATCTGCCAAGTAACAGCAGAATTAGAGAGCTAGCTCGAGAACTTGATGCTCTCGCAGTTATAAACCTGCAGGATAGGTTAGGAGTTGCTATCAGAGGTTGGTTATCACTGATACAGGGTATATCAGTGAGAATACATGTATGTGTTGAGTCTAGCTGAGTTGGTGTTAACTGTGGGCTCGTGTGTGCTGGGATATTTGTGTTTTAGTGTAGTTGTGCACTG
Organism: Iris macrosiphon; assembly: GCA_036927795.1. Taxonomy (NCBI): domain Eukaryota; kingdom Viridiplantae; phylum Streptophyta; class Magnoliopsida; order Asparagales; family Iridaceae; genus Iris; species Iris macrosiphon. The sequence continues at coordinate 39,062,751 of JAYESA010000004.1, read as the reverse complement.
AGTTGAGGAAGATATTGTATTCAGTTGAGAGGAGTGTTGGATGCAGTTAAGACTACTATGGTTGCAGATGTATTAGTAAGGAGAAGGATATCAGTTGGTACCATTTTGATAGGTGTGTGTGCAATTTAGGAATTTAAGAGTGTGTTATAAGGAGTAGTGCTTATATTTTGAGTTAGTATTAATAGATGGTATCCGTGAAGGACATGGATATTTGGGGCATGGGTTGTAGTACAAAATATTGTGTTTTGAGTGTCTATGAATGTGTGTGTTATGTTAATAGTTAGTATTTTGTGTTTAGAGGTATTAGGGAAGAGGTTATGTAATGCAATATGCACAGAGAAGTACAGGTTGGGCTGATATGAGTGCAGTAAGTGTAGCATCTAATGTATCAGTGGGTATCCACTGTGAAGCTAGTGTTGTGCACTTCATGCAGTATAGTAAGGTATAGATGCGTGTAAATGATGCTCGGGCAGTTTCAGTGTGGATTTATAGTTGCAAGGGGTGTAGTACAAGCCTTTGTGAAGGTGTGTATCAGTACTGGGGAAATGGGAACTAGGTTATAGGATGTGTGATATTCCAAGAGTGTATCAGTGAAGGAGTTCTGATGCTTGACTACAATCCAGATTGACTTAGGCATTGGCAGTACCAAGTAGGTGATGAGAGTAATTTGAGTATTCAATTATTTGCAAGTTAGTACAGTGGGTAAGATGGGGTATAGTTATTAGTGTTAGGTTATATGGTATTAATACAAGTGGGATATGGTTATATCAGATGAGGTATCAGGTAGTTTTCAGTCATTTGAGAGAAGATTCGGGTATTAGGATGTGTCAGGTGCAATGTCAGTTGGATACCTGAAACCATCATACCCAGGGTCAGTGGGAACTAGGTAATAATTAATATCCTAGAATACTTGAAGAGGTTAGTAACATGATATCAAATTAGGGGCAAGTGTTGGTCTAGGTATTAGGTACTAAGCTAGGCTATGTAGTATAATACTAAACTATCAGGGTAAGTGTGATATAGTTAAGTAATAACTTAGTACCATAGTATATGAGTCAATGATATGAATAGTATATAGTATAGTAAGTATTAGCTAGTAATAGTGGCATTAGTTAGACATTAATTAGTACGGACTAGAAAACCTAGTATAACAAGACTATGACCTAGTTTTAGCCTAAAAATTATATTTTGCCCTAGTTAATCCCTTTTATCATTCCAAACACCAATTTAACATTAATGTTGATATATTGGTCATTATGACTCCATCTTGGACATCGATCCTCATTCGTTGCTCAGGACCACAAGCGAATACATTCTCTGACAGTTTTTATTATTTTGATCATTACTATGATTCTAGTTGTAGTGTATACTTGGTTTCGACATAGTGGATACACGGGCTAGTATCATTGATACCTGCCATAAGGATTCGTGATTGGAATCTATCGTACTAGTTGGGAGCGGAAAAATATTAGCAAGTTATGTGATCATACAATATCAAACAATATTAATTATAAAAAAGCCTAATTACAAACATTAAATGGATACCTTGATTTTGAACCAACTTGGTATCACAACACTAAACCTTAATCTTGATACCCAAATCCAATACCTTAGGTATCCCCAATTACCTTGATACTTACCTTGGTATTTGAAGGTAATATCCAATACCTTACTTATACTAACTACCCATAATAATATATGCTAACAACTAAATATTATACATATAGTATACTAAAACACAATTAGCAATTAGGAATATATATATACGTATATATTAATATCATATATATACACATATATAACTATTATATATAAATATATAATATATACTCAAAACTGCATATGTGTCGTTGAAGCCCTGCTGATCGTCGCTAAAACTGTGGATACGCTGCTGTTACTGTTGCTGTTCCTGCTGTAATAGCGATATTTTTCTGCTGCCGTCGCTACTGCTGAGCTGCTGCTGTCGCTGTTGCTACTGCAGCCGTCGCCACTGCTGCTGCTGTTGCGGGTGCTGTCGCTATTGCTACTGTTGTTGCTGCTGCTGTTTTCCTTTTATGACGCTGAAAGCGTCACAATAGCTGCTATCGCTCTCTCAAACACTTATATATATATATATATATACACTTATATGGACACAATAATACATATAACAATATAGTATCACATATATACATAGTTATAACTATATAGGATATATGTACATAACAAATACATATGACAATAATATATATATATATATATATATATATATATATATATATATATATATATATATATATATACATACTACAATATATATACATACACTACACTATTAAATAGCTCTTACATATGTAGAATATTACTACATACAATATACATAAATAGATACATAGATCTAAGACACAAATACATAAATATAAATACACCACAATATACATATGTACATATTTATAATTACACCTTACCAAGACTAAGAACACAAGAGAAATAGATCTAAAATTGTAACTCCCTGATTTTTCAGAAATTTTTAATTTGGATTTTTCACAATTTTCTATAATTTTCTAGGATTTTCAAGAATTTATTTTAGATTCAAATATAATTAAAAATATCCCAAACTTTTATTTTAGGTTCTAAATAATAAAATATATTTTCTAGAAGTTTTTGGGAATTTTCTGAGTATTTTTAGTATTTATTGGGAGTTATTTAGGCTAATAACTAATTTTTAGGACTTGTAGAATTTATGGTGCAAGCCCAGGAATATAGAATGGACCCACGTTATTTTCTAAGGTTTATAATATTATTATATATTTTTGGAATTATTTCAGAATTTTTGTAATAATGCTAGTATTTATTTTTAGTTTTATGGCAAAACTAATTTTTAGAGCTTCTCCTAATTATAATAGGAAATCTATGAATATATAATTATCCCAAATATTTTTCTAGGGTTTTTAGGTTCAAAATATATTTTTTGTAATTTTTCCAGATTTTTATGATTATTTTTAATGTTTATTTTGAGTTATTTAGATTTAAAACGACTTAAATAATGTTTTGATAAAGGCAAATCAAAAAAACAAATAATATAACCAAAACCATCCAATCAAATCATGACACATGTCACCCTATCAACTTTCATTCAGGTGTTCAACATTCCTATATATATATATATATATATATATATATATATATATATATATATATATATTATTATAACCCTAATTATCCCATTATTTTTAGAGAGAGAGATTTTGGAGAATTGCCATCTAGGGTTCCTTCATCTTCCAGAAGCCATTGCGCATAGCTCCGGACTCCAAACGAGGCCTAGTTTCTTGCGTTAGAACGCTATTAAGGTTATATTTCTGATTATATAATTTGTTTTACAAAATTATGAGTATTAAATTCTGGAAAATTCGTAGAGCACAAAATGTCCAAAAATAGACGTGTTTCAATGTTTTCGCGATTTCGGGAGAACCAGGAATCAGAATCATGAACCGTTTAAAGTTTCGGAAAGCTAATGTCGAGATAATTGACATATGTTTTCCCAAAATTTAATTTGATATATTTTTATACTGTTAATTCTGTAGAACTTCTAGGTTAGAATTTAACCATCGGTACACGATACGAAACTTGTATGTGCCATAATTTCCAAACGAATTTGAATTCGGATGAGCCGTAAATTCTAACATGTTTTTAATGATGAAATATACAGGAAATCATACATAAAAGTTGAGTTTGTGTTGGTTGACTTTTTGGTCAACAGATCGCCTCGATTTGCGTGCCATGAGTCTCGAGTTGATAAAATTTAGTTCATTTGGACAAAATTTAGGAATTAACCTAAAAATCAGAATAATAAGATTAAAATAGGATTTTAAAGTAATTATTTCAGAATTAAATAAGTTAAAATAAATTATCTTTTGACATGGTAAATTGTAATACATAGGCTATTTGGACTGTGACTTGGACTCTGATTCATACCAGCAGCAGGACCCCAGGCAAGTATACCTCGCCAAACCCTGAAGTTTTGCTACTTATTTCCTTAACTTATTTATACATTGTCGTGCAAGATACCTTGCCAACTCTTGCATATTATTTGCATGCTTTCCTTTTCAGTTGTTATTGTCTTGTCGTATATAGTTTCTTGATGCATTTTTTTATATTTGATTTGTTCCTGCTGCTCTAGTCTTATTTTCTCGTTTTACGTGCATATACATTATTGCTCTTTTCCACGTATCACTATTTGTTTCATAGTCATATTGTGATGGTATATGTTTACTCTACGTTTCCTTGAGTTGACTCGATTGGTTTCTTTACGTTCCTAGATGATCCTTATTAGGCATTGACTATACTTGAGCATTCTCAATTGTGAGTACCCATTGTGCTGCAATAAAGACTTGTTCATTTGACTACCTCATTCGTGAGCTCCCATTGGGCTACGAAAGAGCTATACTATAGATTGGGCGTCCCCATTGGCCTACTTTCTATAGGATCGTGATCTCCCATTGAGATACGGTTACCCCGATTTGCTTGTAGTCATGTTTGATAGCATCATCGGATGTTTACTCTATGTTTCCTTGAGTTGACTCGATTGGTTTCTTTAGTTCCTAGATGATCGTTATTAGGCATTGACTATACTTGAGCATTCTCGATTGTGAGTACCCATTGTGCTGCGATAGAGACTTGTTCATTTGACTACCTCATTCGTGAGCTCCCATTGGGCGACGAAAGAGCTATACTATAGATTGGGAGTCCCCATTGGCCTACTTTCTATAGGACCGTGATCTCCCATTGAGTTGCGGTTACCCCAATTTACTTTTAGTCATGTTTGATAGCACCATCGGTACGCCACCATCTTAGATGTAGTGATTTCTCGTGTCTTATTTGCTTCTCTTGTATTTAATTTCTTGTCTATCTTGCATGTTCATTTACTATACTTTTGGCTCATATTCTTTTGTATCTTGTTACGTCCCTCTGAGGACCTGCTTTTGTTCTCCAGATTTAGCAGACGAGGAGTATCCGCAGCTTTACGGATCAACACCAGACGAGGGTACGATAGCAGTTGATGGCCCTGCTTACACTTAGTTACTTTCTAGCATATTTTAGTTATATTTCCTTGTCTCTATTTTTTCATTTATCGGTAGTGGATTTGTCTCCACCCGACTTAGTATTATTTCTTGCTGGATATTCGACATTATCTTTACTTTCAGCATTTATTCCAGTTGCTATTTAGTTCATATACTGTTCTGTTGTGGATGAGATTAGTATAGACTATGACTGGTATCATTGGACCTACTTATTGTTATATTACAGCTTAAGCATGCCCCGATGGATCTATTAAATTGGATTTGTCCATCGGTGTGTGCTGCTGGCCATTGCCATGCGTCCGGTCCCTCGATATTTTGGGACTAGGGCGTGACATAGTTTTTATGGTGGCCCATGCAGGTCTACGACTAAATTGTTCGGTTTCAACTTATGGACCGAGCAAGCCTGCAAATAGGATTAGAGTATAGGATCTCATCCACAACTGACTATGGCTTCTCCTCCTCCTCCTTCCAATCTATTCCGTTGAAAAATTGCATCATGCTTGATTCATGTGCCTTCTCATTAGTTCCTTGAGTGTAGCTTTCTTCTAGAATATAGAAGTCCCTGTTGATAGAATGATAGGTAGGGTAACATTCCTACTAAAAGTACAGCTAGGATATTGACACACCCTTAAGTAGAACGCTTAATGAACCCTAGCGTCCCTTACCTATTGAATAATTTACCATTATTTCTTGTTATAGTCATGAATGACCTAAGAGTAGTATAGGCACTGCTAAGAGCTAGTTAGAGATTGGACCCTAATGTTTGACCCTAGTGGTTGACCCCAGTTTTGAGGAACCAATAGAAATCTGAGATTGAATGTTAGAACAGAACCTAGTGTGCATAGTGAGATAGTGTTAGGATATAGGTTCTTGTCGTGATATTAGCAGACGGTACCTCAGGAAGCCCAGAGCAACGAGTATGACATTCCCCATGAGATCATACCTCAAACACGGAGAATTGCTCGCCACCTTCACCTTAGGAAACTATGATATTATCTAGAGCCTCATATTTTAATTTTATACGTTGTTCGTCTGCGACCTTAACGTTCGCTAATGCACAACGACTAAAATATGTTCTTCTTTTCTCCGTCTTGCAATTCGTGCCACCTGACACTTCTAATAGTAGGCCAAGTAATTTTATTCCTTGTTAAGGACCCATAGTTTGCTAGGATTATAGTTGTAGTCTTGAATTTGAAAATTTTGTGTTTTGTAGTTAGAGTTCGATAAGTTTGAGTTAATCTTGTAGATTGTGACCCGATGATTATCCCTTAGTGTTAAATCATATAATTTGTACCCCCACCTCGATACAAGTTATATTTCCTTTCCCTTGAGACTAGTACCACATAGTCCACTTGATCCATCAAGGCGGTGTAACTGAATGGCAATAATTGTATGCTAGCATAAGATGACAGTATTTATTCAAACAATAGAATTTAGAGGTTCATGCCCTATTGGGTCGACTAGCAACTTAGACAAGGAGGTTGTATGATAACTGTAGAGATTGTAGAGTCTTTTATTATTGTTGCTCATTTTGTTCGTTTTGTGAACTTGAATAATTTGTACCTCCTTTCATCATCATCTAGCGTGCTTATATTTCATATACTACCTTGACTTATTGTGCTATTTTATAGCCTAGTTTTGCAAGCTTATTCTTTATCGAGCTTGTTCATGACATATGTATTATTGGGGAGGCCCACAATAATACATTTCAGAATCAGTGTATTACGGTCTGATCAACCATAGTGCGCTTGATTCGCCCTCGCAATAATACCTTACGTGGATTGAGATATGTAATGATTAGTAGACGAATATACTTGCCCTAGACATGTCTGACATATCGTATCGGTTAAATAATTGTACTAATACGAGCAGGCGAACAAAGGATTACCAAAATAGGATTTCAATCCACAACTGCTTTGACAAATTCCAATTGAATTCTTTAAACGCCTTGATCCCAATACTTCTATTCTATTACGCTGCCCTTGAACTCTTTATTATTGGTCTCCGTCTTCCCTTATTTCGGAAAGACGAAACATCGTGCTTGGTATAAATTGATACACAGAGAATACTAGATATACCCCATAGGCTGATCACATACTTGAGGATTATTCTTCATAATTAAGGACATATCATATGTGATATGATCGGCATTGAAGTTCGAGGATTGAATGACATGAGTAAACATATTAAGGAATATTCTCTTAAGGTATATAGCCTTATGTGATAGATGGGTAAATTCTAAGTTGGGTAGTAGTGCATTGTCAACTCGAGAGAATTTTTTTTTAGATTATGATCGAGTAAGATTAAATTGGGAGAGGTTCAAGCCATTTTAATTTTGAGAATTTTAGAAGAATATGATGAGGATTAATGAATTGATATTGAGGACCCGATATTTATACCTTAAGTATATGATTTAAACAATGAAGGTAAAATCATCAACTTGAAATTTAGAGGATAAAAAGATGGAATTTCAGACTTGAACAATGGTGGACTGCATTTAAATTATTTTTTCAATTTGATGATTTGAGTTAAAATAAAAACTTGATGGTTGGACTACCTATTTGAAATATTAAGGATGTGAATGAAATTTAAGAAGTTGAAGCATACAAAAATTTATAAGTGAAAATAGGAATAATAATGGACTCGAATTACTTCTAGAGGAGATTATGATAATTGGAGATCGTGATGTAAAATTGATATGCGTATTTAAATCTTGAAGATGATATATGGATTTAATTTAAATTTGGATATGGATAATTTGAAAAAGCGAGAAGAGATAACCAAAGGTTGATTTTGATTGGATCAGTGGTCATCTTAACCTAGAAGTGATTACAATGGATATGATTAGGATTTTAATTGTCACAAGGAGATTGGGATTGACTTGCCTTATGTACACGAAGGATTAACAAATTATGCCTTATTTTAATTTTGAGGATGACATTGTCTTAAGTTGGCTGGATTGTGAAATCCCCTCACCTAAGAAGTAGACCTACTTGGCTTAGATAGTGAGACTGAGGCTAGCTCGAATCCACTTAGGAATAGAACACGACATTTTTCATTTAGTTTTACAACATGGTATCCCTCGGCGCGCCTTACCATTGCTTCGATAATTGGAGCACTTCCCTAGTCACTGCCTTCCTACAAATTCCACACATTGTCCTATACATGTCCATCCTCCAATTTCCATCTTTGTGCAACGTTTCAATTGTTGGACGCTTTTATGCAAAAGAGCATTTAGGTGTCCACACTATTGGATATGACACACGAAGAAACCTATTTTCACTCATGTGAATTTCTTCCATGATTTTTGGAATGTGCAACGTGCAACATCGTCCACTCCGTTAAACCTAGCCTTGCATTTTAATCAATATAAATCTTAGACCATCATTGACTTCTACCAAGGCTTAATTTTAATTTTGAGGACGAAATTTTTACAAGTTGGGTAGATTGTAACCCCCTGATTTTTCAGAAATTTTTAATTTGGATTTTTTATAATTTTCTATAATTTTCTAGGATTTTCAAGAATTTATTTTAGATTCAAATATAATTAAAAATATCCCAAACTTTTATTTTAGGTTCTAAATAATAAAATATATTTTCTAGAAGTTTTTGGGAATTTTCTGAGTATTTTTAGTATTTATTGGGAGTTATTTAGGCTAATAACTAATTTTTAGGACTTGTAGAATTTATGGTGCAAGCCCAGGAATATAGAATGGACCCACGTTATTTTCTAAGGTTTATAATATTATTATATATTTTTGGAATTATTTCAGATTTTTTGTAATAATGCTAGTATTTATTTTTAGTTTTGTGGCAAAACTAATTTTTAGAGCTTCTCCTAATTATAATAGAAAATCTATGAATATATAATTATCCCAAATATTTTTCTAGGGTTTTTAGGTTCAAAATATATTTTCTGTAATTTTTCCAGATTTTATTTTTAATGTTTATTTTGAGTTATTTAGATTTAAAACGACTTAAATAATATTTTGATAAAGGCAAATCAAAAAAACAAATAATATAACCAAAACCATCCAATCAAATCATGACACGTGTCACCCTATCAACTTTCATTCAGGTGTTCAACATCCCTATATATATATATATATATATATATATATATATATATATATATATATTATTATTATAACACTAATTATCCCATTATTTTTAGAGAGAGAGATTTTGGAGAATTGCCATCTAGGGTTCCTTCATCTTCCAGAAGCCATTGCGCATAGATCCGGACTCCAAACGAGGCATAGTTTCTTGCGTTAGAACGCTATTGAGGTTAGATTTCTGATTATATAATTTGTTTTACAAAATTATGAGTATTAAATTCTGGAAAATTCGTAGAGCACAAAATGTCCAAAAATAGACGTGTTTCAATGTTTTCGCGATTTCGGGAGAACCAGGAATCAGAATCATGAACCGTTTAAAGTTTCGGAAAGCTAATGTCGAGATCATTGACATATGTTTTTCCCAAAATTTATTTCGATATATTTTTATACTGTTAATTCTGCAGAACTTCTAGGTTAGAATTTAACCATCGGTACACGATACGAAACTTGTATGTGCCATAATTTCCAAACGAATTTGAATTCGGACGAGCCGTAAATTCTAGCATGTTTTTGATGATGAAATATACAGGAAATCATGCATGAAAGTTGAGTTTTTGTTGGTTGACTTTTTGGTCAACAGATCGCCTCGATTTGCGTGCCATGAGTCTCGAGTTGATAAAATTCAGTTTCTTTGGACAAAATTTAGGAATTAACCTAAAAATCAGAATAATAAGATTAAAATAGGATTTTAAAGTAATTATTTCAGAATTAAATAAGTTAAAATAAATTATCTTTTGACATGGTAAATTGTAATACATAGGCTATTTGGACTGTGACTTGGACTCTGATTCATACCAGCAGCAGGACCCCAGAAAAGTATACCTTGCCAAACCCTACAGTTTTGCTACTTATTTCCTTGACTTATTTATACATTGTCGTGCAAGATACCTTGCCAACTCTTGCATATTATTTGCATGCTTTCCTTTTCAGTTGTTATTGTCTTGTCGTATATAGTTTCTTGATACGTTTTTTCATATTTGATTTGTTCCTGCTGCTCTAGTCTTATTTTCTTGTTTTACGTGCATATACATTATTGCTCTTTTCCACGTATCACTATTTGTTTCATAGTCATATTGTGATGGTATATGTTTACTCTACGTTTCCTTGAGTTGACTCGATTGGTTTCTTTACGTTCCTAGATGATCCTTATTAGGCATTGACTATACTTGAGCATTCTCAATTGTGAGTACCCATTGTGCTGCAATAGAGACTTGTTCATTTGACTACCTCATTCCTGAGCTCCCATTGGGCTACGAAAGAGCTATACTATAGATTGGGAGTCCCCATTGGCCTACTTTCTATAGGATCGTGATCTTCCATTGAGATACGGTTACCCCGATTTGCTTGTAGTCATGTTTGATAGCATCATCGGATGTTTACTCTACGTTTCCTTGAGTTGACTCGATTGGTTTCTTTAGTTCCTAGATGATCGTTATTAGGCATTGACTATACTTGAGCATTCTCGATTGCGAGTACCCATTGTGCTGCGATAGAGACTTGTTCATTTGATTACCTCATTCGTGAGCTCCCATTGGGCGGCGAAAGAGCTATACTATAGATTGGGAGTCCCCATTGGCCTACTTTCTATAGGACCGTGATCTCCCATTGAGTTGCGGTTACCCCAATTTGCTTGTAGTCATGTTTGATAGCACCATCGGCACGCCACCATCTTAGATGTAGTGATTTCTCGTGTCTTATTTGCTTCTCTTATTTAATTTCTTGTCTATCTTGCATGTTCATTTATTGTACTTTTGGCTCGTATTCTTTTGTATCTTGTTACGTCCCTCTGAGGACCTGCTTTTGTTCTCCAGATTTAGCAGACGAGGAGTACCCGCAGCTTTACGGATCGACACCAGACGAGGGTACGATAGCAGTTGATGGCCCTGCTTACACTTAGTTACTTTCTAGCATGTTTTAGTTATATTTCCTTGTCTCTATTTTTCTATTTATCGGTAGTGGATTTGTCTCCACCCGACTTAGTATTATTTCTTGCTGGATATTCGACATTATCTTTACTTTCAGCATTTATTCCAGTTGCTATTTAGTTCATATACTGTTCTGTTGTGGATGAGATTAGTATAGACTATGACTGGTATCATTGGACCTACTTATTGTTATATTACAGCTTAAGCATGCCCCGATGGATCCATTAAATTGGGTTTGTCCATCGGTGTGTGCTGTTGGCCATTACCACGCGTCCGGTCCCTCGATATTTTGGGACTGGGGTGTGACAAAAATTAAATTGCACAACACATGGAACGTATCACCACGTATCCCACTAGATCTAGGATACGCTTGTGACACGAGTCCACCACACATCCAAATGTACCCCGAAGGACACGAACAAGTCTAATATATTATTTATGAACAATACGAAGAGTCAAATACAATTCTATGTGTCCGTGTCAAAATGTGACACGCACAAGTTCCGTGTCGGAGAAAAAAATCCCCAAATTAACACATTTTACTAAATTATCGGGATACGACCTACACTTACCCAATTGTGGATACGACACTATACCCAAACACACAAGCACATGCCAAATTGATATATAGGACCAATTGACACACACAACAAATGTCAATCTCGGAATTCCCCCAAAATTGACATAAAAAGTACCATAAATTTCTCAATAGGCCTCTTATGAACACAGAACCAAATCCTATGGATAGCCTATGCATATGGGTTGATTTATCATGGTTAAATCTCAGATTTAGAACCTAAATTAAGAAAAAAACTGAATTGTACCTATTGGAAGATGGATTCCCAATAAAACCTCCAAATATGATAAAATTGGCCTCCAACTTGTAGATCCTTATTCCTCTTATGTATACTAGTATATATGCACGTGCTTTGCACGTATCTTGGAGTGGATGATTTTGATGAGTTGGTTTAACTTTGCTGCTTTTAATTATATAGGTTAAGAGTTCAACCATTGGAATTCCTTGGTAATAGCTTAGAAAACTTAGCAAGTAGCATGAACTCTTTGATTTCTATAATATATTAATGCATCTCTTAAATGGTTGTCATTGAAATTTATTGTAGGTATTATTTTTAATTAGTAAATATAATGAAGGGTATTTTTGGAAAGAAAATTTTCACGGTGAAGCCTACTTTCCTCATTATATAGTAGAATAGATATATCCTATATAGTTATAACTATGTATATATGTGATACTATATTGTTATATGTATTGTTGTGTCCATATATATATATATATATATATATATATATATATATATATATATATATATATATGGACACAACAATACATATAACAATATAGTATCACATATATACATAGTTATAACTATATAGGATATATGTACATATGTACATAACAAATACATATGACAATAATATATATATATATATATATATATATATATATATATATATATATATATATATATATATATATACACTATATACATACTACAATATATATATATGCACTACACTATTAAATAGCTCTTACATATGTAGAATAATAGCTACATACAATATACATAAATAGATACATAGATCTAAGACACAAATACATAAATATAAATACACCACAATATACATATGTACATATTTATAATTACACCTTACCAAGACTAAGAACACAAGAGAAATAGATCTAAAATTAAATTGCACAACACATGGAACGTATCACCACGTATCCCACTAGATCTAGGATACGCTTGTGACACGAGTCCACCACACATCCAAATATACCCCGAAGGACACGAATAAGTCTAATATAATATTTATGAACAATATGAAGAGTCAAATACAATTCTATGTGTCTGTGTCAAAATGTGACATGCGCAAGTTCCGTGTCGGAGGAAAAATCCCCAAATTAACACATTTTACCAAATTATCGGGATACGACCTACACTTACCCAATTGTGGATACAACACTATACCCAAACACACAAGCACATGCCAAATTGATATATAGGGCCAATTGACACACACAACAAATGTCAATCTCGAAATTCTCCTAAAGTTGACATAAAAAGTACCATAAATTTCTCAATAGGTCTCCTATGAACACAAAATTAAATTCTATGGATAGCCTATGCATATGGGTTGATTTCTCATGGTTAAATCTCAGATTTAGAACCTAAATTAAGAAAAAAAACTGAATTATACCTATTGGGAGATGGATTCCCAATAAAATCTCCAAATATGATAAAATTGGCCTCCAACTTGTAGATCCTTATTCCTCTTTGTAGATCCTTGCTTCCTCCTTCTAGATCCTTGCTCCAATAATCTCTAATGGTAATTTAGAAAGGAATTAGGATGAAATTTGGTAGGAAAATGAAGTAGAAATGAAGAAATTTGGTTGAGAAAAATTCTAGATCTAGTTTGTAAATGAAAAGAGGAAAGAGAAACAAATTCCTCCCTCTTTAATAGGCCGCCCCCATTTTTCCCTTCCTCAAGCTACTATGAATTATCCAATATACCCCTTGGGGCCTCTCATAAAAAAAAATTAAGGGGGGAAGCTTCTAGTCTAATGGTTTAATTAAATTAATCATCTTCCTAATCAATGGGCTTTCTAAATGGGCTAAAATCTAACAATTAATACATGTTGGTCCATGAGTCTAAACTAAACTAGTTAGATCCACTAACACAAGTCTAAAATAAATAACTAATATCTAACAATAATTAAATAATACAACAAATAATTATTTATCATGCATAATATTTAATTAAATATAAAATTACTAAAATACCTTTTCTAGAAAATATGGTAGTGACAGCCTCTGACTCATCTCACTTGGAAGGGAGTAACGTTCGCGTGGACGGATGACTATAAAGCTTCATTTATGGAGTTAAAGCAGTGACTTGTCTCAGCACCAATTCTTACCCTTCCGGACGGACCCAATGACTTTAAGATATATAGCGATGCCTCAGGGAAGGGCTTGGGATGTGTCCTTATGCAGAGGGACAAGGTGATAGCCTTTGCATCGAGGCAGTTGAAGCCTCACAAGAAGAATTATCCAACGCACGACCTGGGACTTGCGGTAGTGGTGTTCGCACTGAAGTTGTGGAGGCATTACCTCTATGGTGTGTCGTACGAGATCTGTACGGATCATAAAAGTCTAAAATATCTCTATACCTAAAAGGATTTGAATCTACATCAACAACATTGGCTTGAACTCCTTAGCGACTTTGACTTGATGATCTGATACACACTGGGCAAGGGTAATATTGTAGCCGATACGCTGAGTCGAGTGTTCGTTGGGAGCTTTGCTATCGATGACATGCTGCATTAGAATATCGAAAGTCTAGGCATTATACTCCGAATCAGATACAAAAGGGGGCACAAGTGGCTCAGCTGCGCCTTGAACCAGACTTGTTCGAAAAAGTTTAGTCCGCTCAGAAGGATGACCTATTCCTGTAAAAGATGCAAAGTCTTATCTCAGCACGGAAGGCAACCGACTTTGCGGTAAGCACGGACGAAATAATGTGGGTGAAGGAAAGATTGTGCGTTCCTAACGATACAAACCTCAAAAAGGAGATACTCACCGAAGTCCACTATACGAGTTACACTTCACATCCGAGTAGCACAAAGATGTATCAAGACCTTCGCACGACATTTTGGTGGTACGACATAAAACAAGATATAACACTATTCGTGTCGCAATGCATGGCTTGTCAGAGGGTAAAGGTCGAGCACCAGAAGCCGGGTGGGAATATATAGGACCTTGCTATAACAGAGTGGAAATAGAAACATATAATGATGGATTTTATTGTTGGTTTGCCGAAGACGCAATCGAAGAACGATGCCGTCTGGGTCATCGTTGATCGACTCACCAAGTCAGCTCACTTTCTACTATCAAAACTAATAAAGTGCCGACCGTCTGGCTCAGATCTACCTCAACGAGATCATTCGACTCTACGGCGTGCCCGTATCTATTGTCTCCGATCGAGATGGACAATTCTTATCATGCTTCTGAGAAAGCCTTCAGTCAACAATATGGACGAAGTTGAAGTTCAGCTCCGCCTACCATCCTCAGACAGACGGTCAGACAAAACGAGTCAACCAAATCCTTAAAGACATGCTACGACTCTGCGCCTTGGACTTGAAGACAAGTTGGGACAAGCATCTACCGTTAGACGAATTTGCATACAACAATAGCTATCAGTCCAACATTCAGATGGTGTCGTATGAGGCATTGTATGGGCGGAAGTGCAGATCCCTGATCTGTTGGGATAAAGTTGCTAAACGGTAAATTCTTTGCCCAGAACTTGTAGAACAAACCGTCCAGAAGATCCGCTTGATCCGTGAATGGCTGAAGGTAGCACAGAGTTGTCAGAAAAGCTACTCAAACACACATCGATGACCTCTTGAATTCTTAGAAGGTGATCGAGTATTTTTCAAAGTCTCAGCCATGCGAGGAGTTACCAGATTTGGAGCAAAGGAAAAGCTAAGTCCAAGATTCATCGGTCCGTTCGAGGTACTAAAGCGAGTCACCCCAGCCGTATATCAGATTGCTCTGCCACCATCACTATCTGAAGTACACGATGTCTTTCATGTTTTACAGCTTAGAAAGTACGTGTACGACTCGAGTCATGTGGTGGATCTTGATCAACTGGACCTAAGGTAGACTTGACTTATGTTGAACATCCTGTGCAAATCTTGGATCGCAAAGAGAAGTTGCTTCGAAGTCGTTCGGTTCCTCTCATGCGCGTGCTTTGGCAAAATTATTCGGTCAAAGAATCGACTTGGGATCTTGAGTCTAAGATGAGGGAAAGGTTTTCTTTATTGTTTCATAGTAGTATGTTCTATTCCTAAGTTTCGTGGACGAAACTTCCTATTAGTTGGTTAGGATGTGGTGCCCCGTTCCTCCTATTCGGGGAGCGCAGCTAAGAAATACAAATCGGTATCGTTCGATAAGGATATAATGAATCAAGATCTTATCCTCGTTATGGATTTGCTTCTTCGGAATCAATTTCCATATTTAGTGGACCATGCCCCAAGGATGGACTTAGGGACAGAGTCAAGAGGAACCTCTCCGTTGCAAGTTTTTTTGCCTAGTTTTCATTGTTACCTTGTTGCTTTCGTGCTTTGAGTTTTCAGATTTTATTTGCATTTTCTTGAATAGTTTTGATGGATTTTATTACTTTCGTTTATTGAACTGCATTTTATTTCGAGCTTGGAAAGAGTAGAAGAGATATTAATCGGCTGTTCATGGCAATGCAGGTGATCGTACAGTAGACGTCATGTGAACGGAGTCTTGAAGCACCTCTTTTCTTTCCTTCTCCAACCAACTTGTGAGTGGCTATATTCGATTCAGTTGACCCTTCTTCCAAGTCTTCACATCTAAAATCTTGCCTTCTTGCTTGCCCTGTCAAACGATACTATAATAACTAAAAGATGTCAAGATAAAAAGGAATAGACTTGGACTACTTTATGCTTGACAATCAACTTGTGAATAGTTACATTGTTGCATGCTAGTTCATTTTAAATGTTCTGCCTATGCTTCAATTTTAGTTAGAATGTATACTTCTTCTATAAATTATGCTATGTATGGAACATATCTCGCTATGCAATAAACTGTTCAGGGAGACTATGCAAAATGAATTATGCCATGCTACTTGTCTCATACTCATGTTGTCTCAACTGCACAATTGATAACTTAATATAGACGCTGTTGATCACGGATAACTTGTGCACAAGTTCATAGTTCCTACGGACGGTCGCTGGGGTACTGGCACCGATCCGGTCCGGATGGAATATCATGTTTAGTCATCATGTGCAAGGACGGGATAGCTTGCAGTGTATCATGTGCTCTCGTTACATACCATCATCATCAACGACTAAAATTGGTCCTTTATGGCATCATGCCAGTGATCCCTACGTATATTTAAACCTGCAAGCTAACTTGTGTCTTCGTGGCAGGGAAGGACATGGTAAGTATTGTGCAGGTGGTTCAGACGGGCAGGTAAAGGTCACCGAACGGTGGCAAATTTATTTCAGTAAATTTCTATATCAATGCTTGCTTGTAAAATGAACTAAGGCAAGATAGAAAGACCACAAATAAGTTGCATGCTTCATATAAACAACGTGTTTATTGGTATAGTTGGATTAGCTCACCTTCACTAGTGTATTTTGATGTACTGACCCTCGTTTAAACAGGTTCCCTGCACCAAGGAGACCCTGTGAGGAGCTGAAGCTACTTTCTGTTCTAGTCCACCAACCGACACGTCAAGATCGTGCCATAATAGAAGCATTTTGAAGATCCAGGAGCTCACAAACTTAACTCATACAACTTCGAGGAAAAGTGATAGTTCCGCCTGGAGGTCTATTATTTTGAAGCCTTAGTAAAGGATGTAATGTACATGACGACTATCTCATTTTGAGTCCACTTTTGTAAGCCCGTGAGGCATCTATCTGACTCGTTAAAGAGTTTATAAAAGATGTCCATTATCAATAAAGAGAACTTTTTTATGTTTTAACTTTGTGTTTCAATTATCTGCGTACTCTGAATATGTGCTAGTTATGCAAAAATACCTTGGCCTTGTGCGGTACGCAACCTAGGTACGCACGACGTCACGCCCGGGGGACGACTATCGATTCTACGGAATCGGGGTATGACAGGAGATCAGGGTGTGACAACATGGAGATTGAGGAGTTGCACACCTAGTTGTGATAAAGGAGTCCCAGACCACTACTAAGATTACTGGAGCTGAGATGAAAGAGCTGGAGGAACTACATCAATTCAAGCTTCAGGTTGAGAGTTCTAGGGGCAAGGGATGGGCCACTCAGGATCTGAATGACACTACCTACCTTGGTAACTTTACTAGTTATGATCATATGGGCAAAGGTATCCCAGTTCAAGAACTTGCATCTACTAAATCTTATACTGGTTGGATCATAGACTCAGGTGCATCTAGACATATCACAAGTGCATCTAGTGAGTTTGTATTATACTATTCGAGCAAACATATGCATCTCGAGATAGTTCAGACTGCTTATGGATATCCCAACCCATCAGGGGGTACTAGCTTGGTCTATAGTACTTCATCTGTTACCCTGTCATCTGTATAGCATGTTCCTTCATTTTTTGTCAACTTACTTTTTGTTAGCTCTCTCATTGATAAATTGAATTGTACTTTCTTTTTTATCAGGATATATGTTCTTTTCAGGAGGACATGGGGGAGAGGCTTGGGACTGGCATCAAGCGTGATGGCCTTTGGTACCTGGACAGGGAGGCTTCAATGCTTGCTGCTACTGTTAGTGGAGGGCTAGAGGCAGAAGCAATGCTTCAACACTGCAGATTAGGGCATTTATTTTTTGATAGTTTAAATAAGTTAGAACCTGAGATAATAAATAAAGTAGACAAAAAATATTATTTTGTAATGCTTGTGAACTTGGAAAGTATACACGTTCTACTTATAAAATGGTTGGTCTTCGAAGTTTTGAGCCATTTGTACTTGTTTATTTTGATATTTGGGGACCGTGTTCTACTACTTCTATCAGTGGATTCAGATGGTTTATTACTTTTATTGATTGTTACTCACGTATGACCTGGATCTACTTGATAAAGCAGAAATATAAGGTATACAAATATTTTTAAGACTTCTCGACGTATGTGAAGACCCAGTTTGGAGTACATGTGAAGATTCTTCGAACAGATAATAGGACCGTGTACTCCAAAAAGGAGTTTGCTACTTTTATTTCTAGTCAGGGAATTCTTCATCAAACTATTTGTCCAGACACTCCTGCTCAGAATGGGGTGGCTAAACGCAAGAATAGAAATTTACTAGAAGTAGCACGTTCATTGATGTTGATGATGAATGTGCCTAAGTTCTTGTAGAGTGAGGCTGTTATGATAATAACTTATCTAATCAGCATGATACCGCCAAGAGTATTAGGGATGAAGATACCATGTAAGATGCCCTTGGGCTCTAATGTTTTTAGTGTTCCACCCAGAGTGTTTGGATGCACATATTTTGTGAGAGATCACAGATTGATGGTGAGCAAGTTGGATCCACAAGAAGTTAAACATATCTTTGTGGGCTACTCATCAAGTCAGAAAGGATACAAGTGTTGGTATTCCACTGAAAGAACGTTGTTTGTTAGTATAGATGTGACATTCCATGAGTTTTAACCATTTTATGGAGAGACGATGGAGTTAAGTTCCTTATTCAAGGATTGTAAACAGCCGAATTTTTTCATAAATTAAAAATGAATTTTCAAGATTTTTCTGAAATTTTTAACTAATTAAAATAAATGTTTTCTAAAATTAAATATTTTAAAGTATTAAATTAAATATTAAAATATTATAAAAATAATATTTTTGAGTGTAAAATAAATAATTAGTCATAGTATAATTTTTCTGGAATTTATTGGACCCAAAAACTAGTTTTAAAGACCTAAAAATAATATTTTTAAATAAAACCGGTTTAAACCACTCTAAATAAACCGAACCAAATTTTGAACCAACCCAACTCAAACCAACCCTAATGGGTCAGATTTGAACCAGACCCGTACCCGCTAACCCGTACCCGACCCGAACCCTATTTTAAACCTAGCGGATTCGGATCCGGACCCAGAACCCTAACCCGCCTACACGAACCCGAGCCGCTTACCTGCTACAGTAACCAAATCCCTAAACCGACTTCGTCCGCTCCTCTTTCCCGACTGTTTTCGTCACCGCCGTGGCACTCCGCCTCCTCCGTGGCCGTTCACTAGCAGCCGCCCCTTGGCCTCCCGCAACCGCCAACCTCTCTGCCTCCCCACGGCCGACCGTTCTTCTCCCCACTACGCCTATTTAAACCCCGGCCGCCCTCACATCCACAGCCCCTCCGTCAATCCCGACCCCTCCGTCGTTGACAACTCAGCTGACCCCGGCCGCCGCGACCTTCCTATAAAACTCAACACCACCGCCATCATCCTCCACCGCCCCTCCGACGATCCTCAGGCCGACCTCGACCCAGGCGACCCTCGCTGTGACCCGACAATTCGCTGACAAGCTCCGTCGACGACCTCTCCGAGCAGCCAGCAGCTAGCAGACGTCGTCACCGCCAGCAACCCCACCACGACGACCGAGCATAGTCGCCGCGCCGCGTCGTCCTGTCGCAAACAACATCAAGGTACCCCTCTTCTCGTGCGCCTAACTCTTTGTACGTAGATTTGTATTTCATTCTGTTGAATCCTACGCATAGACCGCGTGACCCTCTCGAAACCCGTACAATTAGTTCGGGATATAGTGTCATGTGTCGGTCGCAAACTGTGACGTAAAAAGAGAAAAAAAAATCCCTTATTTCTGAAAATCAGAAATTGGTCGCGAACTCCCCAGTTCACGACCGTTTTATGTGCAACCTGTTTAATAAATTCTAAATTCACTTGAACAATAATTTAGATAATATAACCGAGTTTCAAACCCTATATTTAGTTTAATTTATGGTGTTGTAATTTGTATGTTATTCGTGGGTAAAATTGACCAAAAAATTGGTTATTTAAAACCCTAAATTTTTTTCGAACTGGGTGTGCCCCGCTAAATGAGGCAACTTGGTCATGTGCGAATTTTACTGAAAGGTGCACACCATCAATACGGACGTGTAGGATTTCGCAGAAGTTGATTTGGATGTGCGTGCACACCGGAATCAACACGTATCCGTCGAAATCGTCCCGTATCGGATCTGTTCTGAAACTCGTTGTAACTTTGTGTGTGCTCATCGTTTCGAAACGAAACTTTCTCCATCAGACTCGTAGAGATATGCTGGTCATGTGACCCAAGTTTGGTTCAATTCTAAGAATGTTGACAAAACCCCATATCGTGGGCCCCACGGCTCCACTTGACAGACGATTTTGTGATCGGCTCATCGAAATCCAGTTCTGAATATTCCGTTGGGTTCGTATCATCGTTCTGGACTTATAGACACTAAGTTTGACGAATTTGAAGAACTTTATCTCTGGCACATTTTTTGGTGCGAAGTGGGCCACATGTGGACCCCGCTTTGACCAAAAACTGTCAATTTTGCCCCTTTTGTCCAAATTGGACTTATGGATAGACAATCCTAGCTATTTCATATCTTCTGAGAATGATGGTAGTATTTATTTTAGCATACGAAGGAGTACCTGAAGATCTTGTTGTGACAGAAGCAACTGTTGGAATCCAAACCCCAAGCAAGTGTACATTGCCAATCTTGTAGTACTTGCTACATAATATTCTCTTGATTTATTTATATGATGTATCTGTTCAACCTAGGATCGTGTGATATTGTTTAACGTCCGAATAATATTCGGGTGTCAACGTCGTACGCGGAGTTGTGTAACATCACCTAGAGATTGATATCGCGACCCTATACATTTTCGTGCTTGTATTATCAAGTACGCCATACCATAGGACACTTGACATAATTCATGAGATAGAATCTTTCGTATGATATTCATGATTATTCTGTATATGATTACAGGATTTGTGACATAGATATTATATAGCTATCATTATGACTTGCTGCATTAGATATGATCTTGCGTGTCATGGATATGAGACGTGTGATTACATTGGGTGGGGAGAGACACACAGGCTACAGGCTGATTTTATATATATATTTATTATTGTGAGGCTCTAGACTCTACATCAGAGCTAGGTACTCTACTAGTGATATAACTGCTACCGGCTCTCCAACACAGAGCTTGTAGTAGTCTCAGCATGAGTCCTAGTGATGCTCTCATTTTGCATATTACTTAGCTGGTTACAGAGTTTGCCCTATTGATACATTATTATATATTGTATTTATTTGGCTTGAGTTATTCTTGTACCTTGCTATGTCCCCTGAGGACCTGAAATCTGAATTATGTCCCCAGGTATAGTTGAGGAGATCTATCCCGAGGGATACGGGACAGGAGCAGTAGCAGTAGAAGAAGCAGGAGCAATACCGATACCCGAGGACGAGGTGATGGACAAGGATTTCTCCTGAGTATCTGCTTTCTCTATACTCAGTCTTTGATGTTGTTAGACTCTTTTATTTCTTGTCTATTGAACTACTATATCAGACTTATTATCGGGTTGTTCTCCGAGACTTTTATTGAGACTTGTTGTTTATTATTTCAACTTGATTATTCTGATATTGATTGTATTTATCTTCTGTGGATGAGATTAGTATCCTAGACCTTTACTGTTGTTTTACAGCTTAAGCACACTCTAATGGGTCCATTAAATTAGGTTTGCCCATTGGAGGGTGCTGCTGGCCATTGTCACGTGGCTAGTCCCTCGATATTTGGGACTGGGGCATGACAAGGATGGCTCTACTGATGCTAGTAGAGAGAGATAGAATGAGAGTGATGTCATGGTTGATATGATTCCATGTCCTTTTGAGTCACCGAGAAGTGATGGTGTGTCAGGAGGGAGTCGACTGTTAGGGGGAGCTGAGAGTATATAGGGAGCATGAGCACCATAAGCAGCATGAGCTATCTCATATGCCTATGCCAGTACCCACAAATGCTAATGTCCCAAGTCCCTCTTCTCCAGGTCCTTTTTTAGCCTTTCCGTCTGAGTCACCTGGTAACAATTCCTCCCCTGATACTTCTAATACTCTTATGTTTCTTCGTAGAACTTCTAGAGTCAATGCTGAAGAACTTCCAACTAAGTTTGGAAGTTGGGATACTGCTATTGCACATTATATTTCATATGCATCCATTCCACCTGTATATAAGTCCTTCCTTGCATCATTGCATCCAGTGCTTGTACCTAACAACTGTAAGGTAGCTAAGCAAGATTCTAGGTGGTTGAGTGCCATGCAGGAGGAACTTCAGGCCTTGAAGAAGAATGACACATATGAGCTGGTATCACTGCCAACTGGGAAGCGTGTTGTTGAATGTAAATAGATTTATACTGTTAAGCAGACTCCAGATAGCAAGGTTTACAGGTACAAGGTCGGATTGGTTGCTAAAGGCTACAACCAAACTTATGGTATCAACTATGACGAGACCTTTGCTCCAATAGCAAAGATGAGCAATGCGCGAGTGTTGGTGTCATGTGCTGCCAACTATAATTGGCAACTACATCGGTTAGATGCCAAGAATGCCTTAGAGATCTCCATGAGGAGGTGTATATGAAGATTCCACCAGGCTTTGCTACTTCACAAGCAACTGGGAAAGTATGCAAATTGAAGAAGTCTTTGTGTGGGCTAAAGTAGTCTCCGAGTGTCACGCCCCAGTCCCAAAATACCGAGGGACCAGACACGTGGCAATGGCCAGCAGCACGCACCGATGGACAAACCCAATTTAATGGATCCATCAGGGCATACTTAAGCTGTAAAAATCAAGTCTACGATAATATGGTACAACTAATCTCATCCACACAAGATATAAAATATGATCCACAGAATAAATAAAGAATGTAAATCATCAGCTAGTCTCACAAGTGCTTCGGGGAACAACCCGATAAATATCTGATACATGGTTTAACAGACCAGAAATAAATGTCTGAAATAAATAAATGCTGAGCATGAAACATGGATGCTCAGGAAAAATCCTCGGCTAACACCTCGTCCTCGGATGGCGGTACAGCTCCTGGATCAGCTCCTGCTGCGGTCCCGTATACCTCGGGATAGATCTCGTCTGTAAATCCTGGGAACATAATCCGGATCCAGGTCCTCAGGGGACATAGCAAGGTATAAGAAAGCTCAAGCCAAAATAAATGCAGTACAAAAAATAAATAGAATAAATAGGGCAAGTATGTAAACATCTGTGTGAAATACAAGAGAGAACATCAATAGTACTCAGGTTGAAACAACTACAAGCTCTGTGTAGGGGAGCCGGTAGCAGTGGTATCATGTGGTGGTCTAGCTCAGCGGGAGACTGAGTAGCCGTCATAATATAGTCAACCTGTAGCCTGTGGGTCTCTCCGGCAATAGATGGAACAATAAGAGAATACTAAATAACCAGCTAAGAGATATGCAAGATGAGAGCAGCACTAGAACTCAGGCTGAAGCCACTACAAGCTCTGTGTCGGGGAGCCGGTAGTAGCAGTAATAATGAGTAATAGGCCAAGCTCGGCTTCAGAGTCTTGTGCCTCACAATAATAGGGGTGTATATATATATATGTTCAGCCTGTAGCCTGTGTGTCTCTCCCCACCCAATGTAACCACGCATATCATGACCATAACGTCTCATGTCCATGTCAGCGGGATCATCACTAATGCAATAAGTCATAATATATCTAAGAATATATTATCTCTGTCAAGTCCTGTATCCTATACAGAATCACCACGAATATCTCGGGAAGATCCTGTCTCATGAACAGTGTCAAGTGTCCTGGGTCAAAGTGTACTTGGTAAGACAAGTACGAGAAGATAAAGTGTCACGAATATCCATCTCTAGATGATAATACACAACACCGCGTACGGTGTTGGCACCCGACTAATAATCGGATGCTAAGTACGTCAAACGGTCCTAGGTTAAGCATGCACATCAATATAAATGAAGCAAGGAATATATATAACAATACGGCAGAGTTTGGCAAGGTACACTTGCCTGGTGTTTGAATACCAAAAGCTATCCCTGTATCAGTGAAGCCGGTGGATACTCCTCCAAAAGCTGTAATAAATATTACCAACAGTCTCAGAAGATATCAAATAGCTAGAAACGCCTGTCCTTAAGTCCAATTTGGACACAAGGGCAAAAATGACATTTTTGGATCAAAGCGGGGTCTACATGTGGGCCACTTTGCACCGAACAGCGAGTCAGGGTCAAAGGTCTCCAAATTCCTCAAACTCAGTATCTACAGGTCAAGAACGATGATACGAACCCAACGGAACTTCCAGAATCAGATTCTGATGAGCCGATCAAAAAATTGCCCGTCAAGTGGAGCTTGTGGGGCCCACGATACGCGATTTTGTCAACGTTCTCAGAATCGGACCAAACTTGGGTCACAGGACCAGCGTATTGCTACTAGTCCGATGGCGCAAGTTTTGTCTCGATCCGACGTGTGTACACAAAGTTACAACGTGTTCCAGAATGGACAGGTACGGGACGGTGTCGGCGGATACGCGTTGATTCCGGGGTGCACGCACATCCGAATCGACTTCTGCGAAATCTCACACGTCCGTATCAACGACGTGCATGTTTCAGTAAAGACCGCGTGCGACCAAGTCGTCCCGTTTGGTGGGGCGCACTCAGTTCTGGGGTGAAACAGGGTATTATTTTTCCTGTTTTTGGATCGCGGTTTGCGATCACCACAGGACGCGATGCACTGAGCGGGTTGCACGGGCACCGAGAGGATTACACAGTCTATGCATAGCAACTGACGGAAACTAAAATGGAGTTACGAGGCGAGAGAAAATGTTACCTGAACAGGGCTCCGTGAACGCTGAATTCCACGTGTCCGAGAGTCAACTTTGTGTCCTGGTCGTGTCTTGTGTCTGCTGCTCGCGTCCAAATCGAGATCTCTCATGTCCGCTGAGACGCTATGTCAAGTCTAGGGTTCTGACTCGGGTCAGCGGGGTGACGCTCGGGAGGTGTCGGGTTCGGGTCGACGACCGGCGGATCGGGGCCTGGTCGACGGCAGCCTGGCAGCAGCGGCGCCGGGTCTGGGGCTGTTGTCGGGTCTGTCGATGGCTGGATCGACTCCGGGGAAGTGGCGGAGCGGTGAGGTCGGTCTGTACGGAGGGGAACTCGGCCGGAGCGGTCGAACACAGGGGAGTCGGGGTCGGCGGCGCTCGAGATGGGTGAGTCGGCTAGGTCGTAGGGAAATCAAGACCGGTGAGTGGCTGGGAGGTGCTGAGAGGAAGAAAAACGGGGTCGTGGGGCACGGGCGGGGCTCCGACGAGGTGGCCGGGGGAAGAAACGGGGTTGAAGTGCGGAGGAGGAGATCGGCAGCTAGGTCTCCGGCGACGTGGTCGAAGACAGATGACGACACGGAGGTCGGCGGCCTGGGCACGCTTCACGAGGCTTTATAGCCGCTATAGTAGCATAGGCTGCTAGGGTTCCCAATGGGTTTCGGGTCGGGTTTGGCTCGGTTTAATTATTCCAATAGTTTTTAAGGCTTTAAACGCGACTCCGGAGTCCAATAAATTCACCAAAAAATACCCTGTGTCCGGTTTTCCATTTTATACCATAAAATATTATTTCCATAATATTTTAACACCAATTAGCAACACTTAAAATTCTTTAAATCACAATCACCTTCGTTTTAAATTCCAGAAAAATATCGAAAATTCGGAATAATTCATTTTAAAATTATTCTCAAAATCAGGGTGTTTATAATCTATCCCCCTTTAGAGGATTGCGTCCTCACAATCAAAGAATAAGCCACTAAGGAAGAACTATAAAAATACAAGGTTGCTTAGTTTATAACTGCATTCTCGAACAAATGAGGATAACGCTGGCGCATACTATCTTCTCGTTCCCAAGTCGATTCGCCAAGAGAATGATGTTTCCAAGCTACACGAACCAGTCTGATTGTCTGTCCCCGCAATGTCTTCTCACTGACGTCGAGGATGCCAACGGGTTGTTCTTCATATCTCAAACTAGGGCCCACTGCGATCTCTGAATGATCGACTACGTGACTTGGGTCGGTCACGTACCTTCGCAACTGTGAGGCATAGAATACGTCATGCACTCCCTCTAAGGATGGTGGTAATGCAAGACGATAAGCCACCTCACCATTGTGCTCTAGAATATCAAATGGCCCAATATACCTTGGACTCAACTTGCCTCTGCTCCCGAATCTAATAGTACCTCGAATGGGCGAAATCCTCAAGAATACATGCTCTCCTTCTTTGAACTCTAGGGGACGTCTGTGTGTATCTACCCAATGCTTCTGTCTGTCCTGAGCTGCTCGTAGATGATTCTGAATCTGTTTCACCTTTTCCACTGTCTGCATTACCAATTCTGGACCCAGTATTTGACGTTCACCAACGTTACTCCAACATATAGGCGATCTGCACTTCTTCCCGTATAATGCCTCGAATGGTGCCATCTGAATGCTGGCCTGATAACTGTTATTGTAGGAGAACTCTGCTAAGTGTAAATAATCTTCCCAAGATCCTCCAAAGTCTAGCATACATGATCGCAACATATCCTCCAAGATCTGAATGGTGCGCTCCGATTGGCCATCTGTCTGTGGGTGGTAAGCGGTGCTGAATTTAAGTCTGGTGCCCAGACTCTCTTGCATGCTTCTCCAGAAATAAGATATAAATCTTGAATCTCGATCCGATACAATACTAACCGGCACTCCATGTAATTTGACGATTTGTCGCATATATATGTCGGCTAGTACCTCTGTGGACTGTCCAACTCTAAATAGCAAGAAGTGTGTCGATTTAGTGAGTCGATCCACAATAACCCATACTGTGTCTCTTCCGCTAGGGCTCCGTGGAAATCCGGTGACAAAATCCATCGTGATATGTTCCCACTTCCATTCCGGTATAGAAAGCGGCTGTAACATACCTGCAGTCCTCTGATGCTCGGCCTTTACTTGCTGGCAGACTAAGCATTTGGCCACAAATCTTGCAATCTCCCTTTTCATTCCATGCCACCAATAATATTGTCTCAAGTCTTGGTACATCTTGGTTCCTCCTGGGTGAAGAGAGTACATAGAGCTATGTGCTTCAGTCATTAACTCCTGTCTCAATTCTCCATTTGGAACATATAAGCGATTTCCAAACCTCAATGTCCCATCTTCGTGTATGCGAAGTCCTGTCTGCATGCCTGCTTATGTCCTCTCTTTGAGTCTTCGGAATCTAGCATCGGTGGGCAATGCCTCTTTAATTTTTTCCACAAGTGACGACTTAATTTCAAGATTAGCTAGTAATCCACTCTGCCCTGGTAAAACAATCTCTATCTGAAGCTCCTGTAGATCTCTCAATAACTCGGGCTGCATCGTCAAGAAATAAGCCGTAGGCTTCCTGCTGAGTGCGTCTGCTACAACATTCGCCTTCCTGGATGATACTGCAGATCTATGTCAAAATCTACCATCAGTTCAAGCCAACGTCTCTGCCTCATGTTAAGCTCCTTCTGAGTATATACATACTTCAGACTCTTGTGATCTGTAAAGATGTCTACTTTCTTCCCATAAAGGTAGTGCCTCCATATCTTCAATGCCAATATAACTGCTGCTAACTCCAGATCGTGTGTGGGGTAGTTCTTCTCGTGAACCTTCAACTGTCTCGATGCATAAGCAATGACTTTGCCATGTTGCATCAAAACACATCCTAGTCCACTACCTGATGCATCACTGTAAACAACAAATCCTCATGACCCTGAAGGAAGAGTCAAGACAGGTGCTGTTGTTAATCTTCTCTTCAATTCTTCAAAAGCCTTTTGGCAGTCTTCTGTCCATGTAAACTACTGGTCTTTACGTGTCAACTTCGTCATCGGCTCTGCGATCCTTGAGAAATTTTCTACAAACCTTCGGTAATATCCCGCAAGTCCGAGAAAACTTCTTACCTCTGCGACTGAAGTAGGTGTAGGCCAAGTCTCTATTGCCGCAACTTTCTTTGGATCCACTGAAAGTCCTTCTCCTGAGATGATATATCCCAAGAAAGGCACTTTGTCTATACAGAACTCACACTTACTGAGTTTGGCGTATAACTTCTCCTGTCTCAAAGTCTCTAACACGATTCTGAGATGCTCCTCGTGCTCTTCGTGGCTCTTGGAATATATTAGAATGTCGTCAATGAACACAACCACAAATTTATCCAAGAACTGATGAAAGACTCTGTTCATTAAACTCATAAACACTGCTGGCGCGTTGGTTAAACCAAACGGCATCACCATTAACTCATAATGTCCATACTTGGTCCTGAAAGCTGTCTTTGGTATGTCTTCCTTCCTTACTTTGATCTGATGATAGCCGGATCGAAGGTCAATCTTCGAGAATACCCTTGCACCACTCAATTGATCGAATAGATCATCAATGCGTGGTAAGGGATACCTGTTCTTGATGGTCACAGCATTTAGTGCCCTGTAGTCAATGCATAACCGTACTGTTCCATCCTTCTTCGGCACAAATAATATGGGTGCTCCCCAAGGTGAAACACTGGGCCGAATAAAACCCTTCTCCAGAAGATCATCAACATGTTCTTTCAACTCCACTAACTCTTTAGGTGTTAGCCGATATACTGATGAAGTGATAGGCTCTGCTCCTGGAGTTAAGTCTATTATGAATTCTATTTTCCGATCAGGCGGTAAACCTGGAAGATCATCAGGAAATACATCCACAAATTCTGATATGACTCTTGGGTAACCTGTCTCCCCTTCTACAGATAATACCCTAAGAGTAGGCTGAACTCCTTGCTTTACTGCTCCTCGAAGAAACTCAAATTCTGGATGTCCAGGCGGTCTAAATATAACCCGCCCAAGTCGGCAATCAAGAGTCGCATGGTACTGACTTAACCAGTCCATACCAAGTACGACATCATAGTTCGGCATAGAAAAGATTAGAAATTGAGCTCGCATTTCTCTTCCACAAACTACTACAGAACATGATCTACAGACGTCACTAACCGAAATAATTCCACCTCCCGTAAGAATTTTCTTCATCTTCGGAAGGGGTGCGGTAGCTACTCTATGGGTGGCTACAAAGCTAGCTGCTATAAATGAATGCGATGCTCCAGAATCAAATAATGCTACAGCTGGTAATGAAGCTACTAAAATAGTACCTGCGATGACCTCGCCTGCCATAGCCTCCTGCTCAACAGCTAATGTGAATGCCTGTCCTCGTCCCTGAGCTGAACCTCTCTGCTGCTGCTGAGCCTGCTGAAATAGAGCTGCCTGTGGTGCCAGGGGTGGTCTTTGCTGATTCCTTCCTGGGGCTGGTGGCCTGACGCCTCCAACTCCTGCCTGCTGTGCTCCTACTGCTGGATATGCGGGTCGTGGGGCAGGTAAAGCTAATCTCGGTGCTCCCTCTCTGCGCTCGGTGCAGTCTCTGGTCTGATGCTGGTTGGACCCGCAAGCCAGGCAGAGTCCTAACTTGCGTCTGCATTCTCTCTCAATGTGACCTATCTTGCCGCAGTGGTGACAAGTAGGGAGAGATATTGACCTGTGTGCTGTCCTCTCTGGCATACTCCTCTGGGTCCGTTTTGCTGAATCCCCATGTGCTGTCCTGGATGGTGCTGAGTTGATAGGCCTCTTCAGGTTCGACTCCCTTCTAGTGACGCGCTCCATGCGTCGTGCTGCTACGAGAACGTCGGTATAAGATGTAGGTGCGACCGATCCAATCAATCTCTGGAGCTTGAACTTCAGCCCGTCAAAGAACTTCTCAGCTTTCTCTTCCTCTGTCGCAATCAAGGTTGGGGCAAAGCGACTGAGGCGAATAAATTCTGCGTTGTATTCTTCCACGGTCATATTGCCTTAGATAAGGCGGTTGGACTTGTCTCTGAGCTCTGACCTTGCTACTGCGGGAATATATATCTCTTTGAAGAGTCTGAAGAACTCTTCCCAAGTGACTCGGTCCTGTCCGAGCCTCCTCTCTTCTGCTAACCACCAGTGATGTGCATTTTCAGTTAACTGCATTCTGACTGCAGTCATCCACTTCTCTCTCGGAAGTTCAGCGGCTTCCAACTGATGCTGAATGTTTGTGTGCCATTCATGAACTTCTGTTGGCCCCTCTTTACCAGAAAATGTACGAGGTTTGAGCTGACGGAAGTCGGTGATAGATCCCGTCGTTGATCGCCTCGCTGGTGGATTTGCCTGCTCCAATACGGATACCAGGCTGGTTCTCAGATACTCGGCCTCCTGCCGATGGGCCTCTTGCTGAATCTGCTGCTGGGCTTGCATCATAGCATACATCATCTGGAACATATGTTGCCCGTCCATGGCTTGCCCTGGCGGGAAAACTGGCATCTGGGGAGTGAACTGTGGTGGAGGTGGGATGTCATCTCTCCGGAACCTTAGATTAGGCTGTCCGGTTTGATCGCTCTGCGATGTTTATCCTCCATTCCCTGGAGTCACTCCGTCTATATAAGTAACCACAGCGTCGTGTGGCGTATCCAATGGAATCTCATCTCCGTTTTTGGGATCCATTACTCTGCAACCAAAAGATAAACTGTAAGAACGCACAGAGGAATCAACACAGGATGCAAATCAAGTAACAATTTCGAGTTCGATATAGAGTTCAATAATGGTTCAAATAATGGATGAGATCCTATAATCTATCTTATCCTTAGGACAGGCTGGTTCAGTCCCTAAGTTGAAACCGAACAATTTTGTCGTAGACCTGCATGTCCCACCACAAAAACCATGTCACGCCCCAGTCCCAAAATACCGAGGGACCAGACACGTGGCAATGGCCAGCAGCACGCACCGATGGACAAACCCAATTTAATGGATCCATCAGGGCATACTTAAGCTGTAAAAATCAAGTCTACGACAATATGGTACAACTAATCTCATCCACACAAGATATAAAATATGATCCACAGAATAAATAAAGAATGTAAATCATCAGCTAGTCTCACAAGTGCTTCGGGGAACAACCCGATAAATATCTGATACATGGTTCAACAGACCAGAAATAAATAAATGCTGAGCATAAAACATGGATGCTCAGGAAAAGTCCTCGGCTAACACCTCATCCTCGGATGGCGGTAGAGCTCCTGGATCAGCTCCTACTGCGGTCCCGTATACCTCGGGATAGATCTCGTCTGTAAATCCTGGGGACATAATCAGGATCCAGGTCCTCAGGGGACATAGCAAGGTATAAGAAAGCTCAAGCCAAAATAAATGCAGTGCAGAAAATAAATAGAATAAATAGGGCAAGTATGTAAACATCTGTGTGAAATGCAAGAGGGAACATCAATAGTACTCAGGTTGAAACAACTACAAGCTCTGTGTAGGGGAGCCGGTAGCAGTGGTATCATGTGGTGGTCTAGCTCAGCGGGAGACTGAGTAGCCGTCATAATATAGTCAACCTGTAGCCTATGGGTCTCTCCGGCAATAGATGGAACAATAAGGGAATACTAAATAACCAGCTAAGTGATATGCAAGATGAGAGTAGCACTAGAACTCAGGCTGAAGCCACTACAAGCTCTGTGTCGGGGAGCCGGTAGTAGCAGTAATAATGAGTAATGGGCCAAGCTCGGCTTCAGAGTCTTGTGCCTCACAATAATAGGGGTGTATATATACATGTTCAGCCTGTAGCCTGTGTGTCTCTCCCCACCCAATGTAACCACGCATATCATGACCATAACGTCTCATGTCCATGTCAGCGGGATCATCACTAATGCAATAAGTCATAATGTATCTAAGAATATATTATCTCTGTCAAGTCCTGTATCCTATACAGAATTACCACAAATATCTCGGGAAGATCCTGTCTCATGAACAGTGTCAAGTGTCATGGGTCAAAGTGTACTCGGTAAGACAAGTACGAGAAGATAAAGTGTCACGAATATCCATCTCTAGATGACAATACACAACACCGCGTACGGTGTTGGCACCCGACTAATAATCGGACGCTAAGTACGTCAAACGGTCCTAGGTTAAGCATTCACATCAATATAAATGAAGCAAGGAATATATATAACAATACTGCAGAGTTTGGCAAGGTTCACTTGCCTGGTGTTTGAATACCAAAAGCTATCCCTGTATCAGTGGAGCCGGTGGGTACTCCTCCAAAAGCTGTAATAAACATTACCAACAATCTCAGAAGATATCAAATAGCTAGAAACGTCTGTCCTTAAGTCCAATTTAGACACAAGGGCAAAAATGATATTTTTGGGTCAAAACAGGGCCCACATGTGGGCCACTTTGCACCGAACAACTAGTCAGGGTCAAAGGTCTCCAAATTCCTCAAACTCAGTGTCTACAAGTCAGGAACGATGATACGAACCCAACGGAACTTTCAGAATCGGATTCCGATGAGCCGATCACAAAATCGCCCGTCAAGTGGAGGCTGTGGGGCCCACGATACGCGATTTTGTCAACGTTCTCAGAATCGGACCAAACTTGGGTCACAGGACCAGCCCAGCGTATTGCTACGAGTCCGATGGCGTAAGTTTCGTCTCGATCAGACGTGTGTACACAAAGTTACTGCGTGTTCCAGAATGGACGGATACGGGACGGTGTCGGCGGATACGCGTTGATTCCGGGGTGCACGCACATCCGAATCGACTTCTGCAAAATTTCACACGTCCGTATCAACGACGCGTGTCACGACCCGATTCCTTAGAATCATTTGAGGCATCCCCCGAATCGTGACCGCCGTGCGGGCCTGGGGTTGCGCCCGCACAAGGCTTTAATGATTTGCATAGCAAGCACATATTCAGAGTACGCAGATAAATTGAAACACAGATTTGAAACATGAAAAAGTTCTCTTTATTGATAATGAATATCTATTACAAACTCTTGAACGAGTTAGCTAATATGCCGAACGGCTTACAAAAGAGATGACTCAAAATAAGATAGCAGTCCTGTACATTACATCCCTTTATAAACTCAAAATGATAAGGACCTCCAGGCTGGAGGATAGCTTTGCCACGGAGCTGTATTTGTGTATGAAGAGTTGCAGCTTCGGGCTTCAAAAGGCTTCAGGGGGCGCGGTGAAGATGCGCCAACAGCTGGACTGGATCGGGAAGACGACTTCGGCTCCTCGCTCGGTTCGCCTTAGTGCGGAGAACCTGTTTCAACGAGGGTCAGCATATCGAAACATGCTGGTGAAGGCGAGCTAGCCGAACTATACCAATCAACACGTTGTTTTAATGAAGCATGCATATTTGTGGGTTTCTATCTTGTCTTAGTTCATTTACAAGTAAGCAGCATATTGAATTTACTGAAATGAACGTGCCACCGTTCGGTGGATTTTACCTGACCGTCTGAATTACCTGCACAATACTTACCATGCCTTCCCTGCCACGAAGACACAAGTTAGTATGCAACAGGTTTAAATATACAATAGATCACTGGCGTTGCCATAAAGGACACTAGTCATAGACGAGAATAGATTGCAGCGAAAGTACAGTGGGTGCTACAAGCCATTCCGTCTAGTACAGTTGACTATACAGTAGGGTTTCGTCCGGACCGGACCGGATCGGTGCCAGTGCCCCAGCGACCGTCCGCAGGAACCAGTTACCTTGTGCACAAGTTGTCCGTGATCGAACAGTACGTTGCTAAGTTAACAGTTCATGCAGTTGAGGCAAACAGTAGTACGGGACAGTCGGTATTGCATGATTCATTTAACATAGCCTCATTGAACAGTTTAGCGCATACAAGGTGTTCCATACTTAGCACGATTCATAGAACAGTTATAAACGAACTAGCATACAGTATGATAACAGTTCACATATTTGATTGACAAGCATAAGAACCAAGTCTATTATCTCTTTTATCTTGGTTTCTTTTATTATTACTTGGTATCGTTTGATCGGGGCATAGAAGAGTGCAGATTTATTAGATGTGAAGATTGGAAGCAGGGCTAGCTAATTGGGTTGGTAGCCACTCACTTAGATTGATGGAAGGAGAAGGAAAAAGGCGCTTCACGACTCCGCTCGCAAGTCGCCTACTGCTTGTTCACCTGCGCACGAACAGCTCGATTAATACTTCTTCCTCTCTTTCCAATCTCGGAATAGAAGTGCAAGTCAATGAACGAAAACAATGAAAACCATCGAAACCGTTCAAGGAAAACAAGCAAATCCCAAAATTAACTCAAAGCACGAAAGCAACAAGCGACATCGAAAACCGAGGCAATAAAAGATAGCAGCGGAGAGGTCCCTCCTGACTCTGCCACTAAGCCGATCCTTGGGGCGCAGTCCACTGAATATGGAAATCGATTCCGAAGAAACAAATCCATAACGAGGACGAGTTCTTAATTCAATCTATCCCGATCGAACGATACCGTCTTGTGTTTCTTAGCCGCGCTCTCCACACCGGAAGAATGGGGCGCTACAACGCGCACGTTTCGGTAAAGACAACGTGCGACCAAGTCGTCCCGTTTGGCGGGGGGCGCACTCAGTTCCGGGGTGAAACAGGGTGTTATTTTTCCTGTTTTTGGATCGCGGTTTGCGATCACCACAGGACGCGATGCACCGAGCGGGTTGCACGGGCACCGAGAGGGTTACACAGTCTACGCGTAGCAACTGACGGAAACTAAAACGGAGTTACGAGACGAGAGAAAACGTTACCTGAATAGGGCTCCGTGAATGCTGAATTCCACGTGTCCGAGAGTCAACTTTGTGTCCTGGTCGTGTCCTGTGTCTGCTACTCGCGTCCGAATCAAGATCTCTCGTGTCCGCTGAGACGCTGTGTCGAGTCTAGGGTTTTGACTCGGGTCAGCGGGGTGGCGCTCGGGAGGCGTCGGGTTCGGGTCGACGACCGGCGGATCGAGGCCGGGTCGACGGTAGCCTGGCAGCAGCGGCGTCGGGTCTGAGGCTGTTGTCGGGTCTGTCAATGGCTGGATCGACTCGGGGGAAGCGACGGAGCGGTGAGGTCGGTCTGTGCGGAGGGGAACTCGGCCGGAGCGGTCGAACACAGGGGAGTCGGGGTCGACGGCGCTCGAGATGGGTGAGTCGGCTAGGTCGTGGGGAAATCGAGACCGGTGAGTGGCTAGGAGGTGCTGGGAGGAAGGGAATCGGGGTTGTAGGGCACGGGCGGGGCTCCGGCGAGGTGGCCGGGGGAAGAAACGGGGTTGAAGTGCGGAGGAGGAGATCGGCAGCTAGGTCTCCTGCGACGTGGTCGAAGACAGATGACGGCGCGGAGGTCGGCGGCTGGGCACGCTTCACGAGGCTTTATAGCCGCTACAGTAGCACAGGCTGCTAGGGTTCCCAATGGATTTTGGGTCGGGTTTGGCTCGGTTTAATTATTCCAATAGTTTTTAAGGCTTTAAACGCGACTCTGGAGTCCAATAAATTCACCGAAAAATACCCTGTGTCCGGTTTTCCATTTTACACCATAAAATATTATTTCCATAATATTTTAACACCAATTAGCAATACTTAAAATTCTTTAAATCACAATCACATTCGTTTTAAATTCCAGAAAAATACCGAAAATTCGGAATAACTCATTTTAAAATTATTCTCAAAATCAGGGTATTTACACCGAGAGCATGGTTTGATATATTCAGGCTTACAGTCTGTGATATGGGATATAGGCAGTGCAATGAAGATCATATTGTGTTTTATAGGCACTCTAAGACTCGTATCACTGTTCTTGCAGTCTATGTTGGTGATATTGTAATTACGGGAGACGATACTGAGGAGATCCTGCAGTTGAAGAAAATACTTGGAGAGGAATTTGAGGATGGGGCAGTTGAAGTACTTCCTCAGAATTAAAATTGCAACATCACGAAAGGGTATAGTGCTTTGCAAAAGTATGCTCTGGACCTTCTTTCAAAGACAGGGATGCTGGGTTGCATGGTTGCTTCTACTCCTATCGAGCAGAATCACAAGTTGTGTGCCGAGGGTGGTGATACGGTGAGTAAGAAGAAATATCAAAGATTAGTTGGTCGGCTTATATATCTATGCCATACGAGACCTGATATTATTCAGGCCATGAGTGTGGTGAGTAGATATATGCATGATCCCAAAGAGCAGCATATGGAGGCAGTTCGCAGAATTCTCAAATATATTAAAGGAAGCCCAGGAAAGGGGTTATGGTTCAGAAGATCTGGACATTTGAGAGTTGAAGGCTACTGTGATACCGATTGAGCAGGTTGTATGGACGATCGCATGCCCACTACAGGTTACTGTATTTTTGTTGGAGGTAATCTTGTATCTTGGCGTAACAAGAAGCAAGATGTAGTGGCCAGGTCTACAGTTGAGGCCGAGTACAGGGCTATGGTAGTTAGCCCATGAGAGATGATGTGGGTGAAGAGCTTGTTGTCTGAGATACGTTTGTTTAGAGGAGACTCTCTGCAACTTTGGTATGATAACAAATCAGCAATTGATATGACAAGCAATACAGTTCAGCATGATCGCACCAAACATGTGGAGATTGATCGATTCTTCATCAAGAAGCAGCTGAATAGAGGAGTTTAGACTTTGAGCTATGTGAAATCAGGGGGAGCAATTAGCTGATTATTTAACTAAAGGTTTAGGTCCTAGAGAGTTTGATATCTTTTGTAACAAAATGGGGATGATTGATATCTATCGCTCATCTTAAAGGGAAATATTCAGTTATGATGACTTATTTAGTCCCACATCGGATAGAAAATAAGGAGGATATATATATATATATATATATATATATATATATATATATATATATATATATATATATATATATATATATATATATATATATATACTCCCTCCTGAATAATAAATCATCAATTATTACTTTCTACAAATTTGCTTATTGATAATATTTAGAGTTATTTGTATTTACCCCTCCTCCTCCCATTTTTAAATTAATTACTACAACTCTTTCCATTCCATACATTTAGTAAGTGTTATTCGTATTCACCCTCCCCCATATTTAACACTAAAGGGAGGTAATACTAATAAAAAAAAAAGGAAGGTAACAGAGTTTGGAATAGTAAATGTGACAAATAACTCACATTTATGTATATGTTACACATGTTAAATGTGTCATTAGGACACATATTAACAAATTTATTTTTACTAAGAAATTCACTAAAACATAATTTAATTTATTGATAACATATATATATATATATATATATATATATATATATATATATATATACTAGTATATACGCACGTGCGTTGCACGTATTTTATATTACTTGAAAAAAATAGTTTATTAAAAGAGCAACCAACAATTTCTTAATTTTATAAAAGATTTCTCTTATCTCTTGGGTTCATGTGCCTACTTTGCATGCATGCTTTATTAACTTTTGTTTTATTCTCCAAACTACCTACTTTGCATGCATGCATATCTTTGTTTTATTAACTATCATTTTTCAAGTTGTCTCATGCATGCATACATACATTTAATACGTATTTAATTACTGTTTTTAATGAAGGGTATATTTGGAACGAAAAACTTTCACGGTAAAGCCTAGTTTTGGCATATATATATATATATATATATATATATATATATATATATATATATATACACATTTTTTTTCATGTCAAATATAAATCTAACATGAAATATACAACGTCTAGCAGCATCGCTATGTAAATAAAATAGGTCGGACTATACACACCCCACGCTCTATTTAACACACCCCAAATGCTAAACACACCCAAATTTAACTAATTAAAAATTACCAAAATCCTAAATACACCCCACTATATTACCATTTTACCCTCGCCGTCTGCTCCCACGCCGCCGAGACAGGGTTGCGGGGTCGCAACAAGCGGGCGGAGGCGCGGGGACGCGCGGGCGGGGTCGCGGGTATGCTCGGGGGGCAGCGTGCGGCACGCGACGGAGGCGCCCACGCGGGGGACGACGGGGTGGGTGGGTAAGTAGCGACGACGGGGTCGCGGGGACGCGCGGGCAGAGGCGCGCGAGCGGGGGTGGCGGCGTGCCGCATGCGGCGTGCGACGGAGGTGCACGCGTGCGGAGGTGCTTCGGGCAGCGAAGGTGCGCGCGCAGGGGTTGATGTGCGGCGGAGGGCGGTGCGCGCGGGTCACCGGAGGGCGATAAGCTACTGGGGAGGGAGGGAGGGTGTGCGGGCGAACGCGGGCGGCAGGGTGGCGACCCGGGGGGGGGGGGGGGGGGCGTCGGGGGTGGTATTAAGAGGGGAGGGTGAGAGGGGGGGGGATGAGGTTCGCCGGTGGCCGGCCGGAGAATAGATAATCATG
Source organism: Iris macrosiphon (assembly GCA_036927795.1). NCBI lineage: Eukaryota > Viridiplantae > Streptophyta > Magnoliopsida > Asparagales > Iridaceae > Iris > Iris macrosiphon. The sequence goes on along the minus strand of JAYESA010000004.1, from coordinate 39,023,904 downwards.
TCTTTTATTATATATTTATTTTTTATTTAATTTAATATGAATTATGTTAATTAGAGGATGGGATCTGTATAGTCTGGCCAAATAAAATACTAGTAAGGTACAGTCCTGTCCAAACCGGTCTAGAATTACCCGGACTCATTAAACCAGCGGCTAAGACCTATTTATTCCCAAATTTAAAGTCGTCGTGCTCCTTTCTCCGATCGGGGTCGGGTCACCGCTCCTCTTCCTCTACACCCCCATCGATCAGCTTCCGGCCACCTTCGTTTACCGGTGGTAACCGGACTCCAGGTACACATCTCTACTTCCTCTCCCTAAACCCTAACCCTAATTCTTCTCCTCCTCCTCCACCACCACCAAACCCTAACCCTAACCCTAACCCAACCCTAATTATTCTCAGGATGATTTACACGGCCATAGACACCTTCTATCTCACGGAAGACCAACTGAGGGACTCCCCGTCGAGGAAGGACGGGATCGACGAGCCCACCGAGACGACGCTGAGGATCTACGGCTGCGATCTCGTCCAGGAGAGCGGAATTCTGCTCCGATTGTATCCTCAAAGTAGTTTCTTGATTTTCTTTATTTTTTTTTACGAAATTTTAAGTGGAAAGTACTAGATTTTTACGCTATTTATTCATTTGGAACTTCCTTGATCGGTGTTAAGACCGCAAGCGGTAATGGCCACGGGCCAGGTCCTGTTCCATCGGTTCTATTGCAAGAGGTCGTTCACTCGCTTTAGCGTGAAGGTGATATAATGGTGTTTCTTTAGTATCATTAGGACTAAACTAGGTTTCTGTACAGCTAGTAGCATTTAGAAAGTTTCAAATTCTTCATTAATGTTTGAATTAAGGATAAATTTGAGAATTTTGGTCTAACGGATTTAATAGAGTCCATTAATTGCCAATGTAGCACTTCAATGGCACCAAAAATGAATGTCTTGTATGACATTTGAAAAACAACATGGAATCCAGCTAAGAATTATTTGGATTGAACCCTAAGACCAGAGTCCTCAATTATAACCTTAAGTAAATGTTTTGAAGATTTTGAATTTCTTCTAAACGTCAATTGCTGGTTTGGTTTCCATTTGAAAAGGAACGTTTGCCATTTCAGTCGGCAGGAAAATGAAATCTATTTGGTTTGTCATTTGCCATTTTCACCATACAAAATTGAGTGAATATGGCAAACGACAAACGCTCGTGAGAGCACTATTTGTTGTTTGCCATTTGAAATTGAGTGTTTGCCATTGCAAATGGGAATCAGACTAACCCTTAATCGAAACATCAGTGGCTAGAAAGAGCATTGACCCTTTTGTATGGGTTTCTTATGTAAGTTATAAAAATTAACTTTTGTGTTTTTTGTTGTAGAGAGTTGCCGCAAGTTGTGTCTGGCTCGCATCGAAGTTGGAGGAGAGCCCAAGAAAAGCGAAGCATGTCCTTATTGTCTTCCATAGAATGGAATGTAGGAGGGAGAATTTGCCGATCGAGCACCTGGATGTCTCCTCGAAGGTAGTAAGTCAATTGTTTTAATTTCTAGTTTGCCTCAGTCGGAGTTTCATGTTCTGCTAATTCTGTGCACAGAAATATTCGGAGTTGAAGAATGACTTGATAAGGATGGAAAGGCATTTGCTTAAGGAAATGGGGTTCATTTGCCATGTTGAACATCCTCATAAGTTTATATCAAACTACCTTGCTACGCTCGGTGCCCCTCTTGAACTGAGGCAGGAAGCTTGGAATCTTGCCAATGATAGGTACTATTGTGATAAATTCGATTTTTGGTTAGGATATTTTTCTGTGGGTTAATTTACAAGTTTTATGAGTTTTTTAATCTTATCGTATCCTTTGTGATTTACTTGTTTGAAGTTTTTTTTCCTCGATTTTCTAAATTGATCTGATGTAGTCATTTATTAAGATGCTAACATGCAAATTAATTTGTTGTAGAGCCTCCACGACTACGTTGTTCAACTATGGCCGAAATATTAAGGTGTCAGGCACGGGTATGAAACCCATTATTATGTGTATACATAATGAGCTAGACTTTTAGAAGTCGTATATTTTTGTTCCTATGGTTCAACTATACTTGATGATATTTTGTTTTCCTTTTGTGTGCAATTGTAGGGTTATGAATCTATGATTTAGTTATTGCTTGGCTGGGAATTCTACTAGGAAACTTAACTCCACATAGTTACACCTTAAACATGCATTCCCATATAAAATGATGTCTCTAATTTTTGTTTTGTTTTATGGCCAAGTGGAAGAAGTACTCATGTTAGATCTGATATGATATGTGGGTTATATAGTTTATGGTAATGTGGTCTTGATGCCTGTACAGTACTATATATGAACTGCATAATTCCAGATTGTTATAGTAGAATAGAATACTACCATAGGATCAGTTTCATATCCCAACGGAAAACAGGATTAAAAAAACAATATCAAGTTTCATATGCATACAAGTATACAACTCAACTAGCAAAAGTGTGAATAAGTGTAGGTTTCTTCCTATTACAGTCCACTATAATAGTATAATGTCCATATGTAAATGGAATCTACCATAGGACGTGACACCTTTACACTGTAGCCCATTACCTTCTTTTTTTCCCAGATAACCCACTTTTGGTGCTTTTCTTTTGATGGGAAGGGCTTTTGTAGGAGAAAATTATACTACCAGGAAATTTAAATACTGATAAACAAGTTTGGAAATGTGAAGTAGAAGCTAAATTTGAGAAGAAATTGTTTAAGAGTTTAACAACTTAGTTGATCCTACTTTCTTCAATGAGGATTATGTTATAGCTTTGTATGTACACTTCCTTCACCAGCTTACATTCATTCAGTATAGCACACATGGACTGTGCTTTAAAAATCAAGACACTAATTTGGTTGGATCCATGCAGATGCATATTGAACTTTGTTTCCATCTCTAGTTGACCTCCTTTCGGAGTTGGATATGTAGAAAAATAACTAAGTTATCTACTTGTGGGTAAACTGGTTTGGACTTGGAGTTGAGCCTTTCATCGAGTTTGATCTAACGTAATAAAATTGACACCTTTACATAACATACTTCCCCTAAATATTAATGCTTTGCTACCTCTAAAGGCCTTCTATCAAGGGTTTGCAAAGTTCGTAAAGTGGATCCCTCAAAATAGTTGCAAGAAGGTCGTTATGGTCATGATAATGTGGAAATTATGTTACATAGGTTGTGAATCATGTTTAGGCAAAAGAGAAAAATCAAGTATAACTTAATTGGAAAGGAGGCTTCTGAACATGAAAATGTAATGTAAAATGATTTCATGACAGCTCTAATATAATATAAATATGCGGACTAAAATGTGTAGTCTATACATGTTCCTTCAGTATTGTAGCAAGAGGATGTCTTGTTTATCACAACTTAAGTACCATTGTTATTATTGAAAATTTGCAGTTCTTGATGATTAGGAGATTCATCACTATAAACTTATTAAAACAAAGGTTTAAAATTCGGCCTATACTGATAATTATCATGACTACATAGACACTCCGGAACACCGGGAAAAAACAGGGGCGCGGTCCCACGGGGGTCCCCCTACATGGTACATTCTGGTTGGCTTTTTCTGGATGCATATTCTGAATGCAAGACGTTTACCCGTAATGTTGAACATTTTTAAGGAATATACTATGCAATATAATATATAACATATATTTAAGTTCAAAATTAATCAAGTACCATAAACAATTCGTTCGCCGAGGTCTTGTTGGACCTTGAAAGCCTTCTCCGGCACCTCGAGACGAGCTGCCATCTTCAACCTCGCTACGGGTGCAGATAGTGGAGATTTTCATGTTTGATGGAAGTTTGGAACATGAATTTCCATCTCACCAGCGTTCCATGTTATGGAACGTGCATTCCGCATCACAGTTTGCTGCTTACAACTGGTAACTATGATGCATATAGCACCCTCATTGGATCATATTTGAGCATACGCAATCCAAATGAGTAATTATTTGTATCGGCCAAAAACCAAGTATCTGTGGTATGGCCCGATAATGGATGTTATAGGTCGATACATACCAGACAGGACTGTACATGCGAATAGAGACAAATATTTGGATATTTGCAGATACGAAAATCCACCGATTTATTTGTCATACAGTCTGGTTGTAAGCATACAGGTGAATACAGACCTTATGTTGGCCAAAATTGTTAGTAGTGTATTGTTGGGTCAAAACTTGTAAATGCAGACCGATACAAAGCCAAAATCTGGTGACTAGTTGAAACTTTGCTGAAGTTTGGTGAAAATTATGAATAGATGCCGGCATATGGATGCAACAACCCCAAAGTAGGCCTAAATTGGTGAAAACAGTGCGAAATTTTGGCCTGAACTATCGAAAACAAGCTGAAATTCTGTTTTAAACTTGTGATATCTGCATTATATTGACCAAAAACATAATGAAGTGGCCGACAAATGCCAAAATTAGCTGAACCAAGCTTAGGTTTTGCAGAAATTTGCCCAATTTGCCATAATTGGCTAATATATACTTGATTTTCTTTAAAGTTCCTTTCATGCTTTGAAAATACTTTTTAAACCATAATACAATAAGTTGTATATTAAATTAAGAACTATCATGTCATAATTTTATAGCAGCCATGCTATTATTCATGAAAACCAATATATGATTAGTATTCATTTAGCACTTAATTTCTTATGTTTCACAAAGTTTCTATATATTTTTCTAAATAAGTTATAAAGGGTCGAACCCAATACTCTGATACTCTGACCCAAAACAGTCGAAGCTGCTGATAACGATAGAGTGGGTCCAATACTGTAGTGCTTTGATTTAACCATTCATGTTAGGTGAAGCTGTTCACGAGTAGCTGTATAGATGATTCGCATTCGTGGTTGTCCCTAGGTTTAACTCTATCCTTTAAGTGATAAATCTAAGTAACTAGAGAGAGACCCCCACATGTACACGATGTTACGAGTTGTTCACCTCACTTCTAATTGTTCTAATCTTCCCCTTATACCACATAATCAACAGTGAAAAGAATCCAAAACTGTTTACTTTTTGTAAACAGTTATCAGATTATAAAAAGATAACTACGAGGAAGTACATAATCGATGTTGCATTTCTACAGACAAGGTGACGAGATACGGCTATGACGGCACCACAATTTTGATTCGGCATGTCGAGTTGTACAAAGTGTCGATAAGATTCCTTATCGACACATAAGGTTCAAAGTATCGGTATCGGAATCGGTATCGGACCATTCCTATGAGTATCGGGATCGGCGATATCGGTAGTATCGGCAGTTTCAGATCGGAGTATCGGATTTTTTGGTATCGGAAAGCAAACAACTATTAGTAAATTATTCACATTTTAGAGAATATATTTTATACATTTATGCATAATTTAAAGTATTTTCAGTATTGTTTCTTAGTATTTTTGATATTGAATGAAATAGTAGTCATCCTTGTCAATTGATTTATATGCGATAGATAAGTTTTCCTCTTTTATATGTTTTTACAACCTTATTATGCTTTTACATCATTTCTAATTGGTCTTTTTAATTCAATTTTTTTTGCCGAATTGACTGGAAAAGAGACCTCTAATGTCGGTATCGGTCAGTATCGGGTATCGGTCGGTATCGGATCGGGACATGCCATACTGTATCGGTATCGGCCGTATCGGATCAGTATCGGCCGATACTAACCATTCCATTTGTCGAAGTTGTATATTTAAAAATTGACAACATCCATCAATTATATATTTCATTCACAGCTTAAATATATATAAAAATATAGTTTTTAATAATAATTATCATTGATTTCGACTTTCCGAAAAAAAGAACTCCGAAACCACTAAGAAGGGCCCATGGCCCATACCAATAGTGCGTACCTTGATTAGTACTTGAAATTAAAAAATGACTAATGTTTAGTTCTAATAGCAATCAATTAGTACTTAAATCCTTCAGCATTCTCTTCTTATTATCTGATCTTTTGTCTTCTTTTTGTTATCTGTTAGTAGGAAATAGTTAAGAGGGGTTGTCAGAGCAGGGCTAGACCCAGTTTTACCAAGTTCTTGGTAGGCTGTGGTTCATGATAGGTTAAGAGTGGGAAATGCTAGTTTACTAGGCACATTTAGGCTTCTCTAGTTCGTGTATATCACTTGATAGGCGGGTGAGGAATAATAGATGATCTAGACTCCTAGAACTTAAAAAAAAATTGAAGTTCTTTGTCAAAAAAATTCTTAATTGTATCTTTGAGGTTGAGAAGAAAAACATGAGTATTAAATATCGCTCCTAATGTGAGTTTTGTTACAACTCAGCTTCTCTGCTTCTGTGTATTGTTTTGAAAGCAACATATAAATGTGTTGTGTGAAAACTAAGGGGGCAACATTGAAACTCGCTGCATTTCATGAGTTGCTTTTGGAAGAGCAGGGAGGAGGATGTTTCAAAACTTCCTGCAACTTATCAATGCTCTTCTTACAAAAGGACACTTTATCTTTTTCTTGTTTTTTTAGTACATGTCTAGAATTTTGATAGTTCTAGCACTGAAACAGGTCATACCAGCAGCTTAGTGGCTTTGACAACAGTTTTTATAATGTATTTACCAAACATTTTTCTACTGCAGCTTAGGATACGGCAACAGCTTATGACAATTTTTGAGAATCTTCAACACCAAACCCACCCTTAAGGTAACTAAGTGCCTTCTAATCAAATTATAAATCTTAGGGAAACTAGAAGTTTCTCTCAAAACTTGTCTCTTTTGTTGTCTCACATGGTAAACCCCTTGCCCCTTCCAACGTTTCAGTCTGAGAGAAAAAGAAACACCAAAACCTCTTCATGTGCTATATTAGAGATGGTGACCTAATCCCTTGTCTTCATGTATCTTATTGGAGCAAAGGGAAGTGGTTGAATTTGTCCTCTAAAGGTCTGATTTTGCGTTCTTTACATAGTTGTTTCTTACCTTGAATTCCTTTTGAATATTTTGCATTTCTGATTAGGGCAGAGGAAAGTTGGTATCTGGTTGGATTTGTTCTCTAAAGGTTAAAAGTTTTTTTTTTCTTTACATTCTTCTTAATTAATTCTACCGCCAGGTTTTTTGGGTGGGTGATCCAGGTTGGAAACCACCACATTTTAAACAATGGTCTCAAGAGGTGCAAAACCTACTTTGCTGGACATTTGAAGAACTTGAGCCTTTTGTTCTAGTATTCTTTGTTTGTTTTTTGTTTTTTTGGGTTGAGTGGTTCAAAAGTTGAGTGTCATCAATTTAATTGAATAATGGATTTTGGCTGTCATACAGTACAGATTTAGGTGTCTATTGTGAACTTTGTGTTTCTAAGATGAATGAGAGGAAATGCTCTGAAAGATATAAGAAATGAATGTATTTTGTGGGAAGTTGGAGGTCGCGCCAAACGTGGATAAAATGATAAAATTGTCTTGAGTGGTTTGGGCATGTGCATCATAGACCAATAGATGCACCGTATGGATGAGCAATAAGATAATTAAGCTTGGTTTGGAATTGTTGTTGCTTTTCAGAAAGTCGTAGCAGTAGTAGTTTTTTTACGACAGATTCTCACTTGCTTTTGTTCCAAAATTGAAACAGTTTTTGAAAAAAGTTTTTTTCTTAAGCTCTTGTTAACAAAAAAAAAAAAAAAACTTTTAGGACTACTTTTCAAAAAAATAAGCAGAAGTCATGATAAGCAATCCCAAACCCAGGCTTAGTTAGGACCCCTAGAAGTAGGGGTATGCCTAAACGAATCAGGCGTAGGCCCAAAAGGACTTGGATTGAGGTTTTCGTTAATGTTATAATGGTCATAATAGCTGAATGGAAGAAAAGGATTCAAGTAAACTACCTCAAAAACTTGGGATAAAGGCTTTGTTGTTGTTGTTACAGTAAACTTTATATTACTTTATTTCTTTACGACACTTTGGCTTGTCAGTTTATATAGAATGTTTCAAAAACTAACTGGAGTTATTTTGTTCATTGGCTCTTTGTTAAAACCTCACTGATGAAACTTACCAGATGTTCCCAGTCCTTTATTTAAAGAAGACATGTAGCTGTTTGGTCGCTTAATACTAGCTATCCTTCAATTCAATATTAATGAAGATTTTACAGGTTTTATGAATTCTAAATCTTTACTGAATCTTATTGCTTTTAAAATTAAATGGACCTCAGTTTTAAGTGGTTACACAATATGGTATCTATCTGCAGTGTCACTCTTTTAAACAATAAAATAGCCTTTATTGGAGTCTGCTGCATAATTCCTTGTCTTCCAGTCAGCTCTATCAAAGGCCATCTCCTTTCTACCTCACCTAAAACCACATTCTTTTCCACAGCCTCAATCCAACATCTCTTAGATCTAGCCCTGGTACTAGTAGCTCCTTTGACGAGTAGCTGTTACACGAACACTCCCCTAAGATGGGCGTGATCATGTCCCATATGTGTCGTGTCCTTGCTCCCGTGTCCATGCTGTATCCGTATCCTTAATTTTAAAAAAAAATCGGAATATCCCCATCTGTCTGTACCAGCAATTTGTATGTGCAACATAGGCTCGTAGCTTATCACTCCCAACTGGTGCATCTATTGTTCTCTGATGTACATATGACTCCACACAATCTCAGACTAGTAGAACTCTTTTAACTTTATCAAACATGTAATGTAATGCGTTATATTGTAATCTAACATTTTGGTTGATACGTCTTGTTGGTGTATGGTGGCACATCATAGTTGTATGCCGTAAAGAATCCAGTTTTCTGCATAGGCTGTCAAAAATTGTAATTTGGACCTTTTTTCTACCTTGGCTAGGATACCTTCTAAATTACTGATAGTAAGGGATCTTTTATTCAAGGTTCAGAGGGCCGATACGAATACATATTGGTCATTTAGTATTGGTATTGGTTTTGGAATGTCTGACCAATATCCCCTACTGATACACCAAAATTGGTGCTCTCTTTTTCGACCAATTCAACAAAAAAAGTCAAAAATAAAAAGAGAAGTATGGTAGAAAAATATCAGCACAATGATTTGTATATGCCAAAGATAAATGTGCTACGGTGTGACAATAAAATTCATTCTTGACTCACTATAACCATCACCTTTTGTCAAAGTTGTATATTATAAATCCACAACATTAGTTAATACATCTTAATGCTATTATGTTCAAAACTATATATTGTGGGGTACCTTATTTAGAGGCAAATACAATAAACAACATCTTAATGTTATTCTGTTAAAAACTATATATTGTGGGGTACCTTATTTAGACCCAAATACAATAGAAAAACAATATCTATTGCAGGTGCACAATTTAAGTGTCAAATATATGACATTCAAAACTAACGAGAACCAACAAACGATATGTAAAATTATGCCTTAATATATCACATATTTTTCTAGTTTTTCAAATAGTATCTTATTATCTATACAGACTCTGATCCGGAAGTGTCGATATCTATACTGTTAAAAAGGGTCAAATACCGAGTCTTTGAACCTTGTTTTTATTATGTACCATCTATAAAGGGTTAATCAACAATTGTTTGAAATTTGTGCAATTGATTGTCATATCGTGTCTATTGGGACTAAAGGACCATTTTAATTAAATAAAACATTTAGATAGAAAATTCCCCATTCATTAAGTGTCAAAGTTGAATGAGGCTTATTGTAATTAATTAAATAATTGACTTGGCAGTTATCCATATATTTATTGTCAAAACTATTTAAAAGAATATGAATATTCTCTCAAGCAAAATATGCATGGACTATTGAACTCAGTGAACACTAGTTAGGTTTTGAGACAATTATGAAGTATGGTTGTTTATTGTCTTGGTTATAGACATGTTTGACATAAGTGGCATGGACACCATTGTGGGCACATTTTATTCCAGGATATGACAATCCTCATACTATCTACAGACTAGGATATGAATGGTTATACATGCCCTAATCACATATATATCTATGTATGTGTGTATATAAGCTCTTAAGAGTATGTGTATTGGTTTTATATAATAAATATTAAATAGGCTTTAAACCAATCAAAAAACTGATCATGTATATTTTGTGCCCCCTATTTCTTAATAATGTTTATGATTTCGGCTATATCAAGTCTAATCCCATCTGTGTTTTGGAAATTGGGATACTTTGGAATCTAGAAATGGACTGTCTGATATGCGTTTATCATTTCTGATACATCTTGGATACGGATATGGTCCTTTGGAGACGTGAGCTTGTGCAGCCAAGTGTCTGACTAATTACTGCTTTTAAGCTTCTTACATCTTTAGTCACTCATTTTAGTCATCTCCCAGGTTTATCTTAGTATCTTCATTGATGTAAATGTTCAAGGCAGTTGCTTTCTGGACCTCCTGAACTGTAACCAGAGTCAATTTTGTATGGGACTGGTCATTAGACCTATTTTTAATTATTTTATTTGCTAGTATGTTTCCATTAGAAAGAGCATGCCTGATTGTGGTGTGAAATTAATGTTGTGTTTATGCTTGATTGATATCTCGACAGTAAGGTTTCTTCTTTCATTTTCTGAGTTTGGGTGTTGGGGTTGTGGATATTTGCTAGGTACATGGAATATGTAGGTATTGTAATTATTCCTTTGTTGTATATGCAAAAAAAAAAGGTTTTGTTAAGTAGGCAATGATGCCGGTCACCATTTCTTGAACTGTAACCAACTTGCTCACCTTCAAGAGATGTTTTGGACATTTTTTTACACTGAAAGGTTACTTTTCTCGGTTAACATTTCTCTTGTATTTTTTAAACACTGGTTAAATGGGTGTACAGGTTTGAGGCTAATATCATTAAAAAATGTTTTCTTTTAATCACTTAGTAAGTCTTATTTGTAAAGTTGTCTAGAACCAAAAGTTACAAAGTATAAACTATTTCTTAAGATACATTTTTTGGATCTTCAATATTGAAAGGGACAGCATGATACTTTTTTCTTGGATCTTTACGGATTTGATGCACCAGTCCAATTTCCATATGATAACAGAAAATAATTTAAAGGTTTCAAAGTTGTAGTTTCATATGTATTTTTTAGATCTTTTAAATAAAGCATAATGGCTTTCTGTTTGCTGACTAGTTCTGTCATCGTCATTTATTGCTTTCGTGTTAGTTTGAGGACAACCTTATGTGTGCGGTTCAAGAGTGAAGTTGTTGCATGTGGGGTGGTATATGCGGCAGCTAGGAGGTTCCAGGTGCCTCTTCCTGAAAATCCTCCTTGGTGGTTAGTTTTTGATGCTGATCAGTCTGGGATTGAGGAAATTTGCAGAGTTCTTGCACATCTTTATACTCTTCCAAAGGCAGAATACATACCAGTATACAAAGACAATGATGCTTTCACAACAAAAAATAAGACACCAGAGACACCAGCTCAGGTTTCCAAGGTAATAATCTACTTTCTTCAAATTATTTAGTGTTTGGATGTTTTCTTAATTCCATTTTGATGGGAGAGGGATTGGATGATGATGATGATATTTTCTTAATTGTGTCATTATTTTCAAGACATTTCTGATTTTGAAGTTGGTCATTAACTGTACTGTTGAAGTTACATTGCATTTTAGAAGTGAAGTTTGTATCATGATTATTTTGAACAAAGAAAACTCTTTGATATTATTTTCAAAAACTAGTAAAATACAACTTTTTTTTATTATTGTTTGTTTCCACAGTACAGAGGTATATGTTGAGTTAGCTGATAGAAAGAAATAGAGAAATTTTGACTTAACCCCCACTTTATTTACCCATATTCAAGGTGCACCCCACATTGTTTGCATAATATACAAGTCCCCCCACTTTTGACGGAAACCGTCACTTCCTAACGGTCAACTCGTTTGACTCATTTTTTTGGACGAAAATACCCATGTCTTCTTCTCCCCTCCTTGTTGCAGTCCCTCCCCCCCTCCTCCACCCCCCCCCCCCCCATCCTCGCCGCAGGCCCCGCTCCCCCTCTCCCCGTCGCTCGCAACCCCTCCCCCTCCTCCCCGCCACCGCCCCCCTCCCCCACCCCACCACTGCCCCCTGCCCGCCGCTCTCCTCCGCTCCCCCCCGTCCCGCAACCGCCCCCCTCCCCACAGCAATAGCAGCGGTGCGACGAGTGGTGCGGCGGCGAGCAGCGCGGCGGGGACGGCGGCTGCTGCTGCTGGCTGGGGGGTCGGGGGCAGGAAAGAGGGTTATGGCAGGGAGGGGGGGGCTGTGGCGGCGGCGGCAGCCTGCCCGCGGGGGAGGGGGGTGAGAGGAAAAAGAAAGAAGAAACGAGGGGCATTTTGGGCAAAAAAATTGGTCAAAGCAGTTGACCGTCATCACTGGACGGATTCCGTCAAAAGTGGAGGGACTTGTACATTATGGAAACAATGTGGGGTGCACCCTTAATATGGGTAAATAAAGTGAGGGGTAAGTCAAAATTTCTCTTATGAGAGATGGATGTGCAATTTGATTTTTTTTTCCCCTTAACCATCATTTTTTAACTTGAAAACTGAAAACTCTATTGCATATAATTGATTAGGCTGGTTGTTGCTTATTTTTAGGAGAATTTGCCTAATGGGGCTTCTATAGATGCTATCACTCCCACGACGGGGACAACTAGCCAGGACGACTCTTCTTCTAAAAAAGGTGCATTGTTAAAATTGGCTCTTGGTAAATTGAAGGAGGCAAATAAAAATGATGATGCTGCTAAAATGGTTCCTGCTGAAGACTTGAAAGAGGATTCCTTGCCTAAACCCCTTACAGAAAGGAGCCGGGAGAGAGAAAGAGAGAGGGAAAGGTCGAAGGCTAGAGATCGTGATAGCAAGGGTAGAGATTCTGATCGTGATAGCAGGGGTAGAGATTCTGACCGAGATCGGGACCGAGAGAAGGAGTTAGAGAGGGACAGGGAAAAGATCAAGGACCGAAGCCACCGTTCCAAGGACAAGGGCTCAGGTAAGACATTAACTTTATATTTTCTGCCCCGAACATGAAAATCCTGACATTGTCACCAATCATCAGGCCTTGTGGAAAGTATATATGGATTACCTATGAGTTCCTCTTCTATCCTCTTAACTTAAGAAGTATTTACTGTTGCAGTTGGCTCTTTCAGATTTTGTAATTGACATCAAAGTTCTTTTCTCGTACCCTATTATTGAAAAATAGGACTGGCTGCTCTTCTGCCCTTCTCAAATATTTGTTGTGGCATCCTAGGCTATTAATTGATGCACACTACCTTTGCTATCAACTTGTGTTATATCCACACTGGTAACATTTTACTCCCTCGCCACTTTATCCTTCCTGTTAGTTTAATACACAGTGGCTTTTTTTCCTGCTGGCATCCTGTTTATATGGACTCATTTATTATCATCCAACACCTTGTAGTGTACTGCTTCGTTTTCTGTTTGCTGTATTGTGTAGAATCATTTTGTGACAAATGGTTGGTCGGCTTGAGACCCTGGGCATGAATCAGTACATGTATCCAGCTCTTGTCCTGTAAAAGTGAATCTCTTATGCACCTTCTATTTTCGTTGCCACCACTATTGTTGGTACTCTGTATATGTTTTTGCTACTCGTATGACAGTTTCTATCCACTAGGCTTTTTCTACACACTTCCTGTTATGCATCTATACCTAATAGCTCTTTCCTGTCTCATCTGATTATACAATAACAAACAGCAATGAAGCCTATGTATTTTTATTTTCCCTAGCCAGATAAAGCCAATAGAATATGTTTAACTGAATATGTGCCTTACCTTGATGCAGGACACACTGAGAAGTCAAGACATCATTCATCAAGAGGTACGTTCCAGACCTTCCTAATTTTATATCAGTGGATTTGTGTGCAAAAGGCTTTTTTGTTCTGAGACCATTTTCATTATTTTGTTCAGATCGTAGTGAATATCAGAGTTCACACTCCAGAGAGAAGGATCGTCATCGACATCATCCATACTCATGAATACCAGTATTGCATGTACATTATGATATTGGAAACTGTATCAATTAGAAACAAAATGTGCAGAAATTCAAAAAGTTTATTTGAGGATGAGTTGCATCAAATGTAGGATGCATCAGAGTGACCTACTGTTTTTCTGTATCTTATGTCGGCCTTTGTTTGTAGGACATACATCTGAAATTGTTGTGATTGTATAATACCCCTATTTAGCAAAATTCTACTCTCATTCTATGCCTTCGCATGAAATGTCTTTCGAGTTGTGACGAGTAGTCGTGTTGGAAGAAACTAGTTGTTTATCAACTACTGTTACTTTCGGAGCCCAGGGAACTGTTTTCCAGTTAACGTTGAGCACTGACCAAATGCTCAACCTGAAGCAAGAAAAGCATAACGACAAAAGATGAAACCAATTTTATGTTGGCATATTCTGCAGTGTTTAGGGGGTATGGACCTGAGTCCGATATGCAGCAGTAACAATCTTGATGTGCATAGGTCTACGGGTTATGATAACGTGCAATAATGGCACATAATAACGAAGGCTGGTCCTAAGATTTTTGAGGTCCTGGGTGATTACAAAATTTGGACTCTAATGTTTTTTTCATTCTCAACACTAAAAATATTAAATTAATTTTCAAGTGACCAAATTTGGATCCATGTTCTTGGATCATGGATATTTTGTTCTACTTTATCATTATCCGAATTTTCATTAGTACCATCAAGATTTCATCATTTATATTGCTATTATTTGTATTTTCATCAAGTTATCAATACAATCATTTTCATTGTTCTCTATATCACCTAATTATTTCACATGGCTTATTTTTCATCTTGTTCATCAACTATATTTTTTTGGAAATTGTTCATTTGAACTTACACCTAGATTAATAAAAACATATCAATGGCCCCTTCTTGACAATGAACCTATTGTTCTTCTTTTTTATTTTTATCTTCATACCCAATTTATTGTTTTAAGAACACATTTAACTAGCATAAAAAAAGTATAATAAAATATAAATAGTAAACAAAGAATAATATAATCTTGATTGATTGTGTTGAACTAATGTTCTTCTTCTTCAAAAAGTGCATAATACTATGTAGACCTGAAGCATAAAATATTTTAAGATTAATGACTAAATAAAATAAATAATTTATCAACTATATAAACTAAATATGTTTAGAACAAATCTACAAAAAAAAATTAGCCTTGTATTTTAGAGAACATGGAATTGTAGAGATGACTTTGAAGAGAAAGTGAATGGAAACTGTTATTTTTTATAAATAAATAAATAAAAGGAATCTTTAGTCTAATAAGGATTCTATTATATCTTACTGTTTACTTTTTTAGCTTAATGTTTCCTTTACTTTTTAGTAAAAAAGGCTTAACATATGTACATCTAACGACTATTTATTTAATAAATATGATACATTTAATCATAGATTAATTTGTTTAATATATTTTGGCTTTCTTAATCACAAGTGTGGGTTGTATTCTTTTTTCAAGTAACTAATATATGAATTATCATTTTTTAATTAATAGTTTTAATAATTTTAGTATACATATAATTAAGTTTTTATTTTTGGCCCTTGATTAGTTGTATCTTTTTGACTTTGTAATAAAATAAATAGATTATATATATATATATATATATATATATATATATATATATATATATATATATATATATATATATATATATATATATATATATTGGGAGGCTATTTGTGAGACTCGTCTCTCTGTTCTAGTATACGTACCCGATATACGGATATTATACATATATAGCTTACTTATTGTTTAATTTCTTACATCTTGCTTTATGCCATTCATATATTGTTTATGTTATTTTTGTAAGTTTTTCTTAGTTGCATGCTTTGGACCGTTGGTCCTTTGGTTTTCTTGGTTGGTGGCCTTGATGAACCCGGGTGAGAGGCATGGATTATGATCCAATGGCCTACAATCAATCATTTGGATATATAAGCAATCACATTCTCTTTCCTTCATTTTTTTTCTTTTCATTTCTCTTTCCTTCTTCATTTATTCCCCAGCAGAGCAGCAGCCGAGCTTGGCCTTAGCCGTTGGTGACCTTGGTAGTGTTGGTATTATGCTAGAACTTGACCGTAGGCAAGTACATCTTGCCAACCGAAGGAACAACCTTGGATCTTATTTTGATTCTTAGTATAGTTTGTTTTATCATTTAATTGATAGGTTTTATTTTTGGGTAACACTTAGAACTTGTCTCATTGATAGTTTTATTTTTCTTGGATTGGATTGCTCTTGGAGTCCGAGAACAGCAAGTCTGAGAATGCAAGTTGGCCTGAGAATGTATGCAAAAAGTATGCAGGGAACCTTTGTTGCATAAGCGAAGTTCCAGTGAGCGCACTTTTGTGTGTTTCACAAATTCCTTAGAAAGTGCGCCATGATATGTTAAGTACGCTGGGCACACTTTTTTACTCATACATATGTTTTTGTACTAAGGCAATTCCTTCAAAGGTACGCCAATCCTACTTGGCATACTTTTAAATGGGTTTGCAAGTCATCAAGAATGTACACTACTGCTTAAAAAGCCAAGTTGTCACACTTTGCAGATATTGTAGAGTTGGTGCACTTTGGTGAACTTTCTTTACCGGCGCACTTTGTCCCTACTGGAGAATGGCAAACTTTGCTGTGTGGCGCACTATGTGGCCTTCTCCAAAGACGACACACTTTGTAGCCTTTCATATTACTTAATGACTAAGCAAAGATTTTTGACCATTCTCGAGAATTGTGTTCTCGACTACAGGGTCGTCTCGACTGCTATGCCATGTCTTGGAACTTGTGTTTTATCTTTTTGTAGATATTTCTGTGCTTGTTTGTGCGCTAACCTCACTACTAGCATACTTGATGAAAGTGCGCCAAAGTCGTAGCTTGGGTACTTTCATTTGTGCGCTAAGATCCTAGTGGTTATACGTTTTAGTATGATTGTATGCCATCGTTGCTCGGAGCATTTTTATATCAAAGTGCGCTAGAACTGTCCGGAATAACGATTTGTGCGCCAATACCCGTTTGTGCGCCAATGGTAATTTTTAATTCATTGTACGAGGATGTTATTTTCTTGCCTGATTTTATGCGCCAACCCTGAATTATTAATTTATGCGTCCGTATGCCAGTATTCTATTTAACATGCTTAACTCTTGATGATTCTCTAGTTCTCTTTTATTCTGTTATTTTAGTTAATCCTGATTATTTTCTGAGTATGACATTCTTAATATTGATCCTGATTTTCTGACATGATCTAGTGATTGTACATTATAAATGAACTCCTAAATCCTGATACTGTATTGATAATCCTGATGATTCTGATACTGTACTGATACTCCTGATCCTAATAATCCTGATAGTGGTTCGACGTAGCGCACTCCTGACTTGAGAATTCCTGTAACTGTCCTGATCAAGGTTATTAGTAGCACATGTATTGCATGACATGTATCCCCATGATTGATTTTGATTATACTCGTCAAGTTACTGTCCTGTCTTGCATCATGTCTAAGGCAGATTCATGAGCACCACGGTCTGGAATCCTTGATAATTGTCCAGGCTAATAAATAGAATAATAATCTAGAAAGCATCTAGAGAGATTTTTTAGCTACATGTAATCCCGGTATCCCAGCGACACCCGATGGATTTAGAGCTCTCAGTTGTGAGGGGCACACTTCCAGCACACCGTCGAGTGTTGCACTACCAGAAAAGATAAGAAATGATTATACCTGATATATCTATACTATGTACATGTTCGTCTGGATAACCCGGATAGTCTGCAGGGCATATGGTTGTAAGGAATTTTAAATTGCATGTGTTAGTAATTAGGATTGTGATAACCCTAGTTAGATAATGATAACAAGTTGTAGGGCATGATTGGCCATGATCGATTAATTTTCAGTCTAGTCTAGTTGTCACGTCCCGATCTTCCGTAGGCTAATCGGCCATCCCCGCTAGGCGAGAATCACCCCGCCAGCGCTCCCGCAGGACGATCGCTTGACGTGATGCCGCACGAGCGAGAGCCACGCCCGTGCAAGGCCGTGGTTCATTGGCTGGCGGTAAGAGGTCTAAGCCACAGAGTCGCACAGATTGTCCGAGTACAGCGAAATTATGAACGCATGGGCGATCGGTAACAAGTTCACTGAGTCGACAATAGCGGAAGCATTGAATAACACAAGTTGAAGTAAAACTCTTTATTGATATAAACAAGTGTTACAGGCGGCGCTTGACCGAGATTACAATTCGCTCAGATCTCTCTCTGAAACAGTAAAAGCGTGCCAAGTGGCTACATTTGTGGAATGATTGTACAGGCGATGTTCAGACGATGTTCCAACATTATGTCTTGTATATGTGCTTCAGTTCCGGACGCAGCGCCCTAAGGCTCCAGAGTGAACTCCACGTCTTAGCACGCACGAAGGAGGCATCCGCTGTCACGCCCCAGTCCCAAAATGCCGAGGGACTGAGCACGTGCGCAATGGCCAGCAGCACGCACCGATGGACAACCCAATTTAATGGATCCATCAGGGCATGCTTAAGCTGTAGTCTAGCAGTAATATGTACAAGTCTCAGGTATTTCTAATCTCATCCACAGAATAACACAGATTAATGCCAGAAATAATGCAGTGAAAATAATTAAGCAATATCAAATAAGATTATCTCGGGAAACAATCCGAGAATCAGTCTGTTACATTTAAGAAAATAGACAGGAAATAAAATACTGAAAATTAGAAATACTGAGTAGATGAAGCCGGTGCTCAGGAGAAATCTTCGGCCACTATCTCGTCTTCGGCTCCTGGTTCTGTTTCGAGAAGTGCTCCGGTTCCGTACACCTCTGGGTAGTTCTCTTCAGCTGTACCTGGGGACATAATCCGGATCCAGGTCCTCAGGGGACAGCAAGGTACAGAAAATACAAGCCAAAATAAATACAGTGCAGCAGATAATTAAACAAGAGGGTAAGCTATGTAACCAGCTAAGTGATATGCAATATGAGAGCAGCACTAGAATTCAGGCTGAAGCCACTACAAGCTCTGTGTCGGGGAGCCGGTAGCGGCAATAACTATGAATTACACTATGATATATACTATATTTTATATATAATATCAGCCTGTAGTCTGTGTGTCTCTCCCCACCCAATGTAATCCCACGTCTCATGTCCACGATGCCTCATGTCCATGTCACGCATGATTAAACTAATGCAGCAAGTCTGAAAGCTATGAATCAATTGTTTAAGAATGTAAAGTCTATGTCATACAACATGCATCCTATACAGAATCACCTCGAATGACTCAGGAAGACTCTGTCTCATGGAATAGTGTCAAGTGTCCTGGGTTCTGGTGTACTTGATAGGACAAGTACGAGAATTATCGGATCTCGATATCCATGTCTATGTGACGTTACACAACCCCGCGTACGGAGTTGGCCCCCGACTATGATCGGATGCTAAGCACGTCACCCGTTTCCTAGGTTAAGCAGTTAAAACAAGTTTACATTTAATTCCACACGAAATCAAGTATAATACTATGTCAAGAATTACTGAGATTTGGCAAGCTTTACTTGCCCACTAATGCATAATTAAGTCCAGAAAATCAATAGCAAGCTGCAGGGTTTGGCAAGGTACACTTGCCTGTGGTTCCGGTTCCAATTGCTGCTCTGTCTTCAGGTGGAATTGCAGGCGGTACTCCGGTTGCTGAAATAAACATTACCATCAGATCCAGAAAATATCAATCAGCTAGAAACGCCTGTCCTTGAGTCCAATTTGGAGACAAGGGCAGAAACGACAGTTTTGGGTCAAAACGGGGTCCGCACATGGGCCCGCTTTGCACCGAAAAACGTGTCCGGGTCAAAGGTCTCCAAATTCACCAAACTCAGTGTCAACAGGTCAGAAACGCTGATACGAATCCAACGGAACTTTCAAAATTGAATTCCGATGAGCCGATCACAAAATCGCCGGTCGAGCGGGGCCTGTGGGGTCCACGACACGCGATTTCGTCAACGTTCTCAGAATCGAACCAAACTTGGCTCACAGGACCAGCGTATCGCTACGAGTCCAATGGTGCAAGTTTTGTCTCGATCCGACGTGTGTACACAAAGTTAGGGCACGTTCCAGAAAGTACGGATACGGGGCGATGTCCGCGGATACGCGTTGATTCCGGTGTGCACGCACACCCGAATCAGCTTCCGCAAAATCTCACACGTCCGTATCGACGACGCGCACGTATCTGTGAAGACCGCGCGCGACCAAGTCGTCCCGTTTGGCGGGGCGTACTCAGTTCCGGGGTGAAACAGGGTCTGGTTTTTCCTGTTTTTGGATCGCGGTGTGCGATCACCACAGGACGCGATGTCCCGAGCGGTTTATCCGGGCACCGAGAGAGTCATACAGGCTTCGCAACGCAATTTGCGGAATCAAAAACGGAGCTACGAGCAAAAAGTTACGCGTACCTGAACCCCGCTGAAAAATCGGGGTTTCGCCGTGTCCGACTCGACACGGACACTGTGTCCTGTGTCCGTGTCCGACACAGGAAACAGAAATTAGGGTTAGGGTTAGGGCTCAGGCGGCCACGCGGCGGAGGGCGGCGGCTGGACTGCGACGGAGGGGCCGGGGGCAGTGCGGCGGCGCGCTGGGGACTCGTCGGCGGCGGAGACGAGCGGCCGGAGGAAAAAGGAGGAGGAGGAGGAGGCGCTGGAGTCGGGGAGGGGAGGCGCTGGAGGCGACGGCGACGGCGACGGCGGGCAGCGGCGCTGCAGGCGGTGGCTACCGGCGGGGCGGTGGCGGAGAGGAGACGGTGGTGGAGGGGTTCGACGGTGGGGGATCGAAGGCGGAGGAGAACATGGTTTATATAGGGCTGGGGAGGGCCGATCAAGGCGGAGGGGAGGCCGGGTGAGGCGGTGACGTGGGTGGCGTCGTGGGCGAGGTGGCCGGAGGACGCGACGGGCGGCCCGGGCGGAGCGGCGCCGGACTCGGGCTCAGGGAGAGGGTCGTGCAGGTAGGAAAGTCGGGTCGGGTCGGGTTCGGGCGGGCGGATCCGACCCGACCCGCTAGGCAGGGCCGGATTGGGGCTGGGCCGGGCCGGCCCAATGGGCCGCGGGCCGGTTCGTGGGCCGGTTTAATTTTTTTAAAAATAATAATAATAATAATAATAATAATAATAATAATAATAATAATAATAATACTAATACTAATAATATCCAGTAATTATTTAATAAATAATTAAATAATTAAATAAATAAATTTAGGTGTTTTAAAAATAGGTCCGGGGCCCGATAAATTTAAAAAAAATTGTCCTAAGTCCAGTTTTTCATTTTACAACCAAAAATATTATTTCCATAATATTTTAATATTGTTTATTATTATTTAAAAAATTATTTAAATATTAAAATCCTGTTTTTAATTTTCAGAAAAATCCCAGAAAATTCCAGAAAATTGTGAAAAATCCAGTTTTGAAAATTTTGAAAAAATCAGGGGGTTTACATCCGCACCGAACGAGGTTCTCCTGCACCCTGCAAACAACCTGGTGGATTATCAGTACACGAATGCACTAGTGGGGAGGCTACTCGCCCGCTCGACAAATCCAAACACGTAATATAGGTTCCGTGCACCAACTATTATGTTATCTTTCTAGTTGCCTTAGGATCAGTTTTATGGCAAAGATTGAATAGCCTAACTCGTGTGGTAGTGCGCCGTGTGATATAAGAGAAAACACGGCGAGACTTACCAACTTACCATTGTCATTCCTTGTCCAAGGCAAACCAAGTTAGCATACACAGGTTTGAATATACGAGGGGATCACTGGCGTATGCCATAATGGACGATATAGTCTTTGACGAGAATGGTATGCAACGAAAGTACAAGAGACGTTGCAAGTCATTCCGTCAAGTACAAGAGACTAAACAATAGGCCTCGTCCGGACCGGATCGGTGCTAGTGCCCCAGCGACCGTTCGCGAGACCGTGACCTTGTGCACAAGTTGTCCGTGATCAAACGACGTCTAGGCTAAGTTATGAATTTATGCTGTTGAGGCAACAAGAGTACAAGACAAGTGGCATTGCAACAAGAGTACAAGACAATTGCATGATTCATTTTGTATAGCCTACCTGAACAATATTTTGCATAACAGGGTGTGTTCCATACTTAGCGCAGTTTGTAGAGGAAGTAGGTAACAAACTAGCATGCAATAAGATAACCGTTCACAAGTTGATTGACAAGCATCGAATCGAGGCAAGAGTACAAGTTAACATATAGCAGGCAAGCATTGCATTCATATGGAAACTTAAGCATTCTCATTCGCTCGGGCCCGAAGGTAAGCCAAGTAATGAAACCGTAAGGTGACTTTCCAAGCAACATGTCTCGGGCCGTGCAGTGTAAAAAGGTGAACAATGCACGTATCATTTCACTCAAGGCATAGCGGGGTCTGGTTGCACGAGGCAAAGGTAGCATGCGAGGGTCTGAATATAAGCAATGTTTCATTTCCATGTTCTAACATAAGTAATACAAGTTGGGATTATTCTCTTAGCTAGGTGCGTTGTATTCTTATTAGCATACAGGGGGTGATTCACCTAGCGACTAGCATATATCATTCCATATTTTAAGTGTGCTGGCTAAGCAAAGACAAGTTCACCGTAGCCACCCACCTTAGCGATGATTCGCCTCGGTTGAGCGATACGTCAAGCGAGCCTCTGAAAGCCTAAGTCGAACTCCTATAGGGATAAGTTTGGATATCCTTTGCCTCAAACGAGTATTCTCGCCTGAGCAAGGCGGGTCGGGATATTGCACTTTTGCCATTTTGAATCGGCAGTCCGCTTAAGCGGAACGGGGTGTTACATCATACCCAATCAGAAAAAGTCTCGTCCTCGAGACTTACTGAGGGCAAGCAGTACTATCGCATTATGGAATCTATCCCAAGCGTAGCAATCGGTACCACTAAATCCAATTGAACATAATCTCCTACCAGGTTCTTACGTTGTGTCGTGTGTATGTTGAGTCAGTCTTATTTGCGCCTTAGCGTGGGACATATTGCTTAACTTAGAGTATGTTTCAATCAATCTTGATTAACGATCTAAGGCTGAGTCAAACTTACACAAGTCGTTATACTTGTTCATGTGGATATTCACTTGCACTAGCATCGAGATCGGTCTATCGCGAGCCTGGATCGTGCGCATATTCGAAGTGCACCTCAAACATAGGCACGCCAACCAACTAAGCGATAGCGAAGTCTTAGCACTCGAGTTTTACATTTTCTTAAGTCTTGGATCGTGCACACGTTCAAGGCGTCCCTTAAACATATGTATTCAACCAAACTTAGAGATAGTGAAATCGGACAAGCTATTTGTGAAAATCTCAAGGGTTTGTACAGGTCGGCACAAAGGCCTTAGCATCACGATTTCATACAAGCAATCACATAATTCTAATACGATTTTTGAAAGTATTTAGACTCATTGTTGGAATATTCCTTTGGGACATTGAGAGAGAGCGTTGTCACGCCCCAGTCCCAAAATGACGAGGGACTGAGCACGTGAGCAATGGCCAGCAGCACGCACCGATGGACAACCCAATTTAATGGATCCATCAGGGCATGCTTAAGCTGTAGTCTAGCAATACTAAGTACAAGTCTCAGGTATTTCTAATCTCATCCACAGAAAGTCACAGATTAAAAGCCAGAAATTATGCAATGGAAATAAATACTGAAATCTCAAATAAGCTATCTCGGGAATAAATCCGAGAATTAGTCTGTTACATTTAAGAAAAGTCAGGAATTTAAAAATGCTGGAAATGGAAATACTGTATAACTGAAGCCGGTGCTCAAGAGAAGTCTTCTGCAACTATCTCGTCCTCGGTTCCGGGTTCTGCTCCAAGGAGTGCTCCTGTACCGTACACCTCGGGGTAGTTTTCTTCAGCTGTACCTGGGGACATAGTCCATTCCAGGTCCTCAGGGGACATAACAAGGTACAGAAAATACAAGCCAAAACATATGCAGTGCAGCAATAAAATAAACAGCAGGGTAAATATGTAAACCAGCTAGTGATATGCAAGTGAGAGTTTTAGTCATACTCAGGCTGAGACTACTACAGGATCAGTGTCTAAGAAACCATAGCAGTATTTTCTAGAAGAGCCAGAACTTGTGCCAAAGCTCTGTATCAGAGACTAGGATACCTCCAGATAACATTATTTACATTATAATCAGCCTTGATATGGTAATACTCTCCCCACCCCATGTAATCTCACGTCACAGTTCCAGAATATATCAGGTACAAGTCACGCAAGTTTGAACTAATGCAATGAGTCAGGCTAGAATCTAAGCATGTAAACTGTAATGACATGAATATGTAACCTATACGGAATCACCAGATAAAACTCAGGCAATTCCGTCACATGCAAAGTGTCAGGTGTCCTGGGTTGAGCAGTTAAACAAGTTATTTTTGAATCTACAAGAAATCAAGTAAATACTATAGCCAGAATATCTGAGAATTGGCAAGCTTTATTTGCCACTGATGTATAACTAAGTCCAGGAATTATGTAGCAAGCTGCAAGTTTTGGCGAGGTACACTTGCCTGTGGTTCCGGCTCGGTTCGCAGTTCTGACTTCGGCGGGAATTGCAGGCGGTACTCCAGTTGCTGAAACAAACATCACCATCAGATCCAAAAAATATCAATCAGCTAGAAACGCCTGTCCTTGGGTCCAATTTGGAGACAAGGGCAAAAACGGCAGTTTCGGGTCAAAACGGGGTCCACATGTGGGCCCGCTTTGCACCGAAAAACGCGTCAGGGTCAAAGGTCTCCAAATTCACCAAACTTAGTGTCAACAGGTCAGGAACGATGATACGAACCCAACGGAACTTCCAGAATTGGATTCCGATGAGCCGAACACAAAATCGCCCGTCGAGCGGGGCCTGTGGGGCCCACGACACGCGATTTCGTCAACGTTCTCAGAATCGAACCAAACTTGACCCACAGGACCAGCGTATCGCTACGAGTCCGATGGCGCAAGTTTCGTCTCGATCCGACGTGTGTACACAAAGTTAGGTCGAATTGCAGAAACGTCGGATACGGGGCGATGTCCGCGGATACGCGTTGATTCCGGTGTGCACGCACACCCAAATCAGCTTTCGCGAAATCCCACAAGTCCGTATCGACGAGGCGCATGTATCTGTGAAGACCGCGTGTGACCAAGTCGTCCCGTTTGGCGGGGCGTACACGGTTTCGGGGTGAAACAGGGTCTGGGTTTTTCCTGTTTTTGGATCGCGGTGTGCGATCACCACAGGACGCGATGCCCCAAACAGTTTGTCCGGACACCGAGAGGGTCATACAGGCTTCGCATCGCAATTTGCGGAATCGAAAACGGAGCTACGAGCAAAAAGTTTCACGCACCTGAAGGGGACCCGAAAACCAGGACCAAATCGTGTCCGACACGTGTCCGACACGGTCGGACACAGGAATTTAGGAATTAGGGTTAGGTTTAGGGTTCTGGGGATCCGGCGGCGGGAACGGCGGCTGGGCGGCCGGGCGACTGAGGCGGCGGGCTGGGGGCACGCGGCGGTCGCCGGCGGCGGCGCGGTCTGCCGGAGCTGCCGCTGTGCTGCTGCTGTCGACGGCTGTTGTGGAGGGAAGATGAGGACGGCGGGGTGGCTGGGACGGCACGGCGGTGGCGCAGCGTCGCGGCGGTGGTCGAGGTGGTCGGCGGTGAGGGCGACGGCGGTGGGTGGCGCTGCGTGGGGCGGTGGCCGGAGAAGTGAACGGGGAAGGGGAGATCGACGTCGAGGGGCTTATATAGGCGGAGGAGCTAGGGGGGAGTGGCCGGGGAAGGCGGCGACGTGGCGGGCAGCGCGGCGCTGGCGGAGGCGTGGCCGCGGGCGGGGCGGCGGAGGAAGCGGGCCGCCGCGGGTCGTGGGGGAGAGGGTGGAGACGCGGGTTCGGGTCTGCGGGTCGGGCGGCGGATCCGATCCGACCCGACCCGCCGGGCAGGGTTCGGGTTGGGCTGGGCCGGGCCGGCCCAACGGGTCGCGGGCCGAAAATAAAAAAATTAAAATAAAAATAATAATAATTAAAAACAGTAAATTAATTAATAATTAATTAATTAATTAAATAAATAGTTTTTAGGCATTTAAAAATAGGTCCGGGGTCCGATAAATTTCAGAAAAATTGCCCTAAGTCCAGTTTTTCATTTTACATCCAAAAATATTACTTTCATAATATTTTAATATCATTTATTATCAATTAAAAATCATTGAATAATTAAAACCTTGTTTTAAATTACCGAAAAAATCCCAGAAAAATCCAGAAAATTATGAAAAATCCAGTTTTCAAAATTTAAAAAAATCAGGGGGTTTACAAGCGTGCACATAACCCACGAACGAGCTTTCAAAATTGAGATAATTGAAACGAAGTCCAAAGGCGTATAAGCCAAGCTCTGATACCAACCTATCACGCTTCGATCTCCCGCAGGCTAATCGCCCGTCTATGTCACGACCCAATTCCGTAGAATCACTTGAGGCGTCCCCCGAATCGTGACCGCCGTGCGGGCCTGGAGTTGCGCCCGCACAAGGCTTTAATGATTTGCATAGCAAGCACATATTCAGAGTACGCAGATAAATTGAAACACAGATTTGAAACATAGAAAAGTTCTCTTTATTGATAATGAACATCTATTACAAACTCCTGAACGAGTCAGCTAATATGCCGAACGGCTTACAAAAGGGTTGACTCAAAATGAGATAGCAGTCCTGTACATTACATCCTTTTATAAACTCAAAACGATAAAGACCTCCAGGCTGGAGGACGGCTTTGCCACGGAGCTGCATTTGTGTATGAAGAGTTGCAGCTTCGGACTTCAAAAGGCTTCGAGGCGCGGTGAAGATGCGCCAACAGCTTGGACTGGATCGGGTAGACGACTTCGGCTCCTCGCTCGGTTCGCCTTGGTGCGGAGAACCTGTTTCAACGAGGGTCAGCATATCGAAACATGCTGGTGAAGGCGAGCTAGCCTGACTATACCAATCAACACGTTGTTTAGTGAAGCATGCATATTTTTGTGGGTTTCTATCTTGCCTTAGTTCATTTACAAGTAAGCAGCATATTGAATTTACTGAAATGAACGTGCCACCGTTAGGTGGATTTTACCTGACCGTCTGAATTACCTGCACAATACTTACCATGCCTTCCCTGCCACGAAGACACAAGTTAGTATGCAACAGGTTTAAATATACAAGATGATCACTGGCTTGGTTGCCATAATGGACGATAGTCTTTGACGAGAATGGCATGCAACAAAAGTACAAGGGGCATTGCAAGCCATTCCGCCAAGAACAAGAGACTAAACAATAGGTCTCGCCCGGACCGGATCGATGCCAGTGCCCCAGCATCGTCCGCAAGACCGTTACCCTGTGCACTGGTTGTCCATGATCGAACAATATACAAGTAACAAGTTTGTATTTGAGGCAACAAGAGTACAAGACAAGCAAGTACAAGACAAGCAATTCATGATCCATTCCCAAACGAACAAGCATGCAGTTAAGTATCCGTTCATGAAATTATTGACAAGCATATGAACCAAGTCTATTCTCTTTTATCTTGGTTTCTTTTATTATTACTTGGTATCGTTTGATCGGGGCAAAGGAGAGTGCAGATTGATTAGCTGTGAAGCTTGGAAGCAGGACTAGCTAATCGGGTTGGTAGCCACTCACTTAGATTTTGGAAAGAAGAAGGAAAGAGGCGCTTCACGACTCCGCTCGCAAGCCACCTACTGCTCGTTCACCTGCACACGAACAGCTCGATTAATCCTTCTTCCTCTCTTTCCAAGTCTCGGAATAGAAGTGCAAGTCAATGAACGAAAACAATGAAAACCATCGAAACCGTTCAAGGAAAACAAGCAAATCCTAAAATCAACTCAAAGCACGAAAGCAACAAGCGACATCGAAAACCGAGACAATAAAAGATAGCAGCGGAGAGGTCCCTCCTGACTCTGCCGCTAAGCCGATCCCGGGGGCGCAGTCCACTGAATATGGGAATCGATTCCGAAGAAACAAATCCATAACGAGGACGAGTTCTTAATTCAATCTATCCCGATCGAACGATACCGTCTTGTGTTTCTTAGCCGCGATCTCCGCACCGAGAGAACGGGGCGCTACATCCTACCCAACTAATTGGAAGTTTCGTCCCGAAACTTAGGGTAGAACTTACCGTTAGGGATTATTGCGTTCGGGACGGCGATCATGACTCAAGGAACAATCACGAACAGAATGGTCTGAACCGCCACAGGCTAGGCATAAACCAAGTTTCAGGCGACATTTGTCGATTGCCTGCCCCGTCTTTTTGCAGAAACTACAAGGCTTGTTTGCTTTCTGCTTTCCACCGTTATTGTGTCGCTTTGTAGTGTTGTTTCCTCTCTCGTCGCTTTGGCGTTTGTGACTGGATGTATGCACAGCGCCGATAGAAACGTGAGGATAGAGTGGTTCGAGAGATATGGCGTGATTCATGACTTCACGCATTGTACGATGCTGATGAACGGCTACGTGCGAATAGATGGCAAGGCGTAGACCACCTTCAAACCTTCTAGCTCGACTCGCTACATCAGGTAAATAGGCCCTAGCGAATTTGGAGAGTCGGTTGAATTCGGCGGCGTACTCCTTAACTGTCATGCTGCCTTGCCGCAGCTGCACGAACTCGTTTTCTATCTGACGTTGTACTGGAGGGGGTACAAACTCCTCTTCAAATGCGGCACAAAAAGTCGTCCACGAGATCGCCTCCTCTCCGTGATCAAATTGGAGAGATCGTCGATGCACGTTCCACCAATCGTGTGCGTTGAGGCGGAGCTGTAGTTGCACACAGGCGACGCGCTTCTCTTCGGGGACCTCTAGCAGAGCGAAGTGATCTTCAAGTTCGGCCAACCAATCTAGAGCTACGACTGGGTCCTCAGTCCCGTTGAATGGGGTATTGCAGACTTTCTTGAAGTGGCCAAAGTCGAAGGCAATCACGTCCCTCGTCCTTGGAATTTGCGGCATCTCTACTTCAAGCACGGGCTGTTCCACCAGAGTCGCTGGCGTTGCCGCGGACTGGTTGGATGCCAAAGTCTGAACGATCTGCTGCAGGGTATCTACCTGCTTTTGTTGGACTGAGAATCGTGCTTCTATATTGTCTTGAAACTTGAGCTGACTCTCTTCCGCCCGCTTCTCGGCCCGTTCATAGCGAGCCTCGTCCCTTTGTTGGTTTGCCTCCAACATCTGCAACATTCGTTGGACGGGATCGATGCTTGGCACGGCTCGCTGGCTCTTTGAACTTCCCGAAGTATCCGAACTACTTTCTTGGCCTTGCTTTTCGTCCGGAGTTTGCGCTGCAGATTGCGCTGGAGCCATTCCTTCAAAAGAAGGTAAATTACATTAGGATCATAATGTATTATGGACTTATTGCATGAATGTATCTCATTTTGGCCTAGCGAGTTCAAGAGTTCGCACAGGAATTGATCGTTAAAGGAACTTTTCCAGCACAAAGTCTAAGGAACTTTGAATCTGTGCTCTGATACCACTATGTCATGACCCAATTCCGTAGAATCACTTGAGGCGTCCCCCGAATCGTGACCGCCGTGCGGGCCTGGAGTTGCGCCCGCACAAGGCTTTAATGATTTGCATAGCAAGCACATATTCAGAGTACGCAGATAAATTGAAACACAGATTTGAAACATAGAAAAGTTCTCTTTATTGATAATGAACATCTATTACAAACTCCTGAACGAGTCAGCTAATATGCCGAACGGCTTACAAAAGGGTTGACTCAAAATGAGATAGCAGTCCTGTACATTACATCCTTTTATAAACTCAAAACGATAAAGACCTCCAGGCTGGAGGACGGCTTTGCCACGGAGCTGCATTTGTGTATGAAGAGTTGCAGCTTCGGACTTCAAAAGGCTTCGAGGCGCGGTGAAGATGCGCCAACAGCTTGGACTGGATCGGATAGACGACTTCGGCTCCTCGCTCGGTTCGCCTTGGTGCAGAGAACCTATTTCAACGAGGGTCAGCATATCGAAACATGCTGGTGAAGGCGAGCTAGCCTGACTATACCAATCAACACGTTATTTAGTGAAGCATGCATATTTTTGTGGGTTTCTATCTTGCCTTAGTTTATTTACAAGTAAGCAGCATATTGAATTTACTGAAATGAACATGCCACCGTTAGGTGGATTTTACCTGACCGTCTGAATTACCTGCACAATACTTACCATGCCTTCCCTGCCACGAAGACACAAGTTAGTATGCAACAGGTTTAAATATACAAGATGATCACTGGCTTGGTTGCCATAATGGACGATAGTCTTTGACGAGAATGGCGTGCAACAAAAGTACAAGGGGCATTGCAAGCCATTCCGCCAAGAACAAGAGACTAAACAATAGGTCTCGCCCGGACCGGATCGATGTCAGTGCCCCAGCATCGTCCGCAAGACCGTTACCCTGTGCACTGGTTGTCCATGATCGAACAATATACAAGTAACAAGTTTGTATTTGAGGCAACAAGAGTACAAGACAAGCAAGTACAAGACAAGAAATTCATGATCCATTCCCAAACGAACAAGCATGCAGTTAAGTATCCGTTCATGAAATTATTGACAAGCATATGAACCAAGTCTATTCTCTTTTATCTTGGTTTCTTTTATTATTACTTGGTATCGTTTAATCGGGGCAAAGGAGAGTGCAGATTGATTAGCTGTGAAGCTTGGAAGCAGGACTAGCTAATCGGGTTGGTAGCCACTCACTTAGATTTTGGAAAGAAGAAGGAAAGAGGTGCTTCACGACTCCGCTCGCAAGCCACCTACTGCTCGTTCACCTGCACACGAACAGCTCGATTAATCCTTCTTCCTCTCTTTCCAAGTCTCGGAATAGAAGTGCAAGTCAATGAACGAAAACAATGAAAACCATCGAAACCGTTCAAGGAAAAACAGCAAATCCCAAAACCAACTCAAAGCACGAAAGCAACAAGCGACATCGAAAACCGAGGCAATAAAAGATAGCAGCGGAGAGGTCCCTCCTGACTCTGCCGCTAAGCCGATCCCGGGGGCGCAGTCCACTGAATATGGGAATCGATTCCGAAGAAACAAATCCATAACGAGGACGAGTTCTTAATTCAATCTATCCCGATCGAACGATACCGTCTTGTGTTTCTTAGCCGCGATCTCCGCACCGGGAGAACGGGGCGCTACATCCCCGCTAGGCGAGAATCACCGTGCCAGCGCTCCCGTAGGACGATCGCTTTGACCTATCCGGACGTGATGCCGCACGAGCGAGAGCCACGCCCGTGCAAGGCCGTGGTTCATTGGGTGGCGGTAAGAGGTCTAAGCCACAGAGTCGCACAAATTATCTGAGTGCAGCAGAATTATGAACGCATGGGCGATCGATAACAAGTTCACTGAGTCGACAATAGCGGAAGCATTGAATAACACAAGTTGAAGTAAAACTCTTTATTGATATAAACAAGTGTTACAGGCGGCGCTTGGCCGAGATTACAATTCGCTCAGATCTCTCTCTCTGAAACAGTAAAAGCGTGCCAAGTGGCTACATTTGTGGAATGATTGTACAGGCAATGTTCAGACGATGTTCCAACACTATGTCTTGTATATGTGCTTCAGTTCCGGACGCATCGCCCTAAGGCTCCAGAGTGAACTCCACGCCTTAGCACGCACGAAGGAGGCATCCGTACCGAACGAGGTTCTCCCGCACCCTGCAAACAACCAGGTGGATTATCAGTACACGAATGCACTAGTGGGGAGGCTACCCGCCCGCTCGACAAATCCAAATACGTAATATAGTTTCCGTGCACCAACTATTATGTTATCTTTCTAGTTGCCTTAGGATCAGTTTTATGGCAAAGATTGAATAGCCTAACTCGTGTGGCAGTACGTCGTGCGATATAAGAGAAAATACGGCAAGACTTACCAACTTACCATTGTCCTTCCCTGTCCAAGGCAAACCAATTTAGCATACACAGGTTTGAATATACGAGGGGATCACTGGCGTATGCCATAATGGACGATATAGTCTTTGACGATAATGGTATACAACGAAAGTACAAGAGGCGCTGCAAGCCATTCTGTCAAGTACAAAATAATAGGCCTCGCCCGGACCGGATCGGTGCTAGTGCCCCAGCGATCGTCCGCGAGACCGTGACCTTGTGCACAAGTTGTCCATGATCAAATGACGTCTAGGCTAAGTTATGAATTCATGCTGTTGAGGCAACAAGAGTACAAGACAAGTGTCATTGCAACAAGAGTACAAGACAATTGCATGATTCATTTTGCATAGCCTACCTGAACAATATTTTGCATAACAGGGTGTGTTCCATACTTAGCGCAATTTGTAGAGGAAGTAGGTAACAAACTAGCATGCAATAAGATAACCGTTCACAAGTTGATTGACAATCATCGAATCGAGACAAGAGTACAAGTTAACATATAGCAGGCAAGCATTGCATTCATATGGAAACTTAAGCATTTTCATTCGCTCGGGCCCGAAGGTAAGCCGAGTAATGAAACCGTAAGGTGACTTTCCAAGCAACATGTCTCGGGCCGTGCAGTTAAAAAGGTGAACAGTGCACGTATCATTTCACTCAAGGCATAGTAGGGTCTGGTTGCACGAGGCAAAGGTAGCATGCGAGGGTCTGAATATAAGCAATATTTTATTTCCATGTTCTAACATAAGCAATACAAGTTAGGATTATTTTCTTAGCTAGGTGCGTTGTATTCTTATTAGCATGCATGGGGTGATTCACATAGCGACTAGCATATATCATTCCATATTTTAAGTGTGCTGGCTAAGCAAAGACAAGTTTACCGTAGCCACCCACCTTAGCGATGATTCGCCTCGGTTGAGCGATACGTCAAGCGAGCCTATGAAAGCCTAAGTCGAACTCCTGTAGGGACAAGTCTGGATATCCTTTGCCTCAAACGCGTATTCTCGCCTGAGCAAGGCGGGTCGGGATATTGCACTTTTGCCGTTTTGAATCGGCAGTCCGCTTGAGCGGAACGGGGGTTACACTAGTCCTGTCCTGATTTCATTGGCAGTTGATCCTGAAATGGTAATCCGGAGTACTGATTCCAAATGTTCTTGTTTAATTACTCCTGAACTGCTTAACTGTTGTTTTATCCGTTGCACTTATTTAACTATCACGTATGTCATTTCTTACTGATTTGTCTGCATGTTGGTTTTAGTTCATAAGTTTTGCTCCCTTGTGGTACTTGTTGTTTTGGGGTCTGACCCCACTGGTTTTGTATGGCCAGATTTTGGAGCAGGACCGCAGGATCTTTCGTATTTTCCGTCTCAAGATGGTGAACACGAGGAGAACCCGAGGACATGAGTGGCTTTCTTCTTCCTCACCCACTTGATCTTGTACATTATTCTTTTGAGGTGTTTAGCCATCGAGCACTTGTTTAGCTCGTGTTTTGGGAATTAACATTCCAGCATGTAGGCCTACATGTAAAGCATATTCTAGACTATAGCTAGAGCTGATCATGTAACATTGTACTCGGTTAGTTCTTCATTTTTGTACTAGATTCATGATCACCTGGGTATGTATAGTCTGGGACGCTTTACTATTATATGTTGGTGATTCATACATCTTGTAAACTTGTTGCTGGCTTGAGATTGAGACACCTATGATTCTTGACAAATGACTGCCCGATGGATTGTAGAGTAAAACTCTCACATGTCTAGATAGCCGTGATTGTATCTCGGGGTGTGGAGTGCTCTGGTACACGTAGCTGGCTTTGTCTGCCCCCGCTCTCCAGTATTCTGGTTCTGGGACGTGACACGGTTTAAGTGGTGGCACATACATGTTTGAAAATTCATAAGTATGGGGGGGAGGGGTTACCAATGTGTTTTAGATGTCTCAATCATGCTACTCCTTGATCTCCTCCAGTGTAGAATTTATATCCCTGAAATCTTGATTCAACATCTGCTTTGATCCTCCATCAATCATGTCCGTCCCTTTGATGATCCTTGTGTACTTTATCTTTCATGGACATTGTTCCTGATCCTTCTGATCATCCAGCCCGAGTTCCTCTAGTAGCAGGACAACATCCCAATGCCCAACAAACCTTTGAGGTTCAGCCTCAGCATTTCGGGGCCGAGTCCAGAACAGCTTAAGATGAGGAACCTCAGATCCAGTCAGTACCTCCTGTACAACAAATACCTGATGCATGAGGGGACAACAATGTGCTTATTGGTATCCTTCGAGAATTATTGGCATCTCATGGACGTACTCAATCAGTCGGTACAAGGGACTTTGGAAAGAGGCGAACATCGTGCCAACAACTCGACAAGCAACTTCCAGCGTCTCCAACCCTCGTATTTCTTTGGCACCGAGGATGCTATTGCATCAGACGCTTGGCTTCAGGACACTGAGGCTATTCTAGAGGCAGCCGAAGTTCCGACTAGAGAGCAAGTCTCGGTGGTTCAGTTACAGTTGTTATATTTGGCCCGAGATTGGTGAGCAATACAAATGGTTTCACTAATAGTACTCGTCCCCTGGACCGTATTCAGTAAAATATTTCAGGTCAGATACTTTGATGCGGTGTCGCATTATGATCTGCAACAGAGATTTAATAACTTGAAGCAGATGGACAGGACTGTCGATGGCTACGCGGCAGAATTCTGCAGACTTAGTCGGTTTGCTCCCACCTTTGTGACGACCGAATTAGACAGAACAAGGAGGTTCCAGCAGGGACTTCACCTGAAGATTATATTGGCAGTGGAACAATACGAGTTCTAGACTTTTGATGTTGTGTTAAGAGCAGTAATGAGACATGAATATACCTCCCAGAGAATAGTGGTTAGGACTGGAGGTCGTAAGAGGGCCTATACTTCATGCAATCCTTATAACCAATACCAGCTTCATTATATTGGCAGTGGAACAATACGTAGCATTATGCTCTTTCCTTTTTTGCTCTCCCATGATTTGTTGGTTGTCGTCACTCTTACAAAAGAAGCGCTAATTAATTTGGATCCCAAAATTCCTCTCTATTACCATATCCTCATCGAAAGGCGCACAACTATGAATCCCCACAACAAAGAAGAGTAATAAAAATCCGAAATTTCTCTACTTCCCTCTTCAACAAAACCCTAACCCTAATTTATTCTACTACAAATCACAGCCCCTTTTCTCCTTTCGGTAAGTACACAATTCCTTCCCCCCAATTTCACTTCCCATTCTCCAATTTCTCCCAAATTTGCTGAGATTCCATCGATCAGTAATCCCCAAACTCAAAAAAAAAAAAAAAAAAATCCAGAAATGGACAAGCTGAAGACTTCCGCGCGTCTCATGGTCGTCTCCGATCTCGATCACACCATGGTAATAATAGTAATCGATTTGAACTCATTTATTATTTTTATTTGGCATAAAGTTTGCGTCTTTTTTTGGCAGGTGGACCACCACGATCCGGAGAACCTCTCGCTGCTCCGGTTCAACGCGCTGTGGGACTCCCTCTACTGCGACGACTCCCTCCTCGTGTTCTCCACGGGGAGGTCCCCCACGCTCTACAGGGAGCTGAGGAAGGAGAAGCCCATGCTCACCCCGGACATAACCATCATGTCCGTCGGCACCGAGATCACCTACGGAGAGTCCATGGTGCCGGACGACGGATGGGAGCGCGTTCTGGATCGGAAGTGGGACAGGAATGTTGTTCTCGAAGAGACCTCCAAGTTCCCCCAGCTCTCGCTGCAGGTGACTTATTAGACTGTTGAATGCGACGTGAAATAATGATCTATATAACATTCTAAGCATTATTGAACTGGCCGTTTATGAAGTGTTTTAAAAACATCTGCTTGTTAAACTGATGTAATGTAATTTTAGGTGTCTTTATCAACATTCCTAATCGGTGAGTTTTTTTAGGAGTTTTATTATTTTATTACATTTATATGCTCACCAAAAATATATAATTATAACTACTATTACCTTATCCTTCTTCTTTTTTCTTATCAGTGTTTCCCTTCTACAATTGTAACTACTAATACATTATCCTATTTTTTTCTTTCTTATCTATATTTCTCTTCTACTTTTGCTACTTTTTCCGCCAAGTTCTTAAAATATCTCTCTCCTACTTTCATTCAGGCATTTTTATTATTTTATGTGTTTCTATTATTTTGATCGAATATGGACTTCTACTTTTTCCAAACTTCTCTCCTACTTCCATCCAGACATTTCTATTATTTATATGTTTCTATTATTTTATTTATATATGTACATATAGGTAATTTTATTCGTATAAAAATTTTTAGAACCGTCGTTAATGAATTACCTAGAATGGGTTGTACTGGTTTAAAGCAGCTACTTAAAACCACCCAAAACCGGACTGCTCATAACCGGTACTCTAAAAACACCTCATAACCGCTATACCTACAATCGCCAAGCTGACCCCTAAGGGCACAAATTTGACACGGTATAGACACCGGTGGCCGGATTGATTTGTTGATTGTCCTATAGTGTACTTTTGGAGTGTCGTGTCCGACACGGCATTGATTCTTTTGTGTGTCCTAATGCATTCTAGAATATCTGTTTTGTGTCAGACACAACATGATATGTGCACGGCAGCAAGGAGACACTTTGATTGTTTATTTCATAGCGTATTTTGGAGTGTTTGCGTCTAGGAAGGACAGACTCTCTAAAAATGTCGTTTTGTCATGTCAGACACATATCGGACACTCCAAAAACCAAAATACACTAGGACACCAAAATAGGTATTGTATTTTGGAGTGTCTGTCTCGTGTTTCTATACGTGTACGACACCGACATTATATTGATTTTTGGAATGCCCGTGCTTACTATATGTTACAGAATTTTTCTTTGTTCTTATGCTATGTTTTATATCATGCAGGCAGAAACAGAGCAGCGGCTGCACAAGGTTAGCTTTTATGTTGACAAAGGTGTGGCTCAGGAAGTTACCAAGTCACTTTCAGAGTGCTTGCAGAAACGCGGGGTAAGAGGAAAATGGAACAGAGATATCGATATCTGTGATGTTTATATTTTTACATCAATAGATAGCAATAATCTTGTAATTTGAAACTAGATCTTTACATTTGCCTCTGCCTTTTATGTCAATCAGTTGGATGTTAAAATTATCTATAGTGGGGGGATGGACCTTGACATCTTACCACAAGGGGCTGGAAAAGGGCAGGCTCTCGCCTATTTGCTCAGTAAGTTAAAGGCTGAAGGGAAGAAGCCCTTGAATACTCTCGTTTGTGGTGACTCTGGCAACGATGCTGAACTATTCAGCATTCCAGAAGTTTATGGCGTCATGGTTAGTATTCATATTAAATAAATATGATGATTTAAACTAGTGTATTTTTAACGATTTTCAACCTGCTTACTTTCAGGTGAGCAATGCCCAAGAGGAGTTGCTGCAATGGCATGCAGAAAATGCCAAAGACAATGTTAAGATAATTCATGCAACCGAACGGTGTGCTGCTGGTATTATTCAAGCTATTGGCCATTTTAAGCTAGGTCCTAATGTCTCGCCTAGAGATATTACAGACTTCTCTTGCTCTAAGCTAGACAATTTCAGCCCTGGGTATGAAGTAGTTACCTTCTTCTTGTTGTATGAGAGATGGCGTCGGGCTGAGGTAGAGAAGTCTGATTTACCGATCAAGTATCTGAAGAGTATTAGTGTAAGTGTAATTCTTTCCATTTATCCGCTTTCCTTCATGGTTCACGTTTTTGCTATTTGAGAATAAGGGCCAATTTTACTGTGACCCTGCTGGGTTTCAAGCGCAGGACCTTCCCTTCCTGTACTGAAGGTCTTAACCATTTGGTTACCCAAACTTTGGTAGATCGGCATTTTCTTTTATTCAATGCTTTTTGGGACTTGAATTTATTAGTCAGTATTATTCGGTTGGAGTAAATCTTGGAGATGTTCTTATGAATTCTCCATAACTTTTGAATAAGTTGCAATGACGATCCGCTTAACGGAAGATTCAAGTTTGAAACCATTTTTCTTTTAGAATGCTAAGTTGATGAGTTCAATTTATTTGGTTAGAAGCTCTAGATTTATTCTAGAACATAGTAATAAAATTTCACTGTTCTAAAGCTTAAAGTTATTTGTTATCATTTGTTTTATCTGTAACTTGTTATTAGCTAAGAGGTTCCTACAATTTGATTGATAGTGTCCAACTGGAGTTGCTGTCCATCCCTCTGGACCCGAGCGCTCTCTTCATGAATGCATCGATTTGTTTGGCCCATGCTATGGAGACAAAAAAGGAAAAGAGTTTCGGGTGTGGGTGGACAGAGTTTCTGCTTCACAGATTGGTTCAGATGATTGGCTGGTGAAATTTGATAAGTGGGAACTCTCTGGTGAGTTCTGTAGTTGAACATTCAAGTATAAGCTTTAGTTTTTATCTTACTTTCTGATGGTAGTATGTATCGTCTTTTACTTATGTGAAAATATGCATAACCATCAAGTTCTGACCAACTAGGTCTCAGGATAAGTAGTTCATTGCTAGATATTTCATGTTAGGCTCACATATCAAGGCCTTCTGTTGCTTTCTTTCTTCAGTAAAAAACTTGGAACCTTTAACTATTATATTATCACTGTTGTGGATATGAATAGATGGTTACTGGATCTGTATTAAGTGGTGAAAAGTTGTCCTTTTTTCAAATAGAGTGAGCTCATGAAGCCTTGTATATCAGCATCAACAATGATCTTCTATAACCTTCATTGGTTATGGAAAATATTGCTCCTCAGTGCACACAACTGTACTCCCTGAGCTGCTGCAAGCCATATCCTTTCACTTGTTAAATCTTTCAAAGCTGTTTTGCAGCCTATTTAGTTAGAAGAGACCTTCTTGTCACATAACAACATGATCCTTAACACTATATGATGGAATGGGCTAAGCAGCACTTCCTTGGAGAATATTTCAGAAAGGACCGAACAAGTTTGGCTACCAGTGAATCTGATGTCGGCCTTGGCGAGGATCAAATTGAGTTTCAATTTTCAGCTCAATCTTTAAGAACATGCAAGTGGAAAAGACAAGGTCAGACAATTATATTTGGAAGAGGTACGATGGCCTCTCGTAGAATAAAAGCTTTCGGCTTTTTAGTTTTTCATAAGCAATAATCAGAAGTTTATCCAACATTTACAAATCCTACATACCTTTGTATATAGGAGTCCAACTCAAACCTTTTTGGGAAGTAAGTAAACTAATCCTAAACAAACTGGGTTAGCACATAAACCAAATAAACCACAACCTAAACAAAGTAGGAAAGTAGATAAACTTGGAATGTAAAATAAAGTAGAAAACTTGCAGGAACTTGTTGAGGATATGCTGCACAATGGGGTCTAGAACCTAATACTCCTTTAGTATGAAATTTGAACATTCAGTAACAGCTTTGTTCTTCTGAAGTTAATCCTTCTTTGTTTTCATTATCATTTATTCATATCATCGTTGCTTTTGCCCAACAACAACAACAACAAAAAAACTTTCCTAGTTATCTGTCGACTTATTTCGTTGCAAAGCAAAATAAACAATTGGTGGTATTTGTTGGAGAATGAACCTACTCTGCTGAATCAGAACTGATTTGTGGAAAGATGTAAAATATACTTTCTACATCTACTTGCAACTTGACTTGATATATACTACTACAATTGGTGATAAATCGACAATGAAGGCTGAATCTTTTTATGAGAAATTTGCTCCAAAAAAATCCAATGATTCTCATTTATACTGCTCACATGGGAAGGGAGGCTTCATGTGCTCAGGGAAATGGACCAGGTGCTCTAAGAGGCCCAGACACCCTGATAGCCAAAATGAAAACACACACGTCTGCTAACATCTTCAGTTGCCGTAGATCATCTGTACTTAAATCAACTTATGGGGGCCGTTGATACGGCCATTTTAATTGGATGCGCTCGTCTCTAGTCTCTCATGTACTCTTGATGCAGATGAAGGACGACAATGCTGTTTGACTGCTGTTAAGCTGAAGCTAGAGGTAAATTGGTACCAAGAATTCTAAGATAAGATTGGTGGTTGTTTCTTTTCCCAATATTTGATCTAAGACTACAAAAACTGTTTTATGTATCAGCCCGAGGCCACAAGAGGATTCACTATGGTACATGTCCATCAGTCATGGCTTGAAGGATATGAAGCAAGAGACCCATCGGCATGGATTTTCTAAGTCTTTCTTCTCTTGTATCTCTGACGGTACCAACCCAACCCAACCTGAAAATTTTATGCATAAGATGTAATAAATCCGTAAATCTGATATATTAGTTTTGGAAGTTTAGTTCCAATCCTGCTGTATTTGAGTTGTATACCCAGAGAGCACTTATGACACACTCATTGTTACTTGATGACAAATTGCTCATGGTATCTCATACTTTTGGAGATCCCTGCAAGAAAATTGGTTATAATTAAATATCCTTTTATTCTCTATTATAATTTGCAGAAAATTTGTGGCAATTTGTTTCCATCCCTTCACCTTTTAGTACAGCACAAAGCTAATGGATTTTCCTCATCATCTAGGAAGTGCCCTTTCAATTAGGAAGTGTTGTTTCATTGTGGAAACCCTGCATAGAGAATAATGATAATAGTCTTTGGATTCTTCTGCTAAAAGGAGCTATTGAATCTTGTAGCTCATTAGTATCACCAAATTGATTAGGTAGTGCTTTTTCATTGCTTATTTCAGTCGCCTAGCAAGCTCAGACTGAATATCAAGTTGTTGAACTATGCAAAACCAAAACAAACTAGATTCTGCATAACAACAAATAAGTGAGAATTGTTAGCGTATTACCATAATGGCAATGGCGGCTCTAGTGGTCACGATTGTGTTAGGCATAATTGTTTGGAGGATGGCCTTTATAGTGTTGCAACCACCAACGCGTCCTATAGTGCTATGTTTCGACGGATGATGTTTCACCTACACAACTAGGCAAAAACTTTGGTATTCATGTAAATTTGGATCTGCATTCGTTGGCTTTGGTAATCATGTAGCGTTTATTCTAGGATTGCAAACCAAAAAAAAAAAAAAACTCGTATGAATAGGACAAACACAACTCAAGTGACCAATACAAGAGCAATGGAATCACCTAATACTAGTATGTGCACATGCATCGGAATGAGCATGCGAGTGATTATGTGGTATACTATGGTGATGAGTATCACTAGAGCATGCATGTGAGGATTCGGTTCTAAGGTTGTCATACCTTAATAACAAATCATCATGCATACTATTAATAGAATTAAACTTAGCACTCTTGATAAAATTATCATTTTGTATTTTTAAAAGAAGAAATGTGCAAAGATTATCATTTTTTTTTTTGTCTATTGAGTTCATTTAGGGATGAAGTAAATCTTTTAGTTTTCAAATTAATTTTTCATTAAACTTTTTAAAGATTCACAATAAGAGTTTGGAAATCAATTTTGGACAACATATTATTATTTTCGTTTCTCAAAAACTCATTTTATGCTTCTAAATGAACATTCTTTTGCAAAAGTTCTTAATTCATAGAATAAAAATTCCCAAGTTAATTTAAAGACTTACAAAGCATATTTTTCCATCAGAATAATAATGATTGTTTGTGCTATTAGAAATTGAACCAATTTTATCTGAGTAGAATGTCATGATAGACGATGATCTAATCTAAGGATGTTAAGCCTCTAGAAAGAGTAATTGCTCAGATGCCAATTGAAGGCAGCCCTAAAGGAAGGTGAATATTATTTTATGAGAATTATGCACAATTGTAAGATAATGCATAATTACAAGTAAATGCAAAATGATAGATCAAAGTCATAAACATTAGATGTATTCCGGTATTCTTTGCTATAAAGATGTTAATCGGGACAGGTGGCCTGAAACTCGCTCTGGGTTCGACCTTGTCAAGCCCAGGCTAGGTCGGCTCGGTCCCAGTCAACTGGCCAGGCATGCTTGGCCCATCTTCCTTACGAGTTGAGCTGGGTTCTCCTTCCCCCAATCCGGGCCTGACCCGACTCGTCTTCCTACCGAATCGAGCCGGGTTTAATCCCCAGAAATCGGTCGACCCAGCTCAGTCGATGACCCGGTCAGGTCCGATTTTAGTCCCAGCCCGATCCCCCCAACCCCTCTACCCCCTTTAATTATATTCGTTGGGGGTAGTTTTATCGTTTCTCTCTATTAATCGTTACTTAAACATTGGGAGAATATTTTGGTAAACAAAACCTCCAACAACCATATTAGTCCTTTAAGAAGTGCTTTTACCAAAATACCCTAATTATTTTAACCATTTTTGAACATTAATAAGAGATTTTTATTTTGTTGAAAATGACAAAAATATTTCTATAACAATTATATTCTTGGGATATTTGTGGTCATTTGGCACATAAAATTTTCTATAAATATGACTTAATTCATCCAAATTACCACAACAACCAAATTTTTATGTCTTCTAATACTTACAAGCAATCCCGTCTTATATTTGGTGAAGTAGCTAGTTTATGGAGATTGAAGTGCAACAAAAATCGTAAAAGTCTGAGACACTGGAGGCTTCAACTTAATCGACTACTACCAAGCTGCAACAATTCTATATCCAGCTTTGGAGGAAATGAAGTGAGGTTTAAGTTTTTTATATATTATATTATATAATTAGTTAATTTTGATATTGACATTAATTATTTTTTAATTACAATTCTTTTAAACAAATATAGTATGGATCCTAACGAAGTTACTGCTAACTAACACTATAAAAAATTTCATAACAATGTTATAATATTTATAATAATTTTGATAATAATTATTATGCTAATAATCTCGTAGGAAATGAACAATCACCGACACAAATGTCATCTCAATAAAATAGAAGTATAATAGTAATGTTTCAACTAAAACAAGAAAGAATTTATTGGGGTGTTATAATAAATTATTTGTCACGTATTATGTGGGAAAGGTAATCTTAGATCTCACCAACCAAAACCCAATACACTGAGGTACAAAATGTTAGAAAT
This sequence comes from Iris macrosiphon, assembly GCA_036927795.1. Lineage (NCBI taxonomy): Eukaryota > Viridiplantae > Streptophyta > Magnoliopsida > Asparagales > Iridaceae > Iris > Iris macrosiphon. Next base: position 38,981,070 of record JAYESA010000004.1, on the reverse strand, counting down.
GCAAAAAAGTCTTTATTTAGAGAAAAAGTGATGGCACGAAAACTTTGAATAGATACTATGATAATTGTTATGGTAAGGACTTAGTTAATGCCACACAAACACATTTAAGAATTGGTTCTCAAGGATCCTCAATAGAAACATTTACTTATTTAGATGCTCGTAACCAAACCAACTTAACAAAATGTATTATTTGTGATGAACAATCTTTCATATTTGGTTAGAGTGAATTATATTATGATTATGCAAGTAATACATGCATTAAATTCTTGCTTTACTAAAATTTCTAAATCTACTACTAGAGTAGAAGCTGTTAAAATATTTGAAGAAGAAAAAACTTTGAAACAAAATTTTGAAAATAGTTAGTAAATTTTCTTTAACTTCAGATATATGGACTAGTAAACAAAATTATCTATTTGTTTGTATCATAGCACATTATTCGAATATAATTTTTACAAAAATAAATTCTTTCTCTAAGATCGTTAGAATTTTCGCATACTGGATATGCAATCAACGGATCGATGTTACAAGTTTTACGTGAATATGATATTCCTAAAAAAAATATTAACTTATTTTGATAATGCTAGTAATAATACTTCTTGTATCAATATTTTGAGATCTAAATTTTTGCCTGTACTACAAAGACGGAAATTTCATATAAGATGTGTTTGTATATTGTAAATTTAATTGTACAAGAATGTCTTTAAATTATTCAAGCGAATTTATAAAATATTAGAACATGTCTAATTAGTTTTAACACTTTACCAAATAAACAACAAGAGTTTCAAATGTTATATGCAGAATATGTTTGAGATTTAGAATATTTGTTATTGATGTACTACATAGATAGAATTCTACTTATTTGATATTAAATCATGTATTAAATACAAAGATATTATTACACACTATGTTAATGTAGATCCAAGTAGTGATTATCAAATAACTAATAATGATTAATTTTAGAATCATTATATATATATATATATATATATATATATATATATATATATATATATATATATTATCCGGAGTTTATAATCCAACTTCTCATTCAGTTTTAATAGAGATCATTAATACTTCTCATTTATTTGTAAAATACAAAAATAATCATGGTTTTTATTTTGTCACTTCTAAAATGGAAAATAAATTTCTAAAATATTGGTGTAAAATCTCTTTTATATTGTTTGAGTGCGATTTTAGGTCATAAAATAAAATTATATGGTGTACTTATATTGTTAGAAGATTTTGATGACAATACGAGTATTGACGTAAGTAGTTTATAAGTAGAAATTAAATAATGTTTAGATATTTTAATTAGTTTATATGAGAGAAAAAATTTAGTGAACCGACCCGGTTCAACCATTCAAGGTAGTACTAGCTATGATTTAATTTTTAAGTTATCTCATGTTAAGAGTATACTATAAAAAATAAAAAAACTGTAACATCTGCTACCAAAATTTCTACCAAAATTCTAATTAAATACACTAATATCATGTAGAGCAAGTTTTGTTGTATTTTGAAATGGTTTACATATGGTTCCTATAAGTTTTACAACGTTAATTAAATCAACATAACCTCACACCCTCTAGATAGCTTAAAATTAGTAGTATGAGACCCTACATTCGTTTAGGAAATAATATTAGGTCATATTGGATTTTATTGGATTTTTTGAGAATTCATAGGAGTTAATTCCTAAGTAATTTAATTTCTAGCAGCCTTCTTGGAATTACTGTGAAGAGCCGTGACTATATTTTTACCTCAAACTGGTTATGTAGCCTCCTTAGTCCATAACCTAGTTTCTATAATTTTTTTGGCATTTTTAGAAGCCATAAACTTAGTTTTTGAAGTTAATAAATAGTTTTAAAAGGTATTTATAATAATTAATAACTCACTTTATATTAATAAAACTATTTTTCTTTATATATGTATATATGTAGCGGATCGGGTTGTGCCAGATAACTTAAATCCAAAATTACCCATTATTTAAAGTGGCAGATATTGGCATTTGATTCCAATACTGACTAAATCTGAACCGTTGGCCAAACCAATTAGATCTTACCCTAACCCGACACTACAGTTAAGTCACCCCATTCTAGCCGTTTATCTCAATCGTTTCATTATGTGGGACTTCGGTCTAAATTAGATTACAATATAACCCAAGCCGACCCGATTAGCAGTTGGTTAGTCGCTCTTGCGAAGGAGATTACTGGGAGATCTGATCTCAACCACTCGTACGAGTGGGAGATAATCCTAACGGTTAGAGTCATTAGACCCTGAGTCGTTGCCCAGCTCTATTCCAAATCTGGTTAAAACTCCCTGTCCTCTCTCTCTCTCTCTCTCTCTCTCTCTCTCTCTCTCTCTCTCTCTCTCCATCTTGGTCCGTAGGTCCGCACTTGAACCGCACCTGCGCTGCACCTATCACCAACTCACCACTTAATTTCTCCAAAGAAAAATTAAATGGCGTCCAGGAGGCTCGAACCTGCAACCTCCTGGGTATATATATATATATATATATATATATATATATATATATATATATATATATATATAATCGCAGTAGCAGTAGCAGCTTGTATTTTCCTAAATCTGTCTCTGTGTCGACGAAACACCTTCTTTGTATCTTGTCGTGTTTGAGCCTCTCTGGTGTCCTAAACTCCACAAAAAAATTCAAAACCCTTCCTCTCTTCTTCCCCTATAATCCTAGACCATTCCACTTCGACCTAAACACCTGTGCACCCTAAGAAACCCGTGTGTCAAAGAAAAGCATGACACATTTGAATAGTTTGTAGCAACGAGCTTCGCACAAAATCCAAGAGTCAATTTCTCGATCTGATTTTTGTCATAACGCTCGTGCCGTGTTCCTCTTTGTCCATGGCGAGTTTGGCGCGATCACGACGAGGTTTGATCAACCAAAATTGATCGTATCAGTACATCGTATTTGTATTGTGTCCAACAGCCTAATCGACTTCCAAGAGACGTATATTCATGTTAGGACCTCTGTTTCTCAATCCGTTTTAGGTATCTCTTCCTATCTGTCTTATCTTTGAACTATGTGGTTGGATCGTTAAAATTCTGACTATACATTGTTTGTAACCTCATACTTTACCTACCTTTTTGATTTAATTATGTGGATTTTTTGAAAGATCCAATTGTTGGATCTTTGATCTGTTGATTCCATTGTGACCATAGCGACTTTTTACCCTAGGATACCAAGTTTATGGAAATTGTACATTATTTGATAGATCAAATCACCCCTACATTAATTTATATAATTAATTTATATTATGTTCGTATTTCAAAATCCGTGCAATAAAACTGTGATTTGTTGATTCAAGTAATCTTGTATCGCTGAAATTGACAAAGTGACCGTACAAATCACTGAAATAAGATTGTTAACCCTACGGTTGACCATCTTATCTCGATTTGCATGTAAATTCTGTTTGTACAAATTACGAGATTTAAACTTAATAAATTGAACATAAAACTTGTAAATTAGAATATAAATAAATAAATAAGTATTGATTATAGGGACTAGAGTAACTTAGATCTAGATGTTATGGCCAACAAACAACTTAGGTGACCTAGGTGATATGTAGTGGAGACCGATCCAACTTCCGTAGAAGTTTGTTTGAACGTTTATATATTATTACGTAATAGTAGTTGTTTGTTATTAGGCTAGGTAGATTTCATGTGGATCATAGCTCGTTGGTTCGTGGTTATACTTGGCTAGACTTCGGTCTCGCAAACTCATTAGGCTTGGTCGAATATACCTTGCATATGTAATTTACAATTTTACATGATTTGCATATTTCTTCAATCATTCTCTTATAATACTATTACTGTTGTCTCATGTTCTTTCTTTCAATTTTTTTTATTACAACTCATACACACCTACACGTCCTTAAGGTTGGGGAGCTCGAACCCTGCCGGCCCCACCTGGTGTCCGCGCTGCTTTCCACTTGAGCTACAAGCGCTGGACGTTCTTTCTTTCCTTCTTGATTACATATTGACACATACTAAGCTTGATACATGGATTTGTGTTGCATGCATACTACGTGTTCTTGTACTCGACTTGTGATGATTACCTGCTTAATTTTGAGTTCTTATAGACCTGTGTATATGATTTGATTAGTCTTATTGCTTGTTAGTGTCAGACTGGACGTGTCATGGATTCGACCCAGACAATATCATTGGATGGGAAGGACATTTCCTAGACTTATTTATGGGCTACTTTTCACTTTTTTTTCATAACCTATACACTCCGTTGGAGATGCGGGTATGATGGCCCTGGATATTACAATTTGCCTCTAATGTTCGATGAATGGTATGCACATTTTATAGATGACTGGTTGCAGTATATGTACGGATCTTATTTTAGCTAGAGAGCCCATTCGTGCGAACATTGTCCTCACAGTGCATTTCATATAGATTGGTTGTTAGTCATGGTTCATGAGTTACATATTTTTTGTATGTTATTAATGTACTTCATTTATGACATTTATATTATGTATCTTTCTCTGTCCATCCGAGGACTTATTTTTCTTCAAGGTTATTGATGAGCTTTTGCCATGGGATTGTTTAGGATTATTCTTTGGGATTCATGTATTGAGTTGATGACTTCTTCATATTCTCGCATTTATTTCTTGTTATATAGCTCATCTTTTCATAGATTGTGGATGTACTTGTCATAGCTTCATTTATGTAATTCGGGATCGTTATCAAATACACAGGCTCATAGAATTTACAATTTAATTATTTTAAAATTTTCCTTTAGTTATTTGCTAATATATTGTTTAATTAAATTTAGAATTAGATTTTCTAATTTAATTATCAATTCTTTAAAAGAAACATTTTGCATAAAAAAAACCCTAAAAAATTGTAATTACAAAAATTTTCTTAACATCTCATATATATATACATGTGGATATGGAGGGCATTTGAGTAATTTCATCTTGGAAACATAATTATTAAGCTTAGTTGATTTTTTGTTTATAAAATAACAATATTACATATATGTGTATCTTGGGGAGAGTGGTTATTCTCTTCAACCTCCTTTTTTCCACTAAGCCAAACCCGAGCAGCCCCTTCAGCCCCTCCGGTCATCCCTCCCAACCAAAACCACCCTCTCTACTGTCACGTCCCGGTTCCGCAGAACTGATTCGTCCTCGCATTCAGTTCCGTAGAATCGTTCGTCCTTGCTAGGCGTCATGTCATACAAGTTTGGGGTTACACTTGTACAAGGCAAGAACGTGCACAGTGTGTCAAAATCTTTTATAAACAGTTTCACAACGCAACAACAGATTATAAAGCACACATTTGTATAAGAAAAAAATAATTTTTTTTTTGATTCATTGCAACGAAGTACAATTTTTTCAGCACCAAAATAGAAATACCTGAACGGCTTACATAGCTTTTGCATAAAAGAAAAGACTGATAGCCTGACATTAAATAAAGTTCTCATCCCATACATTATGTCCCTTTATTACTTCTTGAAAACTTGAAAGCAGCAACTAGAAATCCTTGAAATACTTTGAAATAGGAAGAATGTTGAAAAGACTGCAACGAAAGCTCTATCTCCCTTAAGTGTTCTCGGTATCTTGGTCACCTGGTTTGCCCACAGAGACGTGGGTCAGTACTTAACTTGTACTGGTGAGCAGAACTGGCCCACTCACCTAAACCAACACTTCTTAATTAAGGCAGCAGTTTAATAGGCAACATTATATATATGATATATTTCAATATGCAACAGTTCATAAGCAACAGTTCATGCAGTGAGATATATATAAGCTTTGCACATATGGAATCATTATCCCGGCCTATGGCCGTTCCTGTATAATTTACAGAATTGTTCTTACCGCCCTTGTATAAGATATTATTAGTATGCAACTCATTCCTATTGGGTTATTTGTGGTGTAGCACTAAAATGGACATGCCATATAAGACTTCGATGGACGGCGCCATTCAAAGCAGGTTGAAAGCCTCAATGAATGTCTCGCTTATACCCGGCGCTACCAAAGTGCTACTATTTCTCCTGGGACGAACGGTCCTCAGTGCCTCAGGTTTCGTTCGAGAAAATTTACTACCTTGTGCACAAGTTGTCCATGACCATACAATGCATATATGACTATATGATAAGCATAAATAACAGTATAAGGTATTGAAACATTTAGAGCAGCAATGCACATTTTTCTATTCTCATTTCGGCATACTTATTCATTGATTCGATTGGTAGTCCGTAGACCCAATTTACCGCTAAGACATGGCACTAAACCACGACACAATGATTATATCCTTTCCTGTGTTACATAATTGAACTTCCCTCTTATCAATGCAATTCCATTGATTTATAATAGTGGTATAAAACTTGTGGCATTAGTGGTTTTATCGATCATTGGACTTAGCAAGATTACAAGAGAACATTATTGCTTATTGGCATGGAGGAGTAGAGAAGAAGGGACATAACAGCTCACCAAATAGAGAATGCCGAGAGAAAAAGTACGCTTGCTCGCTCGGGTTCCAGTTACACGTCTATCTGCATTGACACCAATTTTTGGTTAGACTACCGTCTTTATTTCTCTCAGAGTTCTCTAGAATGAATACATACAATCGATAAAAATGGGCTAAATAATTAATTATTAGAAACTAATCACGAAAATGCATTCATCAAAACCAAGCAGCAAAATCCAAGAAAGCCAACCAAAAATCCAACAAAAACTATTGGACTCATTCCAACAGAAGACGATCTATCAATTGAAAAGGTTCATTACATTGTCCGTGATCGATTCTGCCGTAAAGTTTTCTCATACTCAATTCTGAGTGAGTCAACCGAGCCACAAGCCTTATATAGTGCACCACTAGGATCATGGCACTACATAATATACTACTAAAAAAAGTTTTGTCCTCGAAACTTAAAACAAAGTTTCTACCTCTAGGTTATCGAATAAGGAAGGGTACTGCTTTCTCATCTCTTCCTCAAGATCCCATATCGATTCCTCAACTGCATGATTCTGCAACAACACACGGACCAAAGCCACTGATCAATTTTGTAGGGTCTTCTCTTTCTTGTCTAGGATCTGAACTGGTTCTTCCGAGTAAGATAGGTCGGCACTCAGCTCAAGCTGATCAAATTTTACTACGTGACTCGGGTAATGTACATATCTTATTAGTTGGGAAACATGGAAGACATTATGCACTTTCGCGAAAGCAGGAGGTAGTGCAAGTCGATAAGCCACTGGTGCCACCCTATCTAGAATCTCGAAAGGTCCGACAAATCGTGGACTCAGCTTCCCTTTGACGTCGAACCGTATCACACTTCACATAGGTGTCACATTTAGGAACACAGCTGGGGACGACTTTCTCCTCTGACGAGAAAGCAATTGCTCAATACGATGTTGTATCCATCGGATCGACGAAGAAGACTTTGGTCGTCCAGTTCGACCAATTTGCCTATGAAGACATGCTTCATGCAGGGGGTAGTTCTCATTCCTCCTCTGTCCATAACAACAGAAAGCTGCGTAAAGTGTGGATGCCTAAGACGTCCTCTACCCTTCCTGCAAGTTCTCACTCACTGATCAACAAAGTTGTGACAATACAGCCAACATGCCCTGTGCGTAAAACTTTGTCTCCCGTCTGTGACGTGGTAGACAAAACTTCTGGCAATGCCTCAGTGCCAATCCAGAAGTCTCAAATACGTCCTGTGCGTAAACCTTTGTCTTTCGTCTGTGACGTGGTAGACAAAACTTCTGGCAATGCCTCAGTGCCAATCCAGAAGTCTCAAATACGCCCTGCGCATAAACCTTTATCTCCCGTCTGTGACATGGTAGACAAAACTTCTGGCAAGACCTCAGTGCCAATTCAAAAATTTCAAACACGCCATGTGCGTAAAACTTTATCTCCCGTCCGTAACATGCAGACAAATCTGTTATCCGTACTCGGGAGTCCCGAGTACGCAATAGGTAACGGATCCTCAAAAAAAAATTCTTCCGAAGGTAAATGGTCCACGACCATATCACCTCTGAACTACGAGTCGTTCTTTCCACCAAAAGAAGACAGTCACGTTCATATTACCTCTGACTCGTCCCTTTTATTGTTATCCTTACAAAAATTTATACAAAGCAAGTAGTTCACATCCACGTCACCTCTGAACTACGAGCTGCCCAAGAAAACAGTCACGTTCATATTACCTCTGACTCGTTTTCTTCTCTCCACAAAATGTTCCACAATGGTCGTACTCAGCAAACTTGCTTGACTATCGATTTTACACCACAATATCCCTACCATCACAGAAGATGTCTCCACCGAACCTCCTTAATGGAACTGCTCTAGCCTATCACATCCATATTACCTCTGATTGGGCTTGGTGTTATCGACATTATGATATTATATTACGTCCAAATTACCTCTGGTATAGTACTCATAGCCCCGATATCCATAAGCAATAAGAAAAGTTCCAAACAGGAAATAAGGCAATCCTTTACATTCAAGGATTTTCATTAATATTCAAGATCATGAGTACATATAGAAATCCTTCACATTCAAGGATTTTTTATTAATATTCAAGATCATGGGTATATGTGAAAAGAAGGAGACCCCTCTGTGTTGTTTCTTGTACCAACACGTGTAAAAGCCGGCAGCTCAACGCATTCTGGGTCATCATTTCAACAAGACTTCTCAGTGCAAGCCACAGTACGAGAGAAGAATTCATACTGATAGATAGCAAGGGAGCTTGCAACGCAGAGCCGAGCCTCTGCAAATCCAACTGTCGTGTGAAAGGATGCGGCTAAAAGTCCCGGTTGGGATAACTAGCCCTGCCGCTGCCTCTCGGATGGGCCACCAGGACTCGATCCGAGATCCAGCCATCACATCCTGGCCGCATACGGGGAGAAGCTACAGTAAGCTAGTTCGAAAGATCGTGGACAATCCTCCGGGTAATGTACTAGTTCACCACGAACAACAGTGACTATGATATCCTTCCATCTTCCATCGGAATTAGAGCAATCCGAGACAGTCCCTGCACAAACGAGCATACAAAAGTCAGAATGATTGCAAAAAAATTCCAAGGCACACACTCGAAAATAAGTGCTGGGGGTAGCCATACCTCCCCGAACGAAACTTCGATTGGAGCTAGGGATAACAGTCCCCCGGTGTTCTATCACAATCCATCCTTCCAAGAGTACAGTGAGCCTTTACACACGGATGATAGCTTAGCGGGGGATAGCTGTACACTCCAGGACGAGCCCACAACTGAGACTGGGGATAGCAATCCCTCCAACAATAAAACCTCTGGCAGGGCTTGTCTTAAACATATTACTTGCACTTACATGCGCAAAAAATAATGGATCCACAAAACCTATCACGACCATATTACCTCCGATAGGGTTTGTTTCAAATCTACTACTCGTACCCCAAGTGCGCAAAAGGGTAATAGGTCCACCAAATATCCCCCAGCAGGATGTCCTTACTATCCACAAAACCTACCTCTGATAGGAATTATTTTCGAATTTATTATTTGCACTCAACGTGCGATACAAATAATAGATCCACCAAAAGTCCCCCAGTAGATCTTCCTCAATGGAAGCAAAAAACCACGTCCATACTACCTCTGGCGTGCTTCCTTCTCCTTCCACAAAAATACCAGGGTCGTACCTAACCTCTCGGTATGGCTATTGATCAGCTCATGTCTGCGTCACCTCTGAGTTATCATTATCACCTCCTCCCCAGTAGGGTTTTCCATATCCTTCGCACCTCTGAGCAAACCTTCCGGGTTTGGTTATCGATCATTACGTCCACAGTACCTCTGATATCGATTGTCGTCTAAACTTATCACCTGTACTTAAATTTAAGTGCACCAATGGTGTTAAGTCCACCAAACTTGCCACCTCTGGCAAGATCTGTTTCAAACTTATTACTTGCAATCTCGTGTGCAAAAAGTAATAAGTCCACCAAAGATCCTCCGGTAGGATGTCCTCAATCCAAGGAAAACAACCATGTCCATATTACCTCTGGCTTGTTTTCTCTTTCTTCCACCAAAAATATCGGGATCATACCTAACCTCTCGATATGACTATCGATCAGTTCACGTCCATACTACCTCTAAACTACGTCTCTCAAAATTTTCCAGTAGAGTGAATCTATCACTACAAGAGAACGGTCACCTCTGTCATGTTTTTCTTTATCCCTATAAAGTCATACTTTTCCATGTCCATATTACCTCTGAGTAAAGTTCTTCTCTTCGACTTCCTGCTATCACATTCGCATAACCCCTGATAGTGCTAGTCATTTTAGCTTATTATCCGTACTTACACACTGGGTAATAAGTCCACAACCCGAGTTTGCCATATCCATATTACCTCTGAGCAAACATTCCTCCAAACAGTCTGCTATCACGTCATTCTAGACCACTGATAGTGTCATTCATTTCAACTTATTATCCGTACCCAGTCTTAGGTACGTCAGGGTAATAAGTCTACCAAAATTCTCCAGCGAAAAATCCTTGGGCTTTATCATCACTTCCCGGGGTATTCATATAAACCCCGACAAAACTAAAGCAATCCTTGAGATGCGCCCACCAAAGAACCTCAAAAGAACAATTTATGGCCTTCAAAGAAGACTTGCATACATCAGAAGGTCCATATCAAATCTCTCTGGGCATTGTCAGTCGTTCAACTAGCTCATGAAGAAAGGTGTCTCATTTATCTGGAATAAAGAATACCAGCGCGCCTTCGACGACATCAAGGAATTCATATCAAACCCTCTAGTACTGGTAGCCCCAGTCGTGGGGAAGCTTTTTATGCTCTATGTGCGAGCAATGAACCACTCCTCGGTGAGTTTCTCGAACATTGGTTCACGTCCATATTACCTCTGAACTACTGTCCTAACATTTATTCCCGACCGAGTTTGCCATGTCCATATTACCTCTGAGCAAACCTTCCATGTTTGACTATCGATTATCACGTCCATATTTACCTCTGATATCGGTTGTCATCTCAACTTAACACCCGTACTAAATTCTATGTACGTCCCTCGGCTGAAAAACATCGAGGCGGACGTCCTTGCCGGACTCGCAGCCTCTCTAACTGTTCCGGTCAGTACCTATGAACTTATCACCGTGATCGGTCAGGAGCTGGTCTACCCGAAGAACAACCTCTCTATGTGCCGGAGATACTCAGTAGAGACGAGCACTGACTCACAAGACTGGAAATTTTTCTTCATCGACTACGCAGTCTATGGAATTCTTTCCGAGAATCCGAAGGAAGCCACTTCCATCAGAAGATGTTCCCTCGGGTTCTATTAAGATACAACTACCAAAATGCTGTATCGTCGCCCGTATGACGGGCTTCTGCTATGTTGACTTTTGAATGCAGAAGCGAAGCAGGTAGCAGTGCCATCGACTACGCAAGGAAGTGCTAAGCTTGCCAAATCCATGCAGACTTCATCCATCAATCCTGGGAGTTCCTACACCCGACTGTTGTGTCCTAGCTATTTGAAGCCTGGGATATGGACATCATTGGACCGATTAGTCCATCTTCATCCAAGAGACATCGGTTCATCCTTGCCTACTTCTCCAAGTGGCAAAAATAGCACCACTCGCGGAAGTCAAGACGTCTAACGTGATCAACTTATGACCCGTAACTCGACCGACAAATTCCAACCTAAATGAGAAGGCACGTTCATCGTAGAATCAGCATTCTCCAATGGCACCTACCGGCTTACGAAACCTAACGACGACTTGCTCATGATGCCTATCAATGGCAAGTTCCTGAAAATGTACTATGTCTGAACTAGACTTGTACTCTCCTTATCTCCAGGCGGGCAATCAAGATGTACAAATCTTTATATTCTTGGTTCTTCATCCCCCGTAAAGTACCTATGTACATCATTTTCCCTTCTATATAAGCCATTATCTGTATCAAGGAGTCCTGGATACGCAACAGATGATGGATCCTCAAAGTCTTCCCAGTGGAGTAGCCCTTAGGTCCACTTGTACACTCTCGCAGTGACCACTAAAACCAATCTCGTTAGATATTAGCCATGTTCACATTATCTCTGAGCTATCGTCCTACCAATATCCCCAGCGGAGTAGCCCTCAGGTCCACTTGCACACTCTCGCAGTGACCACTAAAACCAATCTCGTTAGACGTTAGCCATGTTCACATTATCTCTGAGCTATCGTCCTACCAATCTCCCCAGCGGAGTAGCCCTCAGGTCCACTTGCACACTATCGCAGTGACCACTGATACTAATCTTGTTAGACGCTAGCCATGTTCATATTATCTCTGAGCTATCATCCTACCAATCTCCCCAGCGAATCAACCCTCAGGTCTATCTTTATTCTCGGATAGACCACACTCAGCAAACCACTCCCCAGTGAGTGTCCCAGATATTAGTTCACGTCCATATTACCTTGGAACTACCGTCCTAATATTTCTTCCCAACTGAGTTTGCCATGTCCATATTACCTCTGAGCAAACCTCCCGGATCTTGGCTATCGATCATCACGTCTATATTACCTCTGATATCGGTTGTCATCTTCACTTATCACTCGTACTTACCAAGATACAACAACGGTGTTAAGTTCACAAAATCTTCCATGTCCATGTGACCTCTGAGCAAACCTCTCCCTACAACTATCATCAGTCGTCGTCTAAACTTATCATCCGTACTTAATTCTAAGTACGTCAGCGGTGTTAAGTCCACAAAATCTACCACGTCCATATTACCTCTGGCTGGGCTTGTTTTAAACTTATTACTTGCACTCAAGTGCGCAAAAGGTAATAGGTCCAACAAAGATCCCCTAGCGGGATATCCTAAAAAAAACTATGATATCTTATCACATCCACATTACCTCTGAATAGATATGTCTAACTAATTTGAAACTTCAAATCTATCATGTCTATATTACCTTTGATAGTGTTTTGTATACAAATTTAGTTGGATCATATTCTATCATGTTCATATTACCTCTGAGTAAGATATTTTTAGAACTTTTCCATGTTCATATTACCTCTGAGTAAAGTTCTTCTCTTTGACTTTCTACTATCACGTTCGTATAACCCCTGATAGTGGCAGTCATTTCAACTTGTTATCCGTAACTAGTCTTAGGTACGCCTTGGGTAATAAGTCTACTATAATCCTCCAAGAGAATGGAATGTACTACCCCGTACATATCACCTCTAGCAGGATATTCATTCCCATATCAAAGACTTTTTCCATGCTTCTTTCAAAGTGTTTCAAAACTTGTCCAAGTTTTAAAAACTTTGAAGGGGGTCCTGTAGAAGCATAAAAAATGCTGAGAATTATCCACGTATTTTACAGTCAAAAACTCCAACATACATGAAGTCCCTCCCAGCGTAAAACAAAACTTCAGATCTGTACGCGTAAAATAGAGCTGCAAAGCGATCGGCGTAAAACAAAGCTTTAGAGTTGTACGCGTAAAACAGAGCTTCAAAGCTGTTGGCATAAAATAGGGCTTCAAAGCTGTCGGCGTAAAACAAAGCTTCAGTGCTGTACGCGTAAAATAAAGCTTCAGAGCTGTACGCGTAAAACAAAGCTTCAGAGCTGTACGCGTAAAACAGAGCTTCAAGGCTGTTTGGCATAAAATAGGGCTTCAGAGCTGTCTGCGTAAAACAGAGCCTTCAGATCTGTCTGCGTAAAACATGTAAACCCCCTGATTTTTCAAGAATTTTAAAATTTGGATTTTTCACAATTTTCTGAAATTTTCTGGGAATTTTCGGTAATTAAAAATAGGGTTTTAATTATTAAATAATTTTTAATTAAAAATAAATGATATTAAAATATTATGAAAATAATATTTTTGGGTGTAAAATGAAAAACTGGACTTAGGATAATTTTTCTGGAATTTATTGAGCCCCGGACCTATTTTTAAATCACATAAAATAATTATTTATTTAATTTCTATTTTATTTATTTAATTACTTATTTTATATAAATAACCCATTTACCTCGGCCCAATTCGGCCCACCAGAGCCCGGCCCATTCCCTCGGCCCGCAGGCCGGGCCCAGCCCGCAACTGCTAGCGGGTCGGGTCGGCCAGACCCGGACCGCCCGAGACCCGACCCGGCAGACCCCTCACCCCCACGTCCCCGCCCGTGCCCGCGTTCTCCGGTGACCCCGCTTCCCGCGCCGCCCCGCCCGACCGCCCGCCCGCTCCGCTCGCCCCACGACCCCCTCTCCCCTCCGCCTCCTCCGCCTAGCCGGCCTCCTCTCCAGCCTATATAAACCCTGGGCTATCCCCTCTCCGGCTCCCCCTCCCCGCCGCGTCCACCGCTGCCGCCACCGCTGCCCAGCCCGCCGTCGACGCCGCCTCGCCCAGCCCTCTCCTCCGTCCTCCTCCTTCCTCCTCTCCCCAGCCGCCCAGCCGCAGCAGCAGCTGCTCCAGCCCGCTCCGGCGCCGCCGCCGTCAGCCAGCGCCGCCGTCCGACCTCCTCGCCGCGCCGCGCTGCCCCCGCTGCCATCGGCCCCTCCGCCTCAGCCCGGCCGTCGCCGTCTCCGCCGTCCAGAACCCTAACCCTAATTCCTAATTTTTCCCCTATGTCGGACACAGGACACAGTGTCCTGTGTCGTGTCGGACACGACAAAAACCCCAGTTTTCGATCCTGTTCAGGTACTCCTAACTCTCTGCTCGTAACCCCGTTTTCAATTCCGTCTTTTGCATCACGAAGCCTGCGTGACCCTCTCGATGCCCGTGCAACCCGCTCGGGGCATCGAGTCCTGTGACGATCGCGAACCGCGATCCAAAAATAGAAAAAACAATGCCCCGATTCACCCCGAAACTGGGTACGCCCCGCCAAATGGGATGACTTGGTCGCGCACGGTCTTCACAGATACGTGCGCGTCGTTGATACGGACGTGTGAAATTTTGCAGAAACTGATTCGGATGTGCGTGCACACCGGGATCAACGCGTATCCGCAGACAACGCCTCGTATCCGACTTTTCTGAATTGCGACCTAACTTTGTGTACACATGTCAGATTGAAACAAAACTTACGCCATCGGACTCGTAGCGATACGCTGGTCCTGTGACCCAAATTTGGTTCGATTCTGAGAACATTGACGAAATCGCGTGTCTTGGGCCCCACAGGCCCCGCTCGACGGGCGATTTTGTGATCGGCTCATCGGAATCCAATTCTGGAAGTTCCGTTGGGTTCATATCATCGTTCCTGACCTGTTGACACTAAGTTTGGTAAATTTGGAGACCTTTGACCCTGATACGTTTTTTGGTGCAAAGCGGGCCCAAATGTGGACCCCGAAATTGTCGTTTCTGCCCTTGTCTCCAAATTGGACCCAAGGACAGGCGTTTCTAGCTGATTGATATTTTTTGGATCTGATGGTGATGTTTGTTTCAGCAACTGGAGTGCCGCCTGCAATTCCAGCTGAAGTCAGAGCCACAATTGGAGCCGGAACCACAGGCAAGTGTACCTTGCCAAAACTTGCAGCTTTGCTACCTATTTTCTTGACTTGGTTATACATCAGTGGGCAAGTTTACCTTGCCAAATCCTGCAGCTTGCTATATATTCCTTGGCTTAGTTATACATCAGAGGGCAAGTATACCTTGCCAACTTTACAGTCTTGTTGCATATTTTCTTGTTTTATTTATAACTTCTGTACATGCTTAACCTAGGACCGTGTGACGTACTTAGCATCCGATTATCAGTCGGGTGCCAACCCCGTACGCGGTGTTGGGTACGTCATTTAGAGATGGACATTCGATACCCTTACTCTTGGTACTTGTCCTATCAAGTACAACAGAACCCAGGACACTTGACACTATTCATGGACATGATCTTTTTGAGATATTCATGGTGATTCTGTATAGGATACAAACTTTATGGCATTGACATTATGTTCCTAGATACTATATGACTTGTTGCATTAGATATGATCTTACGTGACATGGACATGGGGCCACATGGACATGAGACGTGTGATTACATTGGGTGGGGAGAGACACACAGGCTACAGGCTGAACATATATATATATACATGAAACCCCTATTATTGTGAGGCACAAGACTCTAAACCCGAGTTTGGCCCTTTACGTGTTATTACTGCTACCGGCTCCCCGACACAGAGCTTGTAGCGGTTTCAGCCTAAGTTCTAGTGATGCTCTCAACTTGCATATCACTTAGTTGGTTACATAGTTTATCCTATTGTTTCATTTATTTTTTGTACTGCATTTATTTTGACTTGTGTTATCTGTACCTTGTTATGTCCCCTGAGGACCTGGAATGGACTATGTCCCCAGGTATAGCCGAAGAGATCCATCCAGAGATACACCGTACAGGAGCACTTCCAGGAGCTGTACCAGGACCTGAGGACGAAATCGCACCAGAGGACTTCTCCTGAGCATTGGTGGTGTATAGTCAGTTATTTCTGTTTCTGTTTCTATTTCCAGTTCCTTTATTTCCTGTCTATTGCATTGATGTATCAGACTTGTTCTCGGATTGTTCACCGAGACACTTTTATTGAGATTTGATAGTTATTTCTATTTACATTATTCTGGCTTTTGATCTATGATTATCTGTTGTGGATGAGATTAGAATAACCTGTGACATGTAATACTTGATCTATTTCCTGTTAGACTACAGCTTAAGCATGCCCTGATGGATCCATTAAATTGGGTTGTCCATCGGTGCGTGCTGCTGGCCATTGCCACGTGTCCAGTCCCTCGATATTTTGGGACTGGGGCGTGACAAAACAGGGCTTCAAAGCTGTCCGCGTAAAGCAGAGCTTCAGAGCTGTACGCGTAAAACAGAGCTTCAAAGCTATCCGTGTAAAGCAGAGCTTCAGAGCTGCATGCATAAAACAGAGCTTCAAGACAGTTTGGCGTAAAATAGGATTTCAGAGCTGTACGCGTAAAGCAGAGCTCCAAGACTGTTTTGCGTAAAAGGTTGCTATACCTTCCTGCGTAAAGTTTAAAATATGTTATTTTTAATGCAGCGTAAAGTTGTACGAGGAACTCTTCGTATTCCTCGGATGAATTTGTCAGTCAAATCAGTGAACCTGACATCTGACAAAAGTACTGCACGATGATCGAGAGGACGGCTGTGATAATAATTTTTGCACAGAGACCCAGGTTGTCATTTAGTGACATATTCTTGATACAAGTCATTTTTACGCATTCAAAGGAAGAAAAATGGAGTCTTCTGAATATGCTATCTATTCTATATTGACAGAAATAAGTTTTTACGCTCAAGACAAGACAAAATCAGACGTCATATCAAAAGTTGTTTCTTGTACAGAGCTCGAGGCATATCTCTGCATTTAATGCACGAGATTTTGTTATATTTTTAATTTGTCATGACTGGGAAAGCTAAGACTATGACTAATACGCTCGTATCACCATCCTTGCATTTTATGCCAACCAGGCTATTTTCAACCATAGGAGTACGCCGTATGCTATCTCCTCGAAATGCGTCAACTCGGCTATATTTGCAAAGGTACGTTGATAAGGCTATTTAGTCCAGAATACGCTCAAGACCTCAGTCGTGAAGGATAATTGGCTATTTTATGCTGGTTATCTATTATTCATGAATCATCAATTTTTACGCAGGGGCAGTTACCTACGTGGCTTGCATGCCATGATCTTCGAGAAGCAGTTATACGCGTTATCTTATAAAGGAACACGTATCATACGCAGATTCAGAAGATTATTTGAAAGTGGACAGCAGTTGTTATAACCACAGCGTAAAGGATGCATTCTTCTTCACAGTATGGCCTTTTACGCCAATAAGACAGTTACTTGGCTTTTACGCCAACCATCTTTATGCAGGGGCAGCTACCTACGTGGCTTGCATGCCATGATCTTCGAGAAGCAGTTATATGCGTTATCTTATAAAGGAACACGTGTCATACGCAGATTCAGAAGATTATTTGAATGTGGGTAGCAGTTGTTATAATCACAGTGTAAATGATGCAATCTTCTTCACAGTTTGGCCTTTTACGCCAACAAGACAGTTACTTGGCTTTTACGCCAACCATCTTTACGCAGGGGCAGTTACCTACGTGGCTTGCATGCCATGATCTTCGAGAAGCAGTTATAGGCGTTACCTTATAAAGGGACACATGTCATACGCAGATTCAAAAGACTATTGGAACGTGGGTAGCAGTTGTCATAACTGCAACGTAAAGGAGGCAATATTCTTCACAGTTTGGCATTTTACGCCAATAAGACAGTTATTTGGCTTTTACGCCAACCATGCAGTTATTTGATTGATCTCTATAAATAGAGACCCCTGGTCACAGGGTAAAGGGGGGAATGAGTGGAATTATATTCTATCATGTTCATATTACTTCTGAATATATATGTTTTACTAATTTGAGGAGATAGGGGTTTTGGCTGACAACTTTGACAAGAGGAATTCGATCCTACCTGCAACTTTCCTTTGACTGACTTCTGCCTTCAGTTCAGAGAAAGTTTGAAGCTTCTTCTACATCACTTCTTTATCATCGTATGGTCCAAGGAACAAAGTGATCGACTGCAGATCAGACTTCCATAGCAATACTTCCCCAAAATTATTTGATTGTACTTAATATCCTCGTATAGGATTAATTGTACTTTTCTCTTTTCTCATTTGTAAGCAAAAGTTTCGTACAAACCTCTTTTGTTTATCCAAATAAAATGGCGACTCTGCTGGAGAATCAAAACCTATCATGTCTATATTACCTCTGATAGTGTTTTGTATACAAATTTAGCAGATCAAAAGTTTCGTACAAACATTTGTTTATCCAAACAAAAATGGCGACTCTGCTAGGGAATCAAAACCTATCATGTCTGTATTACCTCTGATAGTATTTTGTATACAAATTTAGCAGATCAAAAGTTTCGTACAAATATTTGTTTATCAAAACAAAAATGGCGACTCTGTTGGGGACTCAAAACCTATCATGTCCATATTATCTCTGATAATGTTTTGTATACAAATTTAGCAGACCAAAAGTTTCGCATAAATCTTTTGTTTATCCAAACAGTGTGTACCTATATGTGTATATATATATATATATATATATATATATATATATATATATATATATATATATATATATATATATATATATATATATATATATATATAAGTGTGTGTGTGTGCATATGTGTCGAGGTGTGTGTGTGAGAGTTAGAGAGATGGGGGGGCAGTGGCATAGGGCAGCAGCAGCTAGGCAATGGGATGGCAGCAACAGCTAGGCAATGGGAAGGGAGCAGCAGCTAGCAGCAGCCTTGGCAGCGAGACAGTAGCTACAGCATTGGCAGCAGCAGCGAGTGGCCGCAGCAGCAGCAGCAGAACGCAACAAGAGCAGCAGCAGCAGCAGGGCAAGGTAGCAGCAGCAGCAGTTCGCATGGGTAGCAGCAGCAGCAGCTTGAGGCACTAGCAGTAGCAGCCGCAGTGAGTGAGGGAGATATATACCCATATATATATATATATATATATATATATATATATATATATATATATATATATGGGTATATATGTATATGTGTGTGTGATATATATATAGATATGTAGGTAGATATGCATATGTGTTTATATATATATATATTTTGCCTATATATATATATATATATGCATAGATAGTTAGCTAGTTAGTAGGGTAGAGAGGGGTAAGTGAGTTATCTCAATACCTTGAGATAACAAGGTATCTCAATACCTTGAGATACTCAAGGTATTGGGTATCGGGGCGAGGTAGTGAGAGTTTGCCTAGGATTGGGTTTAGAGTTGGATTTATATGTATAGGTGTATATATTTATGCGTGTTAGTATATGTGTTAGAGGGTTTATGCGGGGTGTGTAGCTTAGGTCGAGGTATCGGATACCGAGGGTATCCCGGTATCTCAAGGAGGCGAGTTTGAGGGTTTACTAGCTTAATGAGCTAGTTTTGACCTAGAATTTTAGGGGCACCCTAGTTTGACCTAGAGTTGACCGTAGTTGACCCGGTTGACTGTGAAAGTCAACTTTTGACCTAATTTTGACCCAAAGTTGACTTTTTGGACCCCAAGTTGATTTTTTGACCAAGATTTCACCGATTTGACCCGTTTGACCTAGAACAACCTTATAAGCTTGTTTTTAGCTATTTTATATCTGTTTAACTCATTAGAACCCCGTTTAACCTTGTTTTTCACAATAGGTCCTTGCGACGCCAGTTCGGATCGCCAGTTGCTAAGGACGTCAGGCGAGTACATTCTCTGATAGTTTTTATTATCTTATGATTATTATGATTCAGCTTCTAGTATAGTATTCTCTAATTTTTCTGGCATGATACGGACTAATATTTCTGGATTTATTTACTTGCGACACGTATATTTCATGTTTCTGGCCTCTATTATGGAATCACCTACTGGCATCACATCATGACTCACTACAGGCATCACTCATATCTTGGATTCACTTGTATTAGTCAGGGCAGGGAAATACTCGAGTAGACATGTAAATATTCCCAACTGGAATTATTGGAATCACCCCCTCTGGTCTAATCTGAAATGATAACAGCCGTACACCCAGTGTACGGTGAGCCGTACTTACCCCTAGCCGTTTACATGTCGAAACAGGTATTTCAAAGACACGAGTTCATTCTTTCTAGTCTGGACTCTCTTGCATTTTTTGCTGGTTTCACTGATACTTTCTGGACTTGATCCATTACATTTATTCTTGCTGGACTCACTACACGTTCTTGTGCACATACTTACTCTTAGTTTAGATTTCTTGTATCATGCAGTCATATTTATCTTGCTTCTGATTTTCATGCATCTTTACCATTATGCACCAGTGATATATATATATATATTTTTTCTTGTTCTATACTTTATTTTCTTCACCTTGCTACTTGCTACAACTGCTTTATAGTTTTTATCATTTAACTGGAACTGCTGTTAGAGATGTACTTGCTCCAATCCTGACTGGATATATTTTTTAGAGGATCCAGAGGATTGGTGTTCGATGTTTTATGGACCTCAGCCTATCGATGGTGCAGACAGGGACCCCCTAGTTTAGGAGTGAATTCCGAGTTGGTAGCCGGGATTACTAGGACCTCAGTTGTATTTTATTAACTTTTGGTTTTAGACCTCAGTTTCTTGTAAACCCCCTGATTTTCAAGAATTTTTAATTTGGATTTTTACACAATTTTCTAGAATTTTTTGAGATTTTTCTCTAAATAAAACTAAGGTATTTTGATTTTTAATGATTTTTAAATGATATTAAATAATATTAAAATATTATGGAAATAATATTTTCTGGTGTAAAATGAAAAATTAGACATAGGATAATTTTTCGAGAATTTATTGGACCCCGGAAGCATTTTTAAAGCCCTAAAAACTATTTTATAATTAAACCAAAATAAACCCTAATTAAACCCGGTTTATTTGAAATAAACCAAACCGAACCAACCCACTGTTGAACCGAACCAAACCCAACCCAACTCAAACCTAGCGGGTCGGATCCGGGTCTAACCCGTGACCCGAAACCCGTTTCTACCCGAACCCGCATTCCTGATTAGTGGATCGGGCCGGATCCGCCTGACACGACCCGTCACCACCCGACCCGACCCGGCCAGCCCCTCTCTCTTCCCCGACAGTTTTAGCCCCCGTACCCGCCGCGTAACGCCCGCCGCTCCGGCAGCCCGCACCGCTCTGGCTTCCCCCCGGCGCCGTCGTCCCTCCCTCTTCCTCTCCCGTAACCGCCCGCCGGCCGCCTCTCCCTCTCCCTCGACCTCCTATAAAGCCCTCTCTCCCCGCTGCCCTCCTCCGTCCTCCGTCCCCGCCTCGCCGCCCTCCGCCTGGTCGTCGTCTTCCTCCTTCCCCGCCTACATCACCTCGCCCAGACCCGTCGTCTCCCCCAGCACCACCACCATCAACCTCCCGCGCCTCCCTCCTCAGCCCCGCAGCGCCTTGGTCGACCTCGCAGGAGCCCTAGCCGACCAGCAGCAGCTCGAATCCCCTCCGCCGCCACCCTCGCTGCGCTCCACCGCCGACGCCGACCTCGCCCTCACTCCACCAGCCCCCGCCTCCTCCGGCGGCCTCCTCCAGCAACGGCGACCAGAAGCCCCCAACAGCAGCAGCTCCGACCGCCGAGCGCCGCCCCGCCTCCGCCAGCGCAGCCCGGCCGTCCCCGAGCCCAGCCGCCTGCCGCAGCGCCTCGAGCCTCCGCCACCAGCGTCCGGCTGCCTCGACCCAGCCCCGGTGAGCAGCCGTCAGCAACCTCCCGACTCCGGCGAAGCCCCAAACCCTAGCCCTAAAGCCGGACACAGCACGGACACGGCCAGGACACAGATACTGTGTCGAGACGATACGAGGACACGAGAAATCTTGGTTTTTCGGAGTCCTGTTCGGGTAACCCATTCTCTCTCCTCGTAGCCCCATTTTTTGTTCTGTCAGTTGTGACGCGAACCCTGTGTGACCCTCTCGATGCCCGTGCAACCCGTTCGGTGCATCGCGTCCTGTGGTGGTCGCGAACTGCGATCCAAAAACAGGAAAACCAATACCCTGTTTCACCCCGAAACTGAGTATGCCCCGCCAAACGGGACGACTTGGTCGCGTGCGGTCTTTACCGATACGTGCGCGTCGTTGATATGGACGTGCGGGATTTCGCAGAAGTTGATTTGGATGTGCGTGCACACCGGAATCAACGCCCCGTATCCGTCCTTTCTGGATCTCGCTGTAACTTAGTGTACACACGTTGGATCGAAACGAAACTTGCGCCATCGGACTCGTAGCAATACGCTGGTCCTGTGACCCACGTTTGGTTCAATTCTGAGAACGTTGACAAAATCGTGTATCGTGGGCCCACGGCTCCACTTGACGGACGATTTTGTGATCGGCTCATCGGAATCCAATTCTGGAAGATCTATTGGATTCGTATCATCGTTCCTGACTTGTTGACACTAAGTTGGACGAATTTGGAGACCCTTTGTTCTAACACATTTTTTGGTGCAAAGCGGCCCACATGTGGACTCCGCTTTGACTTAAAAATGATATTTTTGCCCTTGTGTCCAAATTAGACTCAAGGACAGGCGTTTCTAGCTAATTGATATTTTCTGGATCTGATGGTGATGTCTATTTCAGCAACCGGAGAACTGCCTGCAAATTTAGTTGCTGCCAGAGCTACAATTGGAGCCGGAAACCCAGGCAAGTGTAACTTGCCAAGTTCTGCAGTTTTTGCTACTTATTTTCTTGACATATATAATTATTGTACATATTTCAACCTATTTCAACCTAGGACCGTGTGACTTACTTAGCGTCCGATTAATAGTCGGGTGCCAACACTGTACGCAGAGTTGTGTAACGTCACCTAGAGATGGATATCGACACCCTTTATATTCTCGTACTTGCATTATCAAGTACGTTATACCCAGGACACCTGACACGAATCATGAGACAGAATCTTCCTGAAATATTCAAGGTGATTCTGTGTAGGTTGCAGGATTTATGACATGGACATTATATTCTTAGACATTATATTCATAGACATAGTATGACTCACTGCATTAGATATGATCTTACGTGACATGGACATGAGGCATTGTGGACATGAGACGTATAATTACATTGGGTGGGGAGAGACACACAGGCTACAGGCTGATTATATATATATGGTGCCACAACATAGTAAACTACATAGCATAGTATAACTGCTACCGGCTCCCCGACACAGAGCTTGTAGTGGTCTCAACCTAAGTTCTAGTGTTGCTCTCAACTTGCATTTCACATAGATGGTTATATAGTTTTCCCTATTGTTTTATTTATTGCTGCACTGCACTTATTTTGGCATGAGTTATTTTGTACCTTACTATGTCCCCTGAGGACCTGGATCTGGATTATGTCCCCAGGATTAACAGAGGATATCTATCCTGAGGTGTACGGAACAGGAGCACTTCTCGAAACAGTACCAGCACCTGTGGACGAGGTGATTGCTGAGGACTTCTCCTGAACATCTGCTTCTCTATGCTCAGTTCTTAAATGGCAAATAAACTCTTTTATTCTTGTTTAAATGAACATTTGTAACAGACTTAATATCGGGTTGTTCCCCGATTTTATTTACTTGTGACTGGTTGATGTTTATTTCTTTTTATTGATATTATTGTGTTTATTTTGTGGATGAGATTAGTAAACCCTGATCATTGTAATACAGCTTAAGTATGCCCCGATGGATCCATTAAATTGGGTTTGTCCATCGGTGTGTGCTGCTGGCCATTGCCACGTGTCTAGTCCCTCGATATTTTGGGACTGGGGCGTGACATTTTATGGACCTCAGCCTATCGATGGTGTAGACAGGGACCCCCTAGTTTAGGAGTAAATTTCGAGTTGGTAGCCGGGATCACTAGGACCTCAGTTGTATTTTATTAGCTTTTGGTTTTAGACCTTGTATTATATTTGATTCTGGATATTGTTGTATTATTATTATTGTGATTGTTTGTAGTAGTTGTTATTGTTTAGACTTTGTAGTTGTTAGACTTCTTTGCTATCTTATCATGCTTAGATTCGTGATTGAGTATTGTGTTATCATTATCATATTGCTCCTCCATTTGGAGTTGAGATCTTGATAGGTACTTATATTGATTGCGTGAGATTGTTAGCAAGATAGTAGACCTAGACAATGTTCTATCGTCGATGCTGCGGTATAGGATGGACGTACCCACGACTCATGTCCGATTTTTCGGATGTGGGTCGTGACAGTGTCCAAATTTTGGGTGCGGGTCGTGACAAGGAATAAGAAATACCTCACTCTAGGATAGGTAACGCTTACTCAACTCCTCTTCCTAGGAGTTTCTCCTAACCCTCAGGTTTCACAAAATTTTGATTCTCATTACGCAGATCTTGACGTTTCCTGTTCAAGTCCTTATATCGTCCTTGATACATTAACCTCTATCATATCCTTTTCATCTGTAATTTTTAATATTTAAATTCGTCATGAACTCAGTGGAAATTACTTTCCTTTATCCCTCAATATTTCTCTTGTCATTTCTATTACCCTTACGATCCACTGTCATCAATTGCAACTTTTGTAAGGTATAGTTATCCCAAATTTTAATCTTGTCCGTAAAAGTGTCCATCTTCCGAAATTAAATTCCTCTTTGAGTTTTTCCAAATCTATCTTATCAATCTTAAAATTTTATCTACTTGCATATTCTTCCATTCAAACATCGCGTACCTCATTTTATTGTCTTTCATCTACTATCCTCCGGTATGTGGTATTCTTGTCCTGATTCACTATTTTACTACCAATGTTCTCTTCTTGTAGCTTAACCCTCAGTTTACCTAAATTTTTATTTGAAAATCACTTTACCTTATTACATAATCCTTACCACTTCAAAACTTTGTTTTGTTCCATCAAACTTATCGAAATCTTAATTCAGTATGTGATCATAATACATGTGATCATAATACCGTTTCCTTCATTACTCTTGAACACCCTCATTATTCGCATTCCCATCTAGTTTGTCTCCAACATAATTTTTCTCTTATTTGAATATACAAATACTAAAATTCCATCAAAGTTTTACCAATTTTCTTTGCTCCAAAAGTTATCTTAGTTATCTTCCGATTTTTTCTTAACCTGTAAGCTACTGATACCTAATATTCACCACAATTTTAGCACCATAAAATTTGAATCTTCGATTGTATTCATTATCCTTCCTTGTTAGATTTACCAAAATAAGATTTTAACACTTGAAGCTCACTCTTGTGATACTCTAGGATACGCACCCAAGCAATGTATCAAAAACCCCAATTCTCAACAATTATCAATTATACATAATAATTACATCTATATACAACTAAAGTAATTAATTATAATGGAGATTGAAGAGTAATTACACTATCAGGCAGACGTCCCCATGCGGCCCAGATAACAGCAGAATTTTTATCTTCGATCGTATCTCATGCAGCCCAGATTCTATGCGGCCCAATGAGAACAGCGGAGACCCAAACATGGACTCTGCGTACTATGCGCCCGTGGGTGCTAGGTCAAAGAGGTCCAGGACAGTACGAGCTCGCCAAGCTCAAACAATTGTCTAGTTAGCCAACTGTCAATGGGCACCGCTAATAGTTATGCGGGCCCCTGATAGAAAATTATATAAGACTGCCCCATGCATCCAGCCTCCAGCGACAAATGGACATGGTCGGTCTCAAATGTCTTCCGCCGATGATTTGAGGCAAGTTCTTGTACGAACCTCGGATCCGAGAGCCAACACAACACCTACACACCCGTGTGCTCGATCTATCCGGGCCCACAAAATGGGTGCAAAGGTGGAACAACCCTCGCTCGACTTGCGCAACGTGATCAATCACAAGCGCAAAACAAGGAGAACAACTACGGCAGGTGAAATATCCTCTCCAGGGCATCATTGTGCAAAGATTATCATTATCTGCTGCTGCAACAAAGTGGCATCGCCCATAAGCAGGCTGTCACGCCCCGATCCCGAAAGGGTCGGTCGTCCTCGCTTGATCCTTTACGGAACCGATTCGTCCTCGCTTGGGGCGTGATGTCGTACGAGCCTGGAGTTGCGCTCGTACAAGGCAAGAACTTGCAGTTATAGGAACCCATTTTGAAACACAATTTATAAAACACATTCACAGAGATTTGAACACAGTGCAGGAAGAAACATGCTTTTTCATTGATAATTCAGAGTAATTTACATAGAGTTTACATTGATGCGCCTCTCGGCTACTTGATTTGCATTACAAAAGATAAACTCAAAAGGCAGGGCACGCTCCATCAGATAGTCCACGTCGTTCATACATTACGCCCTTGTATAGGTTGAAAGTCCAAGCCTCCAAAATGATCTGACTCCAACTATACTTCAAAATAGAGGTGCTCTTAACGCCTCCTCGTCTATCCACTAGCGTTGCACCGTCTGAGTGCCTGAAATAGTTGCCCACAACATGGGTCAGTACTCAACTTGTACTGGTGAGCGGGATGAACCCACTCGACTAAATCGACACTAGCTTATTAGGGGCGAGCATGCATTAAGATGACTTCTATAAAGAGGCAAGTGAATTCAATTCATATCAGTTGCATGTTTTGATAGGAATGAAAAAAATAGCATTGAATCAACCCAGTGCATCGATTGCTTACTCAACCGATGCACGCCTTCCCTGCAACGAAACACAAGTATACTTACCATCTGCACAAGACAATAAATTAGCATGTGTTCTATTCTATGCGGTCATTGGTGTGATCGACACCTTAGGGACATATTCAAGCATTAGCGGCGCGCCCTATCAGCCCGGGTAGCAAGCCCTGCTGGAGGTCCCGCAATGCATCGTGACGAGCACGAATCAAATATTTCCCTCCGGATCGATACGGTTCCAGTGCCCCGGAAAGCCGTTTCGAGGAAATGCCAAACCTTGTGCACAAGTTGTCCCAGACCATGCAAATGCATGAACAATTCATATATCATACAATGCATCGATTAAAACAAAAGAAGTTAAGCAGCAATATATATCTCATGCAACAGTTCATATTTTCTCAACGCGGTGTTCCGATTTTGATATCCCATAGGTCCAAACTCCGTCCGAGGCACTAGGCCGCCACCAACAAACAATTCCCTTTATAAACAAACTCAGTTATAAGGTGTGCAAGCATATAGAAATATTAGTCTACAAATCCCATGTTCCTTTCTTAGTGGCTGGTATGCATTGTGGCAAGGATTTCCTAGGCGTCCAACCGGGCATCATCGAGTGAACGTTTGAAACATTAAAGATGTTGGCGTGAAGAAGTAGGAAAGAAGGGTCCAAACCACTCACTGGTTAAGGAAAAGGTAGCTGAAACAAAGATTCCCGCCTAGCGACGATCAAACGTCAGTTACGCGGACCTGCACAGCACGAGCACCAATTAGAATCTTGCCTATCCTTCCTTGCCAAACTCCCCAAGAATCAAAGCTCCAAACGATAAAACCAGCAGCAAAAACCAAGCAAATCGAAAGCAACACCAAATCAAATCCTAAAGCGGCAATCAAGAAAACCAAGCAACCAAACACGAAAACTATTGGACTCGTTTCAATAGAGGCCTTTCCATGAGTTGGAAAGGATCGTTCGCATTTCGTCCGTGGCAAGAAGATGTCGAAGATCTAAGCTACGACTCAGACAGACTAGCCACAAGCCCAATTACGTAGTGCACATCCCGGTCGGATCGGGATTTGAGGCACTACATAATATACCACTAAGAAAAAGTTTCGACCCGAAACTTAAGAACAAGGCCGACCCGAAACTTAAGAACAAGGCCCTACCTCCGACTGAATGAACAATGAAGGGTACTTCTCCTTCATCTCCGATTCCATTTCCCAGGTTGATTCCCCAGCTGAATGGTTCCGCCACAGCACGCGAACCAAGGACATCGTACAGTTGCGAAGTACTTTTTCCTTACGATCCAGGATCTGCACCGGTTCTTCTGAGTATGACAAGTCCGCGCGCAGTTCCAACTGTACAAAACTAACCACATGACTTGGGTCATGCACATACTTCCGTAGTTGGGAAACATGGAATACGTCATGCACTTCTGCCAAGGCGGGAGGTAGTGCTATCCTGTACGCCACAGCTGCAACTCGTTCCAGTATCTCAAAGGGGCCGACAAACCGGGGACTCAGTTTGCCCTTCACGCCGAAACGCATCACACCTCGCATCGGCGTCACTTTCAAGAAGACATGATCCCCGACCAAGAATTCCAAAGGCCTTCTATGTGCATCAGCATAACTTTTCTGTCGGCTCTGTGCCGTGCGGAGTCTTTCCCGAATCAAGCGAACTTTCTCAACTGCCTGCTCTACCAGCTCTGGCCCGAGTACCTGCCGCTCGCCGACTTCGTCCCAACAGATTGGAGATCGACACCTTCGCCCATAAAGTGCTTCGTACGGTGCCATCTGGATGCTTGATTGGTAGCTGTTGTTGTACGCAAACTCTGCCAATGGAAGATGTGTGTCCCAACTAGTCTTTAAATCAATAGCACACAGCCGTAACATATCTTCGAGTATCTGATTTGTTCTCTCTGTCTGTCCGTCAGTCTGCGGGTGATATGCGGTACTGAACTGTAGCTTGGTCCCCAAAGCAGCTTGTAGACTAGTCCAGAAACGAGATAAGAAGCGTCCGTCACGGTCAGAGACGATTGAGGCAGGTACTCCGTGTAATCGGACAATCTCATCTATGTAAATTTGTGCTAACCGATCGACGCTCCAAGTAACTTTTATGGGAAGAAAGTGGACTGATTTGGTCAAACGATCAACTATGACCCAAATCGCATCGTGCCCCCATGGCGTCTTCGGAAATTCCACAATAAAATCCATAGTGATGTTGTCCCATTTGCACTCGGGAATAGCGAGGTTCTGAAGCTCCCCGCCGGACCTCTGATGTTCAGCTTTAACCTGTTGATAGGCCATGCACTGTGACACAAAGGTCGCCACATCCCGCTTTATACCGTGCCACCAGAAGGTCCCGCGCAAGTCCTTGTACATCTTAGTGCTCCCCGGATGTAAAGAATACTTCGCGTAGTGTGCTTCCGCCATAATTTCCCTTCGGAGTTCTGGGTCGCTAGGAACACATAGCCTTCCTTTCATCTGTAAGGCCCCATCTTCGCCTGCCACAAAGTCAGACGTCTTCCCCTCCGAGATCAATCCGCGCACCTTCGCTAAGAACTGATCGCCCTCCTGAGCTGATTTGATTCTACCACGTAAACCCAGTTCAAGATGGAGTGGTGCCAGCTGCACTCCTTGATGCCGAACTCGAAATTCGATGCCCATCGCCTCAAGATCTCGAAGTAAACGGTTGTCTATAGATAACGAGCCCACGTGCTTCCGACTCAGAGCATCAGCAACGACGTTTTCCTTGCCCGGTGTATACGCGATCGTTAGGTCATAGTCCTTAATAAGTTCTAGCCAACGCCGCTGCCGGAGGTTCAATTCCCGCTGGGTGAATAGATACTTGAGGCTCTTGTGATCTGTGAAGATTTTGCAAGCAACACCATAAAGATAATGCCTCCACAACTTTAATGCAAATACAATCGCCGCCAATTCCAAGTCATACGTCGGGTAGTTCTTCTCGTGCGGCTTCAGTTGCCTGGAGGCGTACGATATTACCTTGTCCCTCTGCATGAGCACACACCCTAAGCCGAGTCCTGAAGCGTCGCTGTATATCTGAAACTCTTCTACCCCATCTGGAAGTGCAAGAATCGGAGCTGAAACAAGACGCCGCTTAAGTTCCCGAAAGCTGGCTTCGCAGTCATCACCCCATTCGTATGCAATCCCTTTCTGAGTAAGGCGAGTCATAGGCGAGGCCAGTTTAGAGAAATCCTTTACGAACCTACGGTAGTATCCCGCAAGGCCCAGAAAGCTTCGAACTTCGCTGGCTGACGTAGGTTGCTTCCAGTCCACCACCGCTTCTATTTTCTTCGGGTCTACGGCGACGCCTTCGGCCGAGATGACATAACCAAGGAACGCCACGCTGTTCAACCAGAACTCACACTTGCTGAGCTTAGCGAACAACTGATGGTCTCGTAATGTCTGCAGCACGATCTTCAGGTGTTCCTTGTGCTCCGCCTCATTCTTGGAATAGATTAGTATGTCGTCTATGAACACGACTACAAACTTATCCACAAACGGCCGAAATACGCGGTTCATCAGATCCATGAAAGCTGCAGGGGCGTTCGTCAAACCGAACGACATCACGAGGAACTCATAGTGTCCGTAACGGGTTCTGAAAGCAGATTTTTGAATATCCTCTGATTTGATTTTTAACTGGTGATACCCTGACCTGAGATCAACTTTAGAGAAAACTCTTGCACCTTGCAACTGATCAAACAAGTCATCTATTCTTGGCAATGGGTACTGATTCCGCACGGTCGCTTTATTCAGCTCTCGGTAGTCAATACACAGCCGCATGGATCCATCCTTCTTTTTCACGAACAGCACCGGAGCGCCCCAAGGAGAAACGCTTGGACGAATGTATCCTCGGTCCAACAGGTCTTGCAACTGAACTTTAAGTTCCTTAAGCTCTGCTGGGGCCATGCGATAAGGTGCCTTTGATATCGGTCGCGAATCCGGAAAAGTGTCAATGCTGAATTCGATCTCACGATCAGGAGGCATTCCAGGCAGCTCGTCTGGGAACACGTCAAGAAAATCTGCAATGACTTCAGCCTGAGCTGCATCTGCACATTCCCGTCGGGTGTCTCGAACAGAAGCTAAGTACCCTTCACAGCCCGAATGCAACATACGCCTAGCCGAAATTGCTGATATCACCATTGCCGTCTTCGGTGCAGCGCTGCACGAATAGTAGAAGTCTGCCTCGCCGGGTAGACGGAATACGACTCGCTTCTCCGCGCACTCGATTGTTGCATGGCAAGCACCCAACCAGTCCATACCGAGAATAATATCATAATCCTTGATGTCTAGTACAATGACATCTAAGGAAAGCTTCCTTCCTCCGATGCAAATGTAACCATCCCTACAGATCGCATGGGCGGGCATATCGACTCCCGAAGGGGTACTTACGCAGAGGTTCATATTTAAAGCAGTAGAAGCTAATTTATGCTCAACAGTAAAATCAGCAGATATGAAACTATGCGTAGCACCTGAATCGAATAAGACTCTAGCGGGTAATTCTGGGTAAAGTAAGGTACCTGTTACAACAGTGTCGGATAGCGATGCCTCATCCCGAGTCAATGCATAGACTCGGCCCTGAGCACCCTGGCGTTGTGGATTTACTGGCACAGCATTTGCATCACTTGCTGGAGGCCCTTTGTTTTGATTTCCATTACCCTGATTCGGCTTGCCCTCTCTGCAGTTAAACTATTTGTGACCCAGGCGACCACATTTGAAACATCCTTGAACCCGACATTCATTCACTTTATGCCCTGATTTGCCGCACCGGCTGTAGTTCAGTGATTGGGATTGGCCCCTATTATCAGACGTATGCGAACGCTTGTGTGCTCCAGACCCTCCCGTTTCATGAGGACGTTTATTGTTATTGGTACGGGGGGTTTGCACCTCGGTCTTTGGGAGAGGGCGCCCAAAGATCCGTTCGCTGTTCAGAGCCGCTTCATAACATTCCCTATATGTTTGGCATCTTTGGTTGATGACGTCCCTACACAAATCGTCATTCAAACCTTTCTGAAATCGATAGCACCACGCCTGCTGATTAGGCAAGAAGTGCCCTGCGAACTTAGCCAGCTTAGCGAATACTGAGTCGTAATCGTCAACAGACAAACTTCCTTGCACCAGATTACTGAAGTCATCTTCTTTTTGTTGACGCACGGCTCGGGGAATATATTGTTCAATGAAAGCAGATTTGAACATTTCCCAAGTAATTTTACAGTTGGGATTGACATCGTAAATTCCTTGCTTCGTTGCATCCCACCAATCATGCGCACGCAGTTCCAGCTGAACCGATGCACAGGCAACTCGCTTGGATCCCCGGATGCCAACCAGGTTGAAAAGTCCCTCCAGCTTAGCAATCCACCCCAATACCACGTCCGGCTCCGCTCGTCCGTTGAACGTAGGGGGATGCATTTTTGTGAACTCTGCTGCACGGCAGGAGTTCCTTGCTGTAGACTGAGTCTCTTCTGACTCGTCTTCTACCGCCACGGCTGGCGGCGTGACAGGCGTCGCTGCGGATGTCCCGTTGCTCGGTACCAGGGATGCAATCAGTTGCATCATTGTATCCATTTGCTTCTGTTGAGAAGCAAACTGCGCTTGTATGTTAGCTTGTTGGGTAACAGCTTGTTGTTGCTGCGCCTCCATGAGGTGCATAAGCCGTTCCGCCATTCCGGTTGAACCCGCTCCTCCGGATTCTCCAGAGCTTGCTGGATCGCTCTGAATGGGTTGAGCACTGCTGGCAGTTGCAGTGTTCTTCTTAGCCATGGCTACAAAAGAGAGTAGCTTGTTAACACTCCAAAAACGATAGATTTTATATCTATGGGCTCATTGTATAAGCGACTCTTCCCATGCAGCGGACGCCGAACGCAACTCAATTTAGAGGCGCATCAAACTCTTTTATAATCTTTTGAAATCCCGTGGAAGTAAAGCCTAGGCTCTGATACCAATATGTCACGCCCCGATCCCGAAAGGGTCGGTCGTCCTCGCTTGATCCTTTACGGAACCGATTCGTCCTCGCTTGGGGCGTGATGCCGTACGAGCCTGGAGTTGCGCTCGTACAAGGCAAGAACTTGCAGTTATAGGAATCCGTTTTGAAACACAATTTATAAAACACATTCACAGAGATTTGAACACAGTGCAGGAAGAAACATGCTTTTTCATTGATAATTCAGAGTAATTTACATAGAGTTTACATTGATGCGCCTCTCGGCTACTTGATTTGCATTACAAAAGATAAACTCAAAAGGCAGGGCACGCTCCATCAGATAGTCCACGTCGTTCATACATTACGCCCTTGTATAGGTTGAAAGTCCAAGCCTCCAAAATGATCTGACTCCAACTATACTTCAAAATAGAGGTGCTCCTAACGCCTCCTCGTCTATCCACTAGCGTTGCACCGTCTGAGTGCCTGAAATAGTTGCCCACAACGTGGGTCAGTACTCAACTTGTACTGGTGAGCGGGATGAACCCACTCGACTAAATCGACACTAGCTTATTAGGGGCGAGCATGCATTAAGATGACTTCTATAAAGAGGCAAGTGAATTCAATTCATATCAGTTGCATGTTTTGATAGGAATGAAAAAATAGCATTGAATCAACCCAGTGCATCGATTGCTTACTCAACCGATGCACGCCTTCCCTGCAACGAAACACAAGTATACTTACCATCTGCACAAGACAATAAATTAGCATGTGTTCTATTCTATGCGGTCATTGGTGTGATCGACACCTTAGGGACATATTCAAGCATTAGCGGCGCGCCCTATCAGCCCGGGTAGCAAGCCCTGCTGGAGGTCCCGCAATGCATCGTGACGAGCACGAATCAAATATTTCCCTCCGGATCGATACAGTTCCAGTGCCCCGGAAAGCCGTTTCGAGGAAATGCCAAACCTTGTGCACAAGTTGTCCCAGACCATGCAAATGCATGAACAATTCATATATCATACAATGCATCGATTGAAACAAAAGAAGTTAAGCAGCAATATATATCTCATGCAACAGTTCATATTTTCTCAACGCGGTGTTCCGATTTTGATATCCCATAGGTCCAAACTCCGTCCGAGGCACTAGGCCGCCACCAACAAACAATTTCCTTTATAAACAAACTCAGTTATAAGGTGTGCAAGCATATAGAAATATTAGTCTACAAATCCCATGTTCCTTTCTTAGTGGCTGGCATGCATTGTGGCAAGGATTTCCTAGGCGTCCAACCGGGCATCATCGAGTGAACGTTTGAAACATTAAAGATGTTGGCGTGAAGAAGTAGGAAAGAAGGGTCCAAACCACTCACTGGTTAAGGAAAAGGTAGCTGAAACAAAGATTTCCGCCTAGCGACGATCAAACGTCAGTTACGCGGACCTGCACAGCACGAGCACCAATTAGAATCTTGCCTATCCTTCCTTGCCGAACTCCCCAAGAATCAAAGCTCCAAACGATAAAACCAGCAGCGAAAACCAAGCAAATCGAAAGCAACACCAAATCAAATCCCAAAGCGGCAATCAAGAAAACCAAGCAACCAAACACGAAAACTATTGGACTCGTTTCAATAGAGGCCTTTCCATGAGTTGGAAAGGATCGTTCGCATTTCGTCCGTGGCAAGAAGATGCCGAAGATCTAAGCTACGACTCAGACAGACTAGCCACAAGCCCAATTACGTAGTGCACATCCCGGTCGAATCGGGATTTGAGGCACTACACAGGCAGTCGGTCTTCCAACGACTGCACCAGAAGATACTTTCAATGCAATAACCCGGAGGTCATGTGCAAGTGCCAGAGGGGAAGGAGCTGCCCTTCATCGCATGTTACTCGGCTCGGAAGGTCCCCTCCACCAAAGGAGGAAAGAAATCCAGCACCTCCAGTCCGTCACTCTCGACTAGCGCATTAAGAAGAAGACTATTAGGGGGACCGACAGTAGGACCCATGGAAGACATTTTTCAGGGCACTCGCTCGAGGAAGAAGCTGTCAGCCGCTGGGGTAGTTCTTCCTCAGAACCCCTTGCGGTTCCCCAAGCTGGGGGTAGTAAACCCCTGGACCTATACAACAATTCAGCGTTCCAGAAAGATGATGACTCTTAAGGAACAGATTCCAAAATCTCTGGGGTAGCTACTCTTGCAAAAATGACATAGCCGTCTATGAATCTGAGGAGGACACAATGCCGCATGTCTTCCTTGAAGATGGTTTACTGCAAGGGTCTGAGATGGAGAGTGCAACATCCACTGTCCCGTCCATCTTTCCCCACGTGAGGACAATTTACATGGCAGGAGATGACTATGACGCCCCAGTGACCGACAATGCCTTGAGGCTCTCGAGAACATGATGCAGACCATGAACGCATCGATGTAAGTCTTAACCTAAACAATATTAAAAATCAGGGCAAACTTGGCCTCTCAGCCGGCAAGGACCTCTGTGCCAGCTAACTTGGATCCCGGGACCAACACAGATTCAAACACAACCGCTTCACCCGCGGGCAACAATCCTCCCCAACCTGGTTCCTCAGCCCCTTCAGGAGCAGATGAGGATAAGGAAGCAATGAAAGAGGTCCGAGAACTCCAATCTCGATTGGATTCCATGGGTAATTGGAACTCACTCCGTGATCTCGGAGTACGACAACCATACCCGCTGGAATGGAGGGACGTACCGTACCTACCTAGGTATAAGTCCTTCAACATAGACATATTTGACGGGAAGTCCTTCCCTCGTCGGTATATGAGCTACTTCGAGACAGCAACAGGGCACCTACCTCGCAATGATGCCATCCTTAACAGACTTTTTGTCGTGGTATTGGCGGGAGTAGCCTTCGACTAGTTCTGTAGCATGTCAGACAATTGTATATCATCATTCGACGATCTAAAAATTCTTTTCTTCAAGGGATATTTGATATTACCCCCCCCCCCCTCTTAGATTAGGTATATTGATATTATTCCCCTGATAGATTAAAAGTTGATAATACCCCCCTGAAAGTGTCGTTAAAAACCTGAAAGTGTCGTTAAAAAGTTTTTAACGACACTTTCAGGGCAGTATTCTTAACTTTTAATCTACCATGGGGTAATATAAATATATCTAATCTAAGAGGAGGGTAATATCAAATGGCCTTTTCTTTAAAAGATTCTATGAGGAAGGATATGATATAACGATGTCTTTCCTGATGGATGTCGTCCAAGGAGAAAAGGAGTCGCTCTTAACTACATCGAACGATTCTGACAGACATCACTAAGATTGCCTCCTGGTAATCTCGAAGCAAAGCTAATGGAAATATGTCAGAGTAACCTACTTCCGACAGTCAGCCTCTGAATGGATGACACCCAATTTAAAGACTGAACGACATTCATCGTAAGTGCTGTCAATGTTGAGAAAAATCTGAAGAACGTCCAAAACTTGGGAATCCATATCCTTACCACTGAGGACAAGGGGAAACGGCCCAACCCCAATAACAACAACAATAGTAACGACAGCAATAACAGCCGCGATAGAAAAAGAAAATAGGCTATGGTCGCTACCTTGACCAAGAAGCCTGAGCAAAAGCAAGCAGAGGCTCCAAAACCAAAAGAGACTTACTATTTCGAAGATGGTGATGACAAACACATCTTCGACATGTTGATGCAGGGAGACAAAATTTGGCTCCACGATGTCAGACGTCATCCTGAAGCGGCAGAAATAGACAACCCAAAGTATTATCACTTCCACCGATACATCTACCACCCGATGCAAGAGTGCTATACCCTGAAGCGGTACATCCAACGGCCGATCGATACCAAATCTCTCACATTCGACTTCAACGATGTAACAGTTGCCGCCAATATGGTATCCCTCTAGTTGGCAACTTTCCTGCAACGGAAGTCCAGAACAGAGTCATACCAATCCCAAGGGCAATAATAGAGGTAGTCAATCTTCACCCAGCTCGCGACCAAGAAGTCGGTCTGATACCTCTTACTATACCTCGGGGCAAAATCATGTGGGTCCACCCGGATCTTGTCCCAGACTTGACGCAGCAAGCAGCACCTTCCACCGTCAGGCCTAAAATACGAAAAGCCAAGTCCTGTCACATGGTTTCTTCCACTACTGAGGAGGCATGGGCAGGGACAACCAGGTCGGGCCTCTCATACCAGCGGTATTCTGAGGCGTCCGACGTTAAAGCGCCTTCAACGACCAGGTCAAAGGAAAAGTAATGCAAGCCGGGCCGCATGATCCTTTCCGTAGAAAATACAAACTATAGATTTAGGATGCTCCGCATAGCTCAACAAGTCTCCATGTACAAAAAAGCCAAGTCTCGCATGGCACATCAGCAATGGTGCATGATAGGCAGCGTTCTATTGTATGCATCTGAGCAAGTCTTCAGCGCAAGGATGTATCACACTTCATATGCACACGATAGTACTTCTCTTCGTAACAAATTCTTATGGGCAACATGCAGTATTCCCATGTGCGATATACATAAACACGCAGCAAGCGGTGGTCCTCGATGTGGCAGACAATCGTGCGTACGCGACAGCGATCCTACGCGCACAACGCAGCCAACTCTCTTGTGTATACGTGGCAGTATTCATGTGCACAGAGCTTCTTATTCTGCTCAAGCTAAGTCATCGACAATATTCAACGCAATAAATAATGAGATGCCATAGTTCCATTATTACAGCCAACAATCACTCTGTCTCATGTAGAAGATGGACTACGACCTATAAAAAACTGAAGGTCTGAACTTTGGTAAAGGATAGCGTATTTCTTTACAATCCGATGGTTATTACAACAGCACTCGCATAGGGCTAGGATATGGAGATGCTAGTACGCACTATCACTCCCACAAGACGGCCGACAAATCCTAGCCTAAATGGGAGGGCCCATTCATTATGAAAACCATATTTCCCAATAGCGCCTACTGGCTCACGAAATCCAACGGTGACTTGCTTATGATGCCTATCAACGACAAGTTCCTGAAAAAGGTACTATGTCTAAACTAAACTGGTACTCCCTTTATCCCTAGCGGGACAAACCAGATGTACATCTCTACACTCTTGGGTCTTCATCCCCAACAAGTGCCTATGTGCAACTTTTTTTCCTTCTTTGCAAAATTCTTGTAAAAACCATCATTTGTATCCATGAGTCATGGATACGCAACGGATGATAGATCCCCAAAGTCTCCCCAGTAGAGCAGTCCTCAGGTCCACTCGCACACTCCCGTAGTGACCACTCAAAAACTAATTTTGTTGGACGCTAGCCATGTTCATATTTACCTCTGAGATATCGCCCTACCAATCTTTCCAGCGGAGCAATCGTTAGGTCTATCTTCATTGTCGGATAGACCACACTCAATAAACCATTTCTCAGTGAGTTTTAAGGATATTGGTTCACGTCCATATTACCTCTGAACTATTATTCTAATATTTCTCTCCGGCTGAGCTTGCCATATCCATATTATCTCTGAGCAAACCTCCCGGATTTTGGCTATCGCTCATCACGTTTATATTACCTCTGATATCGGTTATCATCTTCACTTATCACCCGTACTCACCAAGGTACACCAGCGGTGTTAAGTCCACACAAATAGCCACGTCCATATTATCTTTGGCAGGGCTTGTCTCAGACCCATTACTTGTACTAACATGCACAAAAAGTAATGGGTCCACAAAACCTATCACGTCCATATTACCTCTGATAGAGATTATTGTCGAATTTATTATTTGTACTCAACGTACGAAACAAATAATAAGTCCACCAAGAGTCCCCCAGTGGAATTTTCTCAATGGAAGCAAACAACCATGTCCATACTACCTCTGGCGCGCTTCCTTCTCCTTCCACCAAAAATATCGGGATCATACCTAACCTTCCGGTACGACTATCGATCAGTTTACGTCCATACCACCTCTGAACTACATCTCTCCACTTTCTTCAACCGAGTGAATCTATTACTACAAGAAAATGACCACGTCCATATTACCTCTGTCCTATTTTCTTTATCCCCATAGAGTCATATCTTACCACGTTCATATTACCTCTGAGTGAGATATTTTCAAAACTTGTCCATGTCCATATTACCTTTGAGTAAAGTTTTGCTCTTCGACTTTCTACTATCGCTTTGCATAACCCCTAATAGTGGTAGTCGTTTCAGCTTATTATTTGTACTTAAGGTACACCAAGGATAATAAGTCCACAACCTAAGAGTTTGCCATATCAATATTACATCTGAGCAAACCTCCCAAATTTTGGCTACGGATCATCACGTCCATATTAACTATAGTATCGGTTGTCATCCCCACTTATCACCCGTAATCACCAAGGTACATCAGTGGTGTTAAGTCCATAAAAACAGTCATGTTCATATTACTTCTGGCAGGGCTTGTCTCAAACCTATTATTTGTACTAATATGCGCAAAAAGTAATGGGTCCACAAAATCTATCACGTCAATATCACCTCTGTTAGGCTTTGTTTTGAGTATATTACTTACACCCATAGTAAGCAAAAGGGTATTAGGTCCACCAAAGATCCCCCAACGGGATGTCCTTACTATCCACAAAACCTATCACGTCCATATTACCTCTGATAGGGTTTATTTTGAATCTATTACTTGCACCCCAAGTGCGCAAAAGGATAATAGGTCCACTAAAATCTCCCAGTGGGATGTCCATACTAACTACAAATGATGCACTACGACCATCTCACCTATAGTACAAGCGCCCTAAATATCACAATGTGCAAAGAAAGTAAGTTCTCCTTTTGTTAAAACAAAAAGAAGGAATGAGAGATTACAAACATCAAGAAGAAGATGAATCAGAATATTTCAAATTACTGATGTACATAGAAAGAAAATAAAAAATATAAGCGTTTGAGGATGCGAGCAATTGACGTGGAGCATCTATAACACTTTGCTCCCCCGAATCAGCAGAGATTTCCAAGAGTTATTGGAAGATGTCCGCCTTGCATACTCGAACAGTGGACGTTTCTCCCGTCTTCTCAGTAGGAAGCAACTCGGGCTCGCTGGAGCGTAGATCGGGGGTAACCGATATCGCAAAAACAGACATGTTGGTTTCCTTTGGAGCACCTCCAAAGCCATCACACTAAAGATGAATTTATGTAAGGAATTCCGAGATCGTCTGCTACTTATAAGTGGAGAATCGACGGCTTACTTCCTGAGTCATAACTGTTCACTCAACAAGACGAGACGATTCGCTCATGCACAACCCAAGATGTGATTGCCAGAATTTGGTATAATCTTATCAGAGATCTGGACTGACACAACGGTGTGAACACATCAGGCGCATACCAAACACATGAGGAGCAGGAAGTGATCATTTCTCTCTTAGGATGCAAATAAAATCAACCAGACGATCGCAACAGAAAATGAGTTTATTTCTTCTTGCCAAAAGGGCAAACTACACTTGAGGGACTACCCAAGCCCCAACCACAAAAGCAAAATCAACTACCCATATCGGCTTGTTGATGTCGTCGCAGCTCCATCAGGCATTGCTCTACCTCCGCCAACCGTTGGTCCAGGAGGTCCACCGTCTCTTCTAGGCCAGGGATGCTCCTCAGAGAATTCGCCTGAATCACGGCAAAGCGCTTTGCCCAGTCGACGGGCCTATTCCACTCTAATACACTCTGGACCCCCTATCTCAGAAACATGTAGAAGCTCCAAAGGGAGATCTGGACATTTTTATCAATCTCCTCTAGCGTTGCTGGAGTCAAAGGCGACTAGTACGAGTAAGAAGTCGCGGGCGCAGTAGGTTATGCAACAATGTCCGACGACCTTAAAGATGAGGCAGTAGCAGAGAAGCGACCAGGGACATGGCTCGCATTCCAATCCTTCATAGCCATCTCAAATACCCGGACACTCGGCAGCTGAGCAAGACTGGTCTTATGACCCAGGACAGGAGTACCAGGGTGCCCAGCTACCTCGGCTTCCACCTGCGCACCAACCCCAGATGGCGTCACTGCAACCTCAGATGATGACCCAACCATCATGGTGTCACAGACATCAGGAGCAGCCTCCTTGGGATGGACTGTTACCCCTCCATCTAAAGGGACCTCAACGACGAGAGTGGAAAGTGCCTCCGCATAAGAGGAACCCACAACAGACCCTACAGGGTGCTCCTCACCTCTAGAAGGGCTAGAGAGAGGCCTCCTCTGAACCAGCCCGCAGTTCTGATCCTCCGCCTTGCCCTCTTCGGCGGCCACATCCATGGTTCTCAAGGAAGAAGCAGTGCCTGCACGGCCAGAACAACCAGTAGTCAGTTTCGCCCGAAGAACATAAAGCTGAAGCTAGAATATCTCTTCATTGGTAAGTGTACGGGAAAATATACCAGAAGAAGGCATCAAGAGTTCCGGCTCGCCCAGTACAATCATATCCCTCCCCACGGCTTCCACATCATCCACAGAGATGTGCTGAAAGGGCGTGAAGGGCTCCACCACCGCTCCACCCGTCTTCTGGCTTCCCTGAGTTTCTAAAGTCGGCTCTGGCATGCTTACACCAGTCTCTTGGGTCTCCAACGGTTTAAAAGCAGGCTCTGACAAGCCTGTATTCACATCCTAGAACCCTGAGATCTCAGGTGCAAACTCTGAGGTGCCCGCATCATACCCCAGGGAAGTCTCCTCCCCCGGCTCCTGGTTAGAGACTGTCGGGGCAACAACCTGCCACAAACGGTCCCTCTTCTCTGGCGTCTGCAAATTATCAAACAGACCAGGACCAAGATATTTATATAAAGGACCAGAAAGAAGTAAACTAAGAGGGTCCACAAATACCACCTTAACTTCTAAACTAGGGTGTGTTTCAGAATCCATCGTGAAGGGTCCTATCTCCTTCCGTCCTTTAGTTTCCTCTTCTTGTCCTTCTTCTTCCTCATTGGCTCGCACAGGGGCCTTGACAATAATCTGTTTTCTATAACGTGGCCTCGCAGCCACGGATGAATCATGTCATCTCCTCTTAGGCGAAGTGCTCCTTACTAGGGAAGCCCCGTGCATCGTCGGATAATTCACGGGAGGCGAAGGGTTGTCAGAGGAGTCCTCTTCCCCCGTAACAGAGTCGGAGTCGGCAGCGACGATCTCTGCCTTACCCTTCCTCGACCTTTTTATGGCTCCCTGCGTCGATTATCCAGCTTGGTACATGCGATGAAGCTGGTTCCAGATCGAATTCAGGTGGAGGTGTGTTTACGGTCACAAAGAAAATAGCCGTTGCATGGATGATACGACCAGAACTTTAGCACCAGGTAGAGTAAATTGGACCTGGGTGCTGGTCGCAGAGAAATAATTCCAGGCTTGGACTCTATCCAGAATGTTGCCCTCAAAGCCGAGACACAGGCTGGGGTTACCCAAAAAGAGCTGGCTATAGCCGAACTGTCGGGAAAACTTACTCGGCATGTAGGGTTCCAAGAAGATGAGGTTCTGATTCCGGTACACCAAATACGAGGGCCAAATGGAAAGTAACCAGCAGAAAAGCTTTGGGGACAAAACTTGATGATCGGCACCTCCATCACAATGAACCCTGATCACCTCATCCTCAATGAACTTTGGGACCGAAACAAAGAAGAAGTAGTCTGATACATGAGCAAGCAAGCGCCGACAGGCGGGAACCCCAGTATAAGCCCAGGGTATTGCGCCATATCGGCAGATAAAAGCATCAGCCTCCGTCGTCGACCCCTCAGCACCGGGGCACATCAAAGACGGGTAATGCATCAACAGCCAACCTATCAGATAATGGTAAGGTATTTCAACTAGATTGAAATCTTTCGAGATGTCATGGGAAATCACTTTGCTTGTGAAGGCACGAAGTCCACGGTGGATGCTGCAGACCATTGCAGGAAGCAAGGCAAGCTCGCATTTGAAGACCAACTTCACAACATAAAGGATGGGGTTACGGCTAATCCTCTCAATCGCCCCAGAGCTTCCAGAGACTACACAAGTTCGTAGCCATAACATCAAGAATCCAGCCAAGGCATCTTTTTCAGACAACGGTTGAGTATCTTGGTAGAAATAGCTGAATGTGTCACCAGAACTACCAAACTCTTCACCAGTTGCGGCGATTCTCTTGGTGCCATGCACCTGGTCGTCAACACCCCTCCGGGACTAGGGGCTCCGAACAGTGACTCGGCCCGAAGCCCCAATATTAAATAGATAACTGGTCCAGGCCTTGATGTAGGGTAAATTCTCCTCCGAGCTCTTGTCCTTATTCGAAATCTGCTGGCAAGTGTTGTGATGGCACAACACTTTCCGATACATGGCAGAAATCTCGGATGTTGTTGCTCCAAATATCACACCCCAGTCCCAAAATACGTAGGACTAGGAACACGTAAGCATGCCAGCCGTATGTATATGGCAACTCTAATATATGGATACCATAATACACACGTACGCTGTAATATGAAATAAAACTCACTTGTGGTATATATAATGTCACAAGTCACATATATGCTAATCTTATCCACACAACAAGTCATAGAAAAGAAGTACTAAACTAGAATAAGGAGTCTAAAATATCCAAAATAATAGTCGGGTGGAGACAAATCCACTACCAATGACTATATCCAAAACTAAAATGAGAGAGAAGTATAAAATCTTCAATATAAAATAATGTGAAGACAGAAGTGTATCAGCTAAAAGAATCCATCGCTAGATAATCAACGATGCTCAGAAGGTAAGACCTCCTCGACAGAAAATAATACGTCAGGTCCAGGCCCGTACTCCTGCAAATACTCAAGAGCAGATACACCTGGAAGAGGACCAGGTCCTCAGAGGGACGTAACAAGATACAGAAAAGCGAGCCAACTTGAATATAGTAAACATGCATATAATTTAAAAATAAATAAGTACACTGTACAAGACAATCTATATGAATGCAAATGAGGACAACTTTTCGACGTATGGGCAAGGGTAGGCTACTCGATCTACCTCACAACTCACACACACGTCAATGGACATCAGAAATCGATATTCCACGGGGGTAGCGACTAGCGCAACACACGCCCGTAGTGTGAGCTATATACTACGGTTTACCAGAGTGGTTAAAAGCCCATACGCCTAATGATTGTCCTCTATGATACTAAGTGTCAAGTGTGTGTTAACATATGTAATATATAGTATGACTGAAAGAAACTACACATGCAATAAATAAACAGAAATGTAATAAATATAAAGAAATATACTAAGCATACAAAATATTGTAAGCAATTTGGCAAGGTATCTTGCCTGGCAAGAAAGCTGAAAAATGTAGTGTTCCGCTATCAACACCAAGAGTCAGAAGCTACGGCCTCAGAATGAACGTCTTCGGATGCTGAAATAAACATCACCAACGTTCCCAGAATAAGCAAAATAGCTAAAAAGTACTTTCCTTTCGTCCAATTTGGACACAGGGGCAAAATGATAATTTTGGATGAAAGTGGGGTCCATAGGTGGTCTACTTTGCACCGAAAAATGTGCCAAGGGTAACAGTCTCTAAATGGGACAAACTATAGGTCAAACAACTCTAAATGTCAATACGAACCCAACGGTATGTCCAAATGTGGATTCCGATGGGCCGAACACAATTTTGTCCAAAAAGTCAACTGTGGGGTCCGCCGATTGGCGATTTGGTCAACCGTCTCAGAATTGCATGAAAATTGGGTCACAGGACCAGCGCATTACCACGAGTCCAGTGGCACAAGTTTTGTCACAATCTGACAAGCGTGCACAAAATATGCGCGAGTTCCACAAAAGTTGCGACATGGGGTGTGTCCGCGGATACGGCCTGATTCCGGCGCGCACACGCATCCGAATCAGTTCCCACGAATTTTTACGTGTCCGGTTATGCTGCGTGCAC
Organism: Iris macrosiphon; assembly: GCA_036927795.1. NCBI lineage: Eukaryota > Viridiplantae > Streptophyta > Magnoliopsida > Asparagales > Iridaceae > Iris > Iris macrosiphon. Next base: position 38,936,210 of record JAYESA010000004.1, on the reverse strand, counting down.
CATTCGGTACACTTGGTACACGGCGGGACGGTCCCGTTTGGCGGGGCGCGCTCCATTTTCCAACTTTTGGAAATCTGAAAAAAGTGGGTTCGCGGGATTTTGTGACGAATTTAATTTTGTCCACAGCAGTTAATAATCTAGGGTTATTTAACAGAAAATAAACTAGGTCATGTGGTCTACGCATATAAAAAAGAATCACCGAATTCGGATCTCTGTGGTGGGAGATACGAACTTGGCAACATGGGTGGTCACTGCAGTTTTCTGCGATATCAGAATTTGGTCTGCTTGCGCCAACTTGGACGCTATTTTTGCCTATGGGTACACGTTGTTCGAGGTCTACTATTATACAAATATGGAAGAGAGTTAAGGGGTGAGCATACCGGTGAAGACGGAACGGCGTTTGGTTGAGCGAGTCGACGGAAAACAACTCCGGAGCGAAGGTACCTCGTATGGAAATCTGCAATGCGCGAGGTCGGGGTCATCGGGATGGTTTGGACGACCTGGCGGGGTTCTCTGGCTGCGGTGGCGGCTCTAGATGAGAAGAGAAGGGTCTGGAGATTTTAGGTTAGGGTTTTAGTTAAAATAGTGATGTATATATATATATATATATATATATATAAAAGGAAGAGGAGAGGGGGGGGGGGGTTTCCGGTTCGCAGGTGTGGGTACTTGTGTAGTTTGCTAAAGGGACTTGCTTTATTTTGCTCGGATGCAAAGTGGGCTATGGTAATCAAAAGGCAGCGGCTGCTAATGGTTGCATGGAGTTTGTGTGGAGTAGTGGTTGGTTTGTTTTAAGTAGTAATAGTTATTATTAGTATTTTAATAGTTCTAATTAAAAGTATGCTATGTAGTTTTGCAAGCAAGGGGGTTGTGGGAATTCCTAGTGGCCGGCTGTAGCTCTGTTGGAATGGGAAGGTGGTTTACTAAGTATTTGCTAGTAAGTTGCTTTATTGGAATAGTATTATTATTAGTATTATATTATTAATTCTTTTCTTTTCTTTTCTTAATCTTTTTATAATACTTTTCCAATAAGATATATATATATATATATGCATATATATATATATATATATATATATATATATATATATATATATATATATATACTCATAAGAAAAATTCTAGATTATAATAATGCACACCGTTAAGATAGGAACTGCTCAAGGGGTCTCCTATATGAAATAAATTCCAAAAAATTCCTGATGGTCCCATAAATCCTCTAAGTGCCCCAACACCTAAAATAAAAATTAATAAAAATCTATTTCTTCTATTTAGCACATAATTATCATAATTAAATTATTAATTAAAAAAATATGAATTTTTTTTTGAAATAGGGGGTTTACACCAAATCCTCAAACTCCTCATTTGTTGGGGGTGTACTCCTCATATGGTTCCTCATCCCAGGGTAACTACGAGACATCGTACATCTCATGAAGGGCAAGACATCTCTCTCCGTCGGGAGTAAAGAAGATCCCGGTACGACAATTGTACATCTTGACCAAAGCCACGAACAACGTCGGGCTCTTCTCCAAACTGTAACAAGAACCCCTAATGGTATAATAGAGGTTGGCGTCCTTTAAAGTCTTCTCATACTTCCTTAACACCCATGTTGTTAGGTTGATCCAAGGTGGCGAATGAGACACCTAGTTGAGCAAGCTCACTTATTCCTAAGGATAGGATACCTTAGATGCAAGATGGGTCAAGAATGTGTCAGCCTCGTAGTAACGGACATTCAGCCCCATCTCACTCGAGAAGGTGCCAGGTGCCTATCCGCGAATGGAATAAGAAAATAATTTCTTGCTCGCCGTAGCTCTCTTCAGTTCATAATTGAAATGAATGCTGCCGACCTGGGTTCCATCCTGGTCCGTGGTTTGGTCGCCCGACATCTTCCTTTGAAGGGGTACCATATTGAAAGCTAGTAAGGGCAAATAACGCTCCATCGTGGGTATATGCACCTTCGTCCCACCGGAGGAGAAATCACATGTCTCCTTAATCTTCACTACCTTGGGGTCCAATATAGTAAGGAAATCCCCAAACAAGAAGATTGGCTTCAAATGAAAGTCGTCGATCCTCCCGGAGTTCAGTTGGCTAAGCAAGTAGAACCAGGACTGGCCTGCTATTACTTTTAGTCTCGTCTCAGGCTGATCCTTGTTTATCTGAGCCTAGACATTGGCTACTATGTGATCAAGCCTAACACCCAGGGCAGCCTGGGCACGCCCAACTAGTACCTCCCCTAAGGGAGCCATGGGTAGAATCACTGCAAAAATCAAAGTCAAAAGGACAATTAGAGACACCAAGATGCCAGTCAGCCAAGTTATGCAGGGTACGTGCGGTCAAGTCATGAAGAGTACATACGACTCAGTTATGTAGGGTATATACGGCTAAGTCATGAAGAGTACATGTGGCCCAGTGAGGCAGGGTGCATGAGGCAAGGTCATGAAGGGAGCATGAGACCGGGTAAACACCTGTGCATGCGGCCAAAGCGAGATCCACGCATAAAGTATGCGACATGGTCATGTGGAAACCCGTGCAGTAGACTGTGTGCAGAGTGTCTGTGTGTCCAGAGTTTGCCTCCACCGATCATTACCCTGAATGGGCGCTTGAACGTCCGGATGGAAGAGGGGGAGGGTTTATCCTTCGCCCTAGTCGAAGAAGCAGGGCACTTCCCCTTGTCAACAGCCTTCTTGGCCTTGGACGAGAAAGACAAAGCCTTGGGGGCCATGGCAGAAGGTCGGAGAGGATGATCGGAAGCAGAGGAAGAAGTAGAGACAATAGTGAAAGAGAGACTCAGGCCGAGAAAGAAAGTTTTCTCTCTTCAGCAAGACCCCTATTTATAGGCTAAAAGGGGGATACTAGTGACCCTTTGGTTCCAGCGCCCCGCGTCAACAGTAATTGTGATGGTGGCCCTTAGGTCTTATCTTCTCAAAAACTGTTACTTCGGGGTCTGTGTGAGGTGATAGTCCATAATCCTAAAGATATCTAATCAAACCAAGATATTTAATGAGTGGGTGGCAGCCTGGCAGCGCCCATCCATGCGACCTAATGTCCATGCGTCCCAAATATACTTTGTCCACGCTTTTTATTCAAAATATTTCAAACTTATCAGTTTGAAAACTTTGAAGGGGGTCTTGTGGAATCATGAAAAAATTGGATCCATGCGTTCAACAACCATGCGGCCCAGGGAAAAGTTCAGTAGGAATTGGACTGCATGATCACCATGCAGCCCAATTAGCTGATAGCCATGCGGACCAGACGACCAAAGGCAGTTTTGGTCGCAGATGGATATGACATCACGCTCTGACAACGAGATTACATCTGACAGAGAATCCTGACAGAGAAGGATTTTTTGAACATCTCGAAAGATGTGAACTCGCTAAAAGACAGAAGTCTCAAAAAATGTGCAGCACTACGTGTACAACAAGGCAAAAGACTCTTATGCGGCTCTGGCCTATGCGTTTCATGCGACTCTGGTCCAGGCGTCCTAGACTCCATACGTCCCATGCGGCTCTGGTCCATGCATCATATGAGGCTCTGCCCCATGCGTTCCAAACTCCATGCGTACCATGCGGCTCTGGCCCATGCGTCCCAAACCCCATGCGGTCTCTGCGATTCTTGGCTTCGTATGCCCCAGATTCCAAAACAAACCAAATTGTGCTGTTGTAACAATGTGATCCTCTCCAATAAAGTGGCAGGCCACGTATCCAATTGACCAACTTGTGCCCACAAAGGACGAGAAACCATCCAGATATTCAGCAACAAAAAAATCTTACCAAATGTCCACGTGAACAACTATAAATAACAAAGTACTACCCCTATACAACCCCCCGGCTGGCTATTGGCAAACCGGCGCTCAAGCAAGAGAGAAAAGCTTCTACATCGGATCATCTATGGAGTAAAGAGAGTTGCTACACTCCTAACCCTCCATCGTCATCCCCAGAACATAAAATTTGTACTTAGATTGTCTGTTTAAGACTCCTCTTTTAGTTTGTTTAATTGAATCAAGTTTCTTTTCAAACTTTCGCATTTAATGGCAAACAACCTACACCTCTACGCACACAAAAACTGAGCACATATTACACAGTAACACATGGATACACCTATACATATAAATAAGACAAACACACACACACACACAGATATATATATATATATATATATATATATATATATATATATATATATATATATATATATAACACCTACCAATATGTATTATATGATGCACATGCACTAAGTGCATTAATTTTAACACTTGAAGCTCATTGTTGTGATACCCTAGGATACACACCCAAGCAATGTATCAAAAACTCCAATTCTAAAAAATTATCAATTATACATAATAATTACATCTATATACAACTAAAGTAATTAATTATAATGGAGATTGAAGAGTAATTACACTATCATGCACAAAACCCCCAATGGGTACCCGTGTCGTATCGTATCATAAAATATATGATACGCTTTACTCGTATCCAATTGTGGACACGTATCTAATCCTCCATTATCAATCTAAGTCTAGTTAGATCCAAATGACCTAATGACAAGCACTTGGTGCACCAATCTCGAAATTTCCCCAAAATGGGCACAAAAATTCATGTAGAAGTCACAATAGGAGTCCTATGAACCTAGTTCTTTTTCCTATCGGTAGCACTAAGCCACGGAAGGGTTCATAATGGTCAAATGCATGAATTAGAATTTAAATGAAGGAGGCATTCAAAATTTTATCTATTGGGAGATGGATTCCTAATAAAAGTTCAAATGGACACAATAGGACACAAGCTTCTAGCCAATCCTTCTTCTCCAAGTGCTCTTGCCAACCTCAAGCTTCTAGTCTCCTTAGATGGTGATAATGAGTGAATTTGAGAGAAATTTTTGAAAATTTTGGTGGAGGAATAAACTATTTGGAGAAGAACACTAATTGAAAATTAAAATGGAATGAATGAGTGGAGGAGGAGAGAGTGTTCCCCCTCTAATTAGGGCCGGCCACCCTAGGCTCTTCCTCAAGCAATGTAAAATGGCAAGTTTACCGCTATTGGGTTATCATGGAGAAATAGTTAATGGAAGGAGCTTCTAAACTAATGAAACTTAATTCTAACATTCTTAATTAACTAAAGGAATTGGTCTAATTGGGCCTAGTCCAACTAATTGGTTAACTTATCATGTTAAGTTGGTTAGGTCCATATGGTTGTCTAATTAACTAGCCCAACTACCTATAATATTATTAATTACACATATTATAGCATACACATATTATAAGTAAAAATATAACACTATATATAAATATTATAAAATGGCAAAAATACTACTATTCTAGAAATGTGGTAGTTACAAAGTCTAATTAGCTCATAAATCTGGTACCCTTATACAAAATAATCCTATTATATAAGTTTACGTGCGTTGTACGTAAACAAAAATCTATAATAGTATTAAAAAACTAAATAGAAAAATAAATTATGCTATAATATTTTAAATGTGATTTGAATATATTTTAATTATGATTTGTTATAATTTTTTTTTTTAGTTTTGGATAAGTGTCTAATTAGATAATTCCATGTAGTTAGTTTAAATATAATTTATATTTTGAATATATTTTATGATTTGTTATATGTTCATGTGGTTTTTATTTTTACCTCAGGTCCTCAACTACGTGAGAAAAGAAACATATACGATAATTAAAAAATATTTAAATATTAATAATTGATTGATGATATACGTACGACTTAGACGGCTCAATTTTGAGTCGTTTCTAAGCCGCAGTATAATAGTAGAGATTAAACAGACACTTGGTAGTGGTGTTATTGGTCATGCATCAAATTAATTATGGTAATTAATATAGTTATAATATATTTAATTATGGTAATTGATTTAAAATGGGTTTAAAATATTTTTTTATTTTTAATTCAATACAAATCTAATTACAATTGGATATTTTTAATTATGATAATTAATTTAATTTGTATTTAATATTTTTTTTGTTAATTTGTGAGATTTTTTTTTATAAATTTTACATTCATTAATTATATTTCAATTAAAATAATCTATAATTATTTGATAAAATTTATATTGAAATATCTCCAGCCAACAATCTAAATAAAATTTGGAGTAAATCTATCGATGATTACTATATCTCCAATCCATATCCACTTTAAACAACCATCAAAACAACAAATTTTTTTTTCCACTTTCAACAACGAGACAACAAAACTTATTTTTTCTCCAATTTCATATCTTCCAATTCCACCAAGCAAATAACTTTTAGAAAGTCAAAAATTATGCATACACAATGCGTACACAAATTCTATTTTTTTACTTTTATATTTTTTTATACTTTCATGCAACCAAACATACCCCTATTACAAGTGAACCCCAACCTTAAGTAATTTTAAAAAATTGAAATTACAGATTTTATTATAATTTTTTCCAATTTTTAATACACCAGTTCCTTCGTGGACACAATTTCATTTTTCTTTTATTTTTGCTATATCATATATTCCCTCCAGAATTTCCCCATTTTAGTTTCTCCCTCCCCAAAAAAAAAATCTAGGGTTATCAATCCCCCACAACACACACACACACACACACAATTCCCACCAAGCATCCCCCACTCAGTCATGGAGACCGCCGGAGTAGCATCGGAGGCCTCCGTCCGCCGCTCCGTCAGTACTACCAACTCTCTCCTCTCCTCCCCCATTCTCCATCACTCTCACTCGTCTCTCTCTCTCTGTGCAGAAAAGGGAAAAGAAGATTCCGGAACCCTACGACGACGGTGGCTCCGGCGGAGACGACGACTTCGAGGATCTCATGCCCAAGGCCAAGAGGAAGCGCGTCCCCAACGTCAGAGGCTTGGACCTCGACGAGAACCACCGCTTGATCGGTTCGTTACTCGAAAATTGCTCGATATCGTGTTGCTAAATTTGAGGGTTGTAAACCAGTCTAAGTTAGGGTTAGGGTTCCCCAGTATGCTTGCTCTCGTGGCTTGAAAATTGATCTGGATCACTAGCGAAGCATCTAATTTTAGTAATTACGGCTCGGCGACAAACCATAGTTAATATAATAGTAATAGAATTCAGCCAATGGATCGGGTTTTACTTGATTGAAGTTCCAGCTCAAATGCAGAAATTGAGTGTTAAAGCAGTTAGATTTAGGTCGGAAATTTAGCTGAATTGCTAACCCGCAATGTTATTTTGGCAGGAAATCACATTAACATCAGCAAAAAGTTTGAAGATTTGAAAAGCAGTCTAAGTTAGGCTTAGGGTTCCCCAGTATGCTTGCTCTCGTGGCTTCAAAATTGATATGGATCACTAGCGAAGCATCTAATTTTAGTAATTAGGGCTCGGCGACAAACCATAGTTAATAGTAGCAGAATTCAGCAAATGAAATCGAGTGTTCGGGTTTTACTTGATTGAAGTTCCAGCTCAAATACCGAAACTGAGTGTTAAAGCAGTTATATTTAGTTCAATTTTTTTGGCTGAATTGCTAACCCCCCAATCCTATTTTGTTATTTTGGCAGGAAATCACATAGTAACTAGAGTTGAAGTCATGTCAGAATCTTAACATCAGCAATAAGTTTGAAGTTTTGAAATATGCTGTCCAAAGTTAAATTTTCATGTACTATTACTAATATGAAGTTTTACAACAACAAAAAAAATCTAAACAATTGTGCAAATTGCTAAAAAAAGTAGGCCACTGTGCTTGAGTGAAATTTAATTGATTGGATTGATCAAGTGTTTTAGGTTTCTATTTGCCCTATGTGCCATATCTGATTCTTTGATACAAGCAATTGGTTACCTTGTTTGCGTATGGCTTGAATAGTCAAGATGGACCTTTCTCACTAAAGGAGGAGAAAATTGAGATGAAGTGCTAAAGTTGCACGTATCATTGTTTGCTTTTGGGTGATCTGGCAAAAATATTGTATGCTAGCTTAACATTACATTAATTGGATTTCCGCACCATTAAGCTATTAATAGTCTAGCGATTGGTACCTACATCAGAACTTATTCTTCCTTTTTATTTTGAGTTTACAGAGGACCGTGTTTGGTTGTTTCAGTCTTACTAGTTGAATTATTTTTAGAGGTCAAGTTTATTTACTTTTCCTATTTACTATTGATCACGTAGGGTGTATTTGATGCTTTGGAAGCAAGACTTTATCTAGGTTGAATTTTTAGCAGAATGCTGAAATGGCATGAAACCATCTCAACATTTCGGAACCTCGCTAAGGCTTTTGTTGGTCATAAAAACTACTTTTTAGAAATTTGGTCTTGCTAAAGTTTCATTGTTCAATTAAAAAGCTGCACTCAAGTATCTTAAACAAGCACACCATAGCTAAATTAAAGGTAAGCACCCTGGAAAATTATGAATATCCAAGCTTGGACAAGTGCAATTTGACTCGGCCCATTCAGCTGCTGGTTTACGCAGTACTTGAAGATATAACACTTGCAGATAGTGAATATGAAGAGATATACTGCATTACAAATGTTTCTCAATATATATTGTTTATTCCCTTATTAATTTTTAGCACAATGTTTGAAACAATGAAACCAATTTCTTGAAGCCAAAGTTGAATATTGTGATCAAGGATTTTCAATAGTAATTTTCTTTTAACTTTTATTCCTACTGGCAGATATTATCAAATATAATGCTAAGCTGATTCCCCATGTAGTCAGAAGATTAGTTGAGCAGTATGAATCAGATCCCAAATCTGCAATGGTGGAGATTCTAATGATGCTCTTTGAGGTAATCTGGTTACACTCTTCTCATTTTCTTATAGTGCCATCATTTTCTTTGCAATCCTTCTGCTAAGTTGCAGTGCAATAGTTAGGCCTGTGGAGCTAAATATCAACTTGATGTGGATTCTATCGATGAGACAGATGTGGATGATGTGGTGGTCTCTCTTGTGGATTTATGTAGGAAAGTATCCTAAAATTTGGTCCTGTTTTTGGAGATTAGTGCATGATTTGTCTATCTTTATTTAATATATTATGAGCAATGAATGCTGCTATTTCATTTGCTACTCGTCTTTTACATTTCTTAACTCATTTGGAACATAGAGTGAAGTGGAAGATATTTATAACTCCAAGCAGAAGGAACTTAAAAACTTCAAGGAAAATCTTGCTTCATTTTGGGACAGCTTGGTTCTTGAATGTCAGAATGGACCATTGTATGATAGAGTTCTGTTCGAAAAATGTATGGATTATGTTATTGCACTATCATGGTAAGCCTTCACACATGGGTTTCTAGTCTTCACTTGCTACTTCAATGAGCATTTTAATTGTAATGATCAATGATTTTATGACTTAAAGTCACATATGTATATCAATATATCTGCAGGATTCTTCAAAATGATCCTACCGGACACATAACATGCTATCTTTGACTACTTTAGGCATGAGATGATCAAAATGTTTGATCATATCATATGTTTACAAGCAGATTAGGTTTTGTTGATAAAGATCCAGTGTGGATCTTTAATCAAGTTAAAAACTTGCCGTAATCTTCTGTTCCGACAGAATGCCCTATTATCTCCCCCCAACACTCTTATGCATGTGTTGCCCATCATCTAAACCCCATTATCTCTGTTTTGTGAATATTTACCATATTCTTCCTCTCTTTAATTTCTTTAGAGAGTTAGAAGCTAAACCCAATAATTTATGCTTGTGAATATGTATATTTATAATTTAGTTGACAGCTAACCCCCATTATCTCTCTGTTTGTGAATATATATATTTATTGACATTTGAATTATCGGCCTCAGTACACCTCCAAGAGTTTATCGTCAAGTGGCCTCTCTGGTGGGTCTGCAGCTTGTCACATCCTTCATAACTGTTGCCAAAACACTTGGTGGGCAGCGCGAAACTACTCAAAGGCAGTTGAATGCCGAAAAGAAGAAACAAGATGATGGACCTCGTGTGGAGTCATTAAACAAGAGGCTATCTTTGACTCACGAAATGATAACTGTCACTGAAGAGATGATGCGCAAAATATTTACTGGGTGAGGGATCTTTACTGTTAGCACTTTTTAATTCTCTCATGAGTGAAATGCCATACAGAGTAAAGTTATGATTGAACATCTGTGATTTATCTCTTATGTGTGCAATATGTTGACCATATTTGTTTCTTTTGTAGGTTGTTTATGCACCGTTACCGAGATGTTGATCCTGAGATCAGGATGTCGTGCATTAATTCTCTCGGTATATGGATTATATCATATCCCTCATTATTCTTGCAGGATCTATACCTAAAATACCTTGGATGGACACTTAATGACAAAGTACCTTTCTTTCACCCAATTAGATTCATAAATTATTATTTTTCATTTACATCTAATTCGTTCATGTTGTTATCTGAAGAATGCTGCAGTCAGGAAAACATCTGTCCTTGCTTTGCAAAATCTGTATGACGTGGATAATAATGTGCCATCACTTGGGCTTTTTACTGAAAGATTTTGCAACAGAATGATTGAGCTTGCTGATGATATCGATGTTTCGGTGGCCGTTTCAGCCATAGGACTTTTGAAACAACTGCTGAGGTTTTCCTCTTAATCTCAGTTAAATTTTTAATGTTGATGGTAACTTTCTATACTATAAACAAAGTTTGTCCTTTTCTGTTTTTGTAGGCATCAGCTCCTAACAGATGATGAATTAGGTCCATTATATGATTTACTTATTGATGAACCACCCATGATTCGTCGTGCAATTGGTGAACTAGTATATGATCACTTAATTGCACAAAACATTAAAAGCTCTCAATCAGGTTCAAAGTATTCTCTTTTAGAACTAAATGTCCATCTGAAATAATTTATCCTTCTATTCATTACATGCATCAGTTACTGAGCCAAATATCTCTAGGTGCAGATAATGAATCCTCCGAGGTTCATTTGGGAAGAATGTTGCAAATACTACGGGAATTTCCTGATGATCCAATCTTGAGTGCATACGTAATTGATGATGTTTGGGATGATATGAAGGCCATGAAAGTATATTCCTCAATAAATCATGCTTCTGTTATACTATTTGATTAGCTGTGGTTCATATTTCCTTAAAAGTACTCTTGAACCTTATACAATATAATTTTCCTTCTGTATATATGTTTTTTTACAGGACTGGAAGTGTATCATCTCTATGCTCCTTGATGAGAATCCAATGATTGAACTTACTGATGTGGATGCAACCAACCTGGTTAGACTGCTTCATGCCTCTGCGAGGAAGGCTGTTGGAGAGAAGATTGTTCCTGCAACTGATAATCGAAAACAAAATTATACAAAAGCTCAAAAGGTATCATCCATTTTCTAAATTCTGTGTAAAATATCTATTTTAACAAAGAACTCGTATGGGATCAAATTCCTACTTGATCAAACATTTAGGTCTAGAAAAATGTATACTTATCAATCCATGTTCAATCTCTCTGCCAGGCATTTTTCCAAAAATTATACCATTTCATTAGTCCTAATCTCAACCCATAAAACGGGATACTCTGTTGACCTAAAAATTGTCTCATATGAACCCAGGACAAAATCTTTTTTTTTTTTTTTTTGCACATTTTCCTTTGATTGATTCAGTCTTGAAACGATCTTGATCTTGGATTAGTACAAAGCCATCCTATAGGACTTTGATCCATATCAATAACTCATTACATCAGTCAGGTACACATCAGGCTGATGTTGGCTACATATTTACTAACATCAAAATATTACTTATTTGAATCACATATGGAGTTATAATAATATTTTAAGTTGAATACTGCTTTATAGATTAACAAACGAGTAAAATGAGTAAAGCAATGGAGGAAACATGGTAAATTGTTTTCCCTTGATAGAATAGGAAACAGTAGGTAGTCTTAACATGAATGTATCTTTTGATGGAATGCTAGGTTCACAAGAAGTGATCCCAGAAACATCTATAAGAAGTTTAAGATTGTTGACTTATGGTCTGGTCATTGTTTAGATGCCTCGTCCCAATCCAGTGGAGTCAGATCCGAGTCACATCCACTCGTTATTGGGTCAAGTTAATATCTGTACAGATGGGAAACAGGAATTGATTATTTAGATCATTGAAAGCCACCTGGTAGGAAGTAAAGAACTGATGCAGATTGGTTCTCTACATGCCTCTGGAAATAAGACCTTAAAAAGAATAAAAATAAACATCAAAGAATCATACACCTAACTGGGTCAAAATTGCAACCAGAAAAGCAGCAACAACATACTACAGCCAGATGACTGCATCCTAAAGCACTAATGGCCCAAAAGTTTTGCCATATACATGTCACGTCAATGTAAGGCATCTCAGATAACACTCCAAAATAGACTAGGAACACCAAATTTTGTGTTGTATCCGGATATCTATATTTTTTTTTGAGCATAGATTTCAGTTTGTTGTTGAGTATCTGCTCATCTTATATCAAGGTTGTTGAAAGGAGGCTGCATTTTTGTCTAGAATGGCATAAAATTTTATTATGACTCTTGTCCAATATTTATAGGAGATACAAAGTATATGAAAGACATCACTAATCCAAGGAAATATATAATAAATATGCTGAAAATAAAATAAAACAACTAATTCAACACGTCCCCGCAAGTTGGAACAACTTGGTGAAAATAAGTCCAACATGGAAAAAGTGAAAAGAGGGAAACTGAAAATCATTTGAAAAATAGACCAAGGCTTCGTCACTAAAGAAATACTGCAAGAAACCATCTAAGCAGTCCCAGAAGAAGTCGAATGAGAGTTGAGACTTCACAACGAAAGAAATCCCGGAAGAGAGAACAAAATGAGAGTTGGGCTTCATAATAACAAATCTCAGAAGAAAACATCTAAAGTAGGTCTAAAAATCTCAGAAGAAAACATCTAAAGTAGGTCAGAAAATCTCATAAGAAACATCTAAAGTAGGTCGGAGTTTTGTAGGACGAGAAATTCGGGAAGAAAATATTTGAAACTTGTCGGACCCAGAAAAGCGAGAAATCATGGAAGAAAATATATGAAATATGTTGGTTGTGGAAAGAGAAGAAATTCTGAAGAAAACCAAAATATGTCGGTGCTTCGAATATCCAAAAAATTCCTAAAAAGACCAATAAAAGAACGAGGTTTCGCGTATCAGAGAAGTCCGGAAGAAAGTCGGGGATCCGATTACTGAATTTTTTTAAGTCGTAGTTGAAGATATGGTCACCAACATCGCCAGAGGAGTAGACATTAATTATGAAAATTGTCATATATATATATATAACGAGATTAAAGAAGCGGAGAAGAGAGGACCCCTAACTTAGAGCTCTTATACCATGTTGAAAGTGGAGGCTGCATTTTGTCCAGAATGGCATAAAATTTTATTGTGGCTCTTGGCCAATACTTATAGAAAGTACAAAACATATGAAAAGACATTACTAACCCTAGTAAATATATAATAAATATGCTGAAAATTAAATAAAACAACTAATATAGTCTTCACCAGAAGTAAATGTGGTTAACTATTTGTTTAGTTGATATTTCTAATTTGTTTAACCATCCTTTGCTCTAAAGAATGTTCAACATAAGTAGTCTTCTTTAACAACTTGAGTGATGAAAATAGTTAATTAAAGTAAATGTTGTAGTGTTTGTATGTTAACAAGTATAAATAGGTTGATAGTGGCTGGCCTATACCTTTCTTAGGCTGATAATGTATGGCCCGTCGAATTGGGACCCAGTATTCTATATAATTCTGATGAAGGACCTTATGTTCGACTTTATCAGAGCCGATCATAAATCAGCACCTTTAAGTTTATGTTTATTTTTATGAAAAATTTCTGCAGAGAATTGTAGTATTATTAAATTACTTTCAGAGAATCAAGTTTGTAAAAATTAACTAGAGAGAACAAAAACGCCCCTATTAAGGGCGTTTTGGTTCCGTCATCATAAAAAAAAACACACACACGAAAACTCCCTTACTAAGGGCGTTTTCACATTGTTTTAATATTTTTAATTTGTTACGGTAAGAAATGAAAGAAGAAAGGAAAAAAATTAATTATTTATGTGGAAAACTTCCTTAGCAAGGGCGTTTTCAAATTTTTTGTTAAAAAAAAAAATTTAGTGAGATGCCCTACTAGGGGCGTTTTCATTTTTTTTGTTTTGTGTTTGGGCGATTAAATTTATTATTATTATTTTTTAAATTCTGCTGCATAGTGGGGGAAGGGGTGCTCTGGGGAAGGTGGGTTTTTTTTTTTTCATGAAGATTACACTTAGAAGTCATAAATAGAAATTAATTACAAAAAAATTAATATAAAAAATTGAAAAGTTGAAAACGTACATGGTATGTGTGTTTTTGATTTTTTTTCCAATAAGATCCCCAATAATCCATTATTTGCAATATGGTCCTTTGATCAAAATAATGAGTAAAATAGTGCAAAAAAATACTTTTGAGACAACATTGCAAATAATAAATCATAGAGGACATAGTGCAAAAATTAAATAAAATCTAAAACGCCCATGCTATGTGCGTTTCCAACTTCATTTATTATTTATTTTTTAAAAAAAATTATGGGAAACACTCATGCTATGCGTTTTGGATTTTTTCCGACCAAAAAATTAAAAAAAGAAGTTGAAAACACCCTTGCTAGGGGCGTTTTCGTTTTTTAATTTTAAAATATTTTCCGTGTTGTTTTTCTAACCGGCGAAACTAAATTTTTATTTTTTTGAAATCACCCTTACTAAGGGCGTTTTTGTTCTCATAAATAAAAAAATTGAAAACGTCTCTACCAAAGGCGTTTTCATATAATATGTATTTTTTTCGGCCAAAAGAGAAATTTGAAAGTCGGAAATAAAAATATTTTATTTGAAAACGTCCATAACAAGGGCGTTTTCTTTGGGTTATGAATTTTAAAATACAGACGGAACCAAAATGCCCTTAATAGTGACATTTGTTCTCTCCAATTAATTTTTACAAACTTGATTCTCTGGAACTAATTTAATAATACTTTAATTCTCATATAGGAAAATTTCTGTTATTTTTTCTCAAAACCTTCCAGTTGCAATTAGTGTTTTTCTGCAAATGCAGTGGTCCCCTAAATTTTTCTTAAGCCTTTGTTTTCTTATGTATCATGCACTACAAAGTAGTAAGCATCAGGAGGCACTAGTTGACAGCTAGCATGTGTATTAAGAAGTCTCGCCCTCCCCTGTTTCGTGATAGTAAAAAGCTGGTAATATTTGTATCTCAGGAAGCATGGGAAACTAGTAGACGAGAAATTACTGGTGCAATGATGAAAAGTTACCCTCAGCTTTTGCAAAAATATATAGCAGATAAAGCAAAGGTGTCTTCACTTGTTCAGATTGTTCTGCTTTTGAAACTCGAACTCTATTCTCTGAAAAGGCAAGAGCAGGTTGGTTGTCTAGCTCTCAGCATGTTGATGTTTGTTAATAATATGTTTACAACATGAACAAGGACCTTCGTGGAACTGCTTTTCAGAATTTGAAGTCTGTTCTGGAACTCATTGCTGATACTTTCTTCAAACATGGTGAGAAGGATACACTGAGATCCTGCATTAAAGCTCTCATCTTTTGTTCTGTTGAGTGCCAAGCTGATCTACAAGATTATGCACAAAATAAACTGAAGGATCTTGAGAATGAATTGGCTGTGAAGCTAAAGTCTGCTGTTAAAGAAGTAAAGGTAAGAATGTTCCTTGTATATGGTCTCTTTAAGTTATTTGAAGAAATGTGACATCGGATAGATTGCAGGTAGATGGTGATGAATACGCCCTTCTGATCAATTTGAAACGATTGTATGAGCTTCAATTGAAAAAGTTCGCTTCAAAGGATGGCTTATTTGAAGATATGGCTACACTCCTCAGGGATTATAAAGATTTGGACAATGAGGTACTGAAGGAATCTTTATTGAAACTGTATCATCTCTTAATCTTTCTCTCTGTAATTATTGTGTTCTCCATCCTCTACAGGTAGTGGGCTTTATACTTCTCAACATGTACTTTCATGTAGTCTGGTGTCTACAGGCCATTGATGGAGAAAACCCTTCAGAAGAATCTGTGACTGCATTATTGCACAAGAGAAATACCCTGTTTGAACAGCTAGAATATTTCACAGATACCTTGTCTGAAGTCCAAAAGGAGGGAAGAAGTGGGAGTGTACTTGCATGTAGAGTAAGTTTAGTTTTATAAGGATCAGAAAAACTTCGCAAGAATGTCATGTAATAATGATAAGAATACATCAAAAACTTTGCAAGCATGCCATCTTGCAAACATAATAATACTTCAAAAGCTTTGTGCTGAGATAGTTTTCCATTGTCTTGATACTTTAAGCGAATTTAATGTCATGGCTTCTTCATTTATTGCAGGTCTGTGGCATATCTGCTGAGGCTTGGTGTTTGTTTAAAAAGTCAAGGTATACCTCTACAAAGCTTGAAAGTTTAGGATATTGCCCACACACATCTATTCTTCAGAAGTTTTGGAAGCTTTGTGAACAGCAACTGAACATTTCAGGTTCTTTACAATCAAACATGTCATTCCTAAGTTGTTATATATATATATATATATATATATATATATATATATATATATATACACACACAGTGTTGATACAACTGGACTGAAATGCTGTATCACATCAACCCTTTTAATGTTAACAAGAGATAACTGAAGTCAGTTGGCTATGTGAACTCAGATGATACTGAGGACGAATATGCAAATGAAGAATATATAGAAGATACAAACAGAGTTGCGGTTATGACTGCCACTGCAAAGTTAGTAACGACCAGTACAGTTAATAAGGTAAATGTTGCAACTCATCTGCTGCTCTAACATTGTTAACTGCCGAGTCTATATTCAAATGGTGTAATAATATTAGTTATTTAATCAGAGAACTGCAACATGGGCCCTTTTCTAATGTTGACCATGCATTACTAGTACCCATTAACTCTTTTCTACAACTAAAATGATCTAAAAGTACGGCATTTAATGTTGTCTTAAATTCAAATTTTATATTGGTGTCTTAAATTCAAATTTTATATTGGTGGTTCTTGCAAGTTCCATATAGTTAACTCTCTTTTAGAATAATGTTTATTATCAGCCACAAGAAACCTGCCAAGGAGACATGTTCTCATATATGCTGTTACAGTTGCTGACCTGTGGGAAATATTATCTCCACTGTAAATAGAGTCTAGGTGCTGATATAGTCACTTATAACATGTATTTTTTTTTCCGACAAACATGGATATGATTCATATGAATGTAAATATTATATGCTGAAATCGATGTTCATTTTCCACTTTTGGTTGAAGTGGACATGAATTTGATGAATACAGATATACTGATTAGATATTACTACATAATCCCAGAAATTAGAAAGAAAAATAAGTTCAACCTATACTTTTCAAATACGATATTTAATAGGGAATTATATTCCTTTTCACTCTGTGTAAATGTTTCATAGAGATGAATGCAATTCCATATAACAAATTATATCATCTTACCTCTTCATCCAGACAGTTTATGATCTAGGAGAACTTGGAGGTTTACTCCTTGGTTTCATGAGTTTAAACTTTAAACTGCATAAATAACCAAAAGGTATGCCAACCTGCCTGCCAACTATCTAGCTTCTATGACATAGTTCTCTCTTCTCCATATCTACAACTGCTTATAAAATTTGTGTTGATTCTTTTATGAAGCTTTCTTGTGCTCCCTAGCAGACCCAATTTTTGATGGGAGGAGGCCTGGATGATGATGACGACGACAAATAGGGGATTATTTGGATACTGTCCAAATGTGAAAAAATAGCTATTTTTGTATCTATATTATTATAATAGATGAATGATGGATATCCATCAGTGCTGGAATATGAAGATGAAGTTAGATACGGATTGTATTTCTTTATGTCCATATTAGGTATGCTTCCACTGAGTTTTGGCTTTCCTCATGTATCAGCATTGCTTTGTGTTTCAGGGGATATTGGAGTTTCTTCCATCTTATATCTCCGACTTGCTTTTGGAATAAAGGCTTTCTTGTAGTTCTTTCATCTTATATCTCAATCTAGTTTTTGGATTGTCCATGCTTCCTTTATCTCCCCATTACGGGGGTTTCTTGTTAGGTGTAAGTGTTGTGACAACATTATTTTGTTTAGATTGAACTTGCGAAGTGTGTCTTTTTCTACCACCTTTTGGCTTGCTAGTTTTGGGTTTACGTTTGTTGTAGACCTTCTAAGAAGTGTGTTAGTTCGTGCAGTCAAATTATCCCTTGATTGTTTCACTGCCATACTGTAATCATTTAGGAATCACGATCACCAAGAGTCCAAAATGTGTCCCTGTCATGTCCTTGTAGGGCAGCGGAAACCATTATGATACTTAAAAAATACAGGACAATCCAGAGGATGTATCTGTTGTATTAGTGTCCTTGCAACATGGTAGCTATTAAGAGGGCATGAAGAAATCATTGATAAAAGATGATGAATAATGTCCACTGACACAATGACAATCTTGATTACATCAATGTATGAGGTCAATCATGTTTCTTCCGCCCCACCTCCACCCCTACACCCGAAGGGCCAGGTGGATTTGGTGGGTGTGCTTCTTAGATAGTAGTCATGTCTTTGACTTTGGTATGGTTCTCTACCGGTTCATCCTTACTTTAAGAAAACTTCAAAAATAGTTTTGAGCAGACCTAGTACATTCTTGTCCAACACAAACTCAAACCTGCTCTGAATCTATGATAATTGTGTATATTTTTGTATTTATCTAGTTAATGGATCTTTTAACAGCAGCACAGTTTTCAGTAATGTTAGTACTTAGTACTACACTTGTATGTCCATTCTTTCTCTTTGTACTTCCTCCATAGGCCCACCTCAGACAAGCACTAAAGAGGGCACTAAAGAGGGACACTCACCTACACCTACAATATATACTCAGAAACATCAATGAAACTATATCCATTGGGTTGAGCGAGCCTTATCCTCAACATGGTATCGTGTAATCAGAACATGGTTAATCTCGGAACCAGCTCTCTACCTCCACAAAAGTTTCCAAAATCCTAGCCTCCCTTCTCCATCTCTGCCAAAGCTTAGTCTCCATCCTGTTTCTTCCCTGTCCAAAACCCCAATTCTAGTCCCAATCCCAACCCTAGCACAATCCAAAACTTAACTCTCACCGTACTCCCATATTAACTGGTCCTAATTCTCAACAAGTGTCATTTACTTTTGCTGCGATTTTTGAAATAGAAAAGCTTGTTTCGCATTTGACCGGCTATTTCTACTATGATGTGACCAGCAGTAAAGAACACATGAGTTCCTGATAACCGGTCCCAAATTGTGTATTAATGGCTCCAGTTTATGTCCTCTGTTATCACTTGATCCTGCAATAATGTCTGATGGGTTCATCATCTATAGGAGGGCTCCCAATTTGACAAGTCATGAACTGAAAATGGATCTCTTCTCTGCCATGAGCCTATGAGTTAAAGGACTATGAACTGGTAGGATATGGTCATGTGAGACTAGGGTCAGTTCTTATCAGTTTTCCCCTCTCCCTCTCAAGATTATTTTGAAGTGGTAGTAACATCATTGTACAACAGGTCTATTCTGAGTAGAGTTTGATAATGACCCTATTTTTCAAAAAGCATTAGGGAGATCTTATGAGTCCGAGAATTGTCATCATGAAAGTACAACTTGTACGAGCTTGTTTCTTGTGATAAGATGTTATCTACAGTAACATGTTTTTGTCATTTATCTCTATTTGATTTCAGCTTGGTGTAGATTACTTGAGGCTTATTATGAATGATTGCATCGGGTAAATGATAAGTTGTATGTTTTAGTGATGGTTTCTTGGCCTTCAATTTATAATGCCTGAGCATTGATGTCCACTGATGCTAACTGGCTTTCAGTTTATCATTAACCTTCTTGTATTCAAGATTCTACTCGATGACTGTTTACCATGTTATTATATCTGGCATTCTAACGTTATACGATATTGGCAGTAATCCTTCTTGTGGGCAGCCTATTGATATTAGGATGATGTGTAGGAAAATTCCTGAATATTACTACATTTTCTGGCAAAATGCCTTCAATATATGTTTCCTACTACCATAACCTAGTGATAAGTTGGATAAGAAACATCTTTCTAATTTTAATTTGAAAGTGTTTAATTTCTGTATTGCAGGATTATCTTGGTCCAGAGATTATTTCACACTTTGTTATGCATGGAACAGTGATTACAGAGATTATCAACCACCTGATTGCAGTTTTGAAGAAATCTGCTGATGATGACATCCCTGCAATATTTTTGGAGGCACTGAAAAGGGTATGAATTCTTTTTAATGCTATGACAAGTCAACTAACTGTTGATTATTGCATGCTTCAATCATTCTAAGTCCCTATATATATATATATTTATATATATATATATATATATATATATATATATATATATATATATATATATATATGATTATTGCATGCTTCAATCATTCTCTCTCTCTCTCTCTCTCTATATATATATATATATATATATAGATAGAGAGAGAGAGAGAGAGAGAGAGAGAGAGAGAGAGAGAGATTGAAGCATGCAATAATCATATATATATATATATATATATATATATAGAGAGAGAGAGAGAGAGAGAGAGAGAGAGAGAGAGAGAGAGAGAGATTGAAGCATGCAATAATCATATATATATATATATATTTATATATATATATATATATATAGAGAGAGAGAGAGAGAGAGATAGAGAGAGAGAGAGAGAGAGAGGTTTGTCATGTTTGTTAGCCCTTGGCGTAATTTTAGAAAACTTCCATCAAAAAATAAATAAATAAATATAAATATATATATATATATATATATATATATATATAAAGAGAGAGAGAGAGAGAGAGAGAGAGAGAGAGAGAGAGAGAGAGATGTTTGTCATATTTGTTATGCCCTTGGTGTAATTTCAAAAAACTTCCATCCGGCTTGTGAACCTGTTCCAGGACACTGCTCCCAAGCCCCTAGCTTCCTGGATGTTCTCATTTTTTGCTTGTATGTCTCATATACTATATACAATACTGACCTTTTTCTCCTAGTAAACTTGAAACCAGTTACATTTCATACCTGCCATTTTAATCTAAACCTGTGTTGCATAGACACCGACACAGTACAAACTCAAGGATAGGGCATTTGGTGTATCCATGCATATTTGGTGCCCGTGCGAGAATGGAATGCGACCAATTTCAAAGTAACTGTGCTTCCTAGGTCCATGGACCAACAATAACCGCACATGGGCAACAAAAGAACCTTTCTCTCTCTCTTCAGATAAGCTGTTTGAATCTCTATGCTATTTGAATCTCTTCCTTCAATTCTACTCTATTAAGGGCAATTTCCACTTCAACATGAGTCCCCAAACATCCAATTTTCCTTTTAAGATTAGCAGACGCCTTATCCTTTTTCACAACCTCAATCTAAGTTTCCTTTGGTCTACCCTACTTCTATCAGCTCCTTTAACTAAGATTCTATCATTTCTCCTAACCGGTGCATCAATTGGTCTCTGTTGCTCTTTTCAAAAGTTGTTATGGAGTGATTGATATGCTTATGAGTCTCTTGATGCTTTCATCTAGTACTGAAGACTTGAAGGCTACTCTAGTTCTCCCTCAGTAATGTTCAGGATCATGGTTGATATAGTAATAATAAGACATCAGCTTTATGAGAACAAACTAGAAGCCAACCCTGGTACCAACTAACAAATTTGATGCATATTTGAGTTTCTAGATTACAGGAAGGGGAAGGCTTGAGATGAATTCTGTAGATTAAATTAGATTTCAGTAATTAAGAAGCAGAACGGCAACAAGGAGAAGAAAACATGGAATGGATGGTTATAATTGAAGAGTTGGAGAGGAATGGGAAGAAATTATAAAGATGTCTTAATGTTTCTATGCTCATGAAACTTAATCCTTTTAGATGGCCTTACCTTAGGTCATGCTTCTTGACGCACAAGAAACCTAATTCTATCATTAACGAAAATTAGAAATATGACATTTTCATCTCTAATTTCATCACAGCTCTTAGTAGGCGTTTGGTTCAAGTTTTGGTAATGGGTTTTGGATTCCTTACCCATGTACATGTTTGGTATGTCTAGAATTTGAGGGTTGGAGAATACGAGGGGCTTTATATTCCCATTGGTGTGGGAAAGTAAAACCCAAGGCCCCCCTTGGGAATAGTTTTGCTTTCCTGGAAATGTTGTTTGGACAGTAATACCCTCCTTTTACTTTCAAAATTCCAACTTCTATCACAAACATGTGAATTTAGGTAACATAAGCATTATGAAATTAATGAAAGGATATTTATGGAAACCTAAGATTCCTATTCCTGTCTGAACCAAGCATATGAATGAAAAAAATTGAATTTTTTGGACTACATATTCCCAACCTAACCAAACATGGGAATATTGAATTCTTTTCCAATGAGAAAGGAATGGAAAGTGGATTACTAGAAATACAAAACCTTCATTCAAATCTTTCCCGTACAGGCTATGCAAAATTTGGAACTGAGTTTTCTTATGAATATGATATATCTATTAACTATAGTATGCCCCTCATCAATGCACCCATAAGAATATAGTATACACATAATTTGATGGTTAAAGTCTAATTTATAATAATAAACTATTGCATTGAAGAATGTGTTCAAGCAATATTAGTACGAAGTTATTTAGAACTCAAAACCCGTTATTTAAAAACACAAGAGTTTGGGAGAGAAGTATATAATCTGACATCCTTGCTAGCCGTCCAATTTGCTTTGCGGTGGCATTATTGTGCGTATTGAATAAAGAGGGAATGATTGTGTTCAGTGTTCTATATCAAGTGTAACTTTGTAACAAGTCAATGAGGACTATCTTGTATAGATCGTCCGAAACAGCAACTTATAATTTCAGGACAAATTAGTGGCTCTTGATATTTTTGACCTTTTATTTTGATCTGAGTTAGGGCTATAAGCGGCATGTAGCGGATCTCTCCCAGTTTTATGATCAGCCCTTGGCAAGCAGGTCATTATCAAATTGTAAAGATTTGGCAGCTCGGCTTTCAGGAACTTTTGTTGGTGCAGCTCGCAACAAACATAAATCTGATATTCTGAAAATTGTCAAGGATGGCATATCGTTTGCTTTTATGGATGCTCCAAAACAGTTATATTTTCTTGAGGTGGCTGTTCTCCCATTTGTATCAAAACTTCCAACATCAGATATTCTAGACATGTAAGTAATGAACCTAAAACTAGCTACTTTGATAGTTGGTAACGAGATCACATTCTGATTCCTAATTTGTTTGTTAGTCTGAAAGATGTCCAGAAAAGATTGGAGAATGTAAATACAGATGAAGATCCTAGCGGCTGGCGTCCATACTATACATTTGTTGAACAGTTACATGAGAAATGTGCGAAGAATGAGGTTATGCAAGGTACTGTCTGTCAGAAACAAGCGACATTTATTTAATGATAGACCTGTATAGGCTATCTTACTGTTATTTTCTGATTCATTTTCAGTTTTTTTTTCTGACTGCCCTCATAAGATTTGAATTGCAAATTGAATTGCTCTGAATGTTATAAAAAGCGCTAGGCGGAATCGGTGCGCCAAAGGGTCGCCTAGGCCGCCTAGGCGGCAGAACAGGAATTTTTTTTTTTTTGAAAATTTGAATTTTTAGTTTTAATTTTTTTTAAAAATTTAGATTTTTTTTAATATTTAGATTTTTTTTAATATTTAGATTTTTTTTCCTGATACTTTGAATTTTTATTGCATTTCTTTTAATTTTTTTTGAAATTTGAATTTTTTTGGAATTTGAACTTTTTTTGAATAGTTTTTGCAATTTCAAATCTGAAATTTCAAATTTCAAAATTTGAAAATTTTAAATTTTAAATTTTTGCCGCCGTCTAGGCCCGCCTAGGCCACCTAGGGCCGAACATGCGCCTAGGAGGCCGAATTGGCCGAATTCGGTGCGGTGGGCGGCCGCCTAGCGCCTAGGCGCCGTCTAGCCCGATTTTTAGAACACTGGCTCTGATGCTTCCTCAGAAGCATAGAACATCGGGAGACTTCACAACAATGCTACCATTACCAGCCTGTCTAATATTATGACATTGTTGGTATTGAGTAAATGTTTATATCGAGAAAAGTACTCATACAATATACTGTCTCATGTCTGATCAATCATTTCTTTCGATTGCAGCATATGAAACTTCTTAGATCTTTCCTCTGCAAGTCACTGATCAGATGATCCTTAAATTGTTTCCAGTAAAGAAAGTCCTATCGATGCTTCCAATAAAATCTCTCTTAAGTATAGTTTCAAAGGATGGATCAGTAGTCTACCTGTTCCAGTTTCTTTTACCTTCAGGAATCAGGATCACATAGTAATAGTAGTATGATTGCAACCCATAGGCTACTTCAAGTAAACCTCCCTGGTAGATCAAATATTATTATCTGGCATTGTTGCTTTGCTTGTTCATTGAAGCAATGACATGCTCATAATGGAACTTAAAAAGAAGGATTAAATCATAATGTCAGGGAACCAGCTGTCGCTTGTCATTTCCAAGGAACATTCTCCAGATCACACATGCCATTAACATATTGATTATTTAACCATGTATTGGCCAGCTGTCTCTTTAATAGATGTCATCTAAAACTATTTAGTTCAGTGGGCACCTGCTTTCAGAAGCTGCCCCAGAATGAACTCTCTTTTCAAAATTCCTTTGTTAAGCTGCTGTTACCAAACAGCTTATGGAACTGCTTTTAAAAAAAGAGAGGCAGAATCACCCATTATAAGCAATCACAAACCTATCCTTAGGCTTTGTTTGGGATTACTACTGATTTTCAAAAAACAACAGCAGAAACAGCTTTCGATAACAACCTTCCCACCTGCTTTCAGAAGCTGTCCCAAACTTGGAACTAAACTTTTCGTAAGTTTTTTGATAAGCAGCTGTTACCTAACAGCTTGCGGGACTGCTTTTGAATAAGAAAAAAAAGCAGCAGCAGCCATGATAACAATGCAAAACCCAGCCATAGATTGTCACCTCCCACTTGATTTTTTTTATTGCAGTTAATCAGTTAAGGTACAGTAGGTACTTTATGTCATTACCTGTTTTGTTGATGAAAAGGCTGATAAAGGTAAATATGTATTGATCTTAGTATTTCAAATTTGGAGCTGGTCTCATTTTCTTGGTGCATGTGTGGCATTTTCTTGAATTGGAATTTTTTCGTATCCTAACTATGGATCCCATTTTATAGTTATTCTTTATCTATTTAGGTTCTTGAAATTAATTCAGTAATAAAAGTAACTTGACATGATAATCTTGGAGCTCCTTGACAGAACAAGTATGTGAGAAATGACACTTCAACTGCTGTCTAGCATCATGTAATTATGCTATTCAAGTTCTGCCAGATAAAAAACTTGGACCGTCTTTGATCTTTTCATGTTGCCATCATGAGTTGACCTCCAATTTTTCTTTGGATTGTCAACAAGTCTGTAATTGAAGATTTAACATTACAAGTTTGTTCTGTGTGACCATCGAGGGGGTGGTTTAGTGGTAGCACTAGTAAGACTGAGAAGACTGGCCATCTTAAGTGGCTAGAAGAGACTTCTGCATGTTGGATCTCGTTATGTTTGAAGGAGTACTAAATATGTGACTTTACTGCAGATGACAAAGAAGGTAACACTGCAAAACGACGGGGACGTCCAAGAAAAGCAAAGAATATGCAGGGGAAGAAACTTTTTGATGGGCAAAGTTCCAGTGATGAAGATTCTATTAGTGCATCAGAGCAGAATGCACAAGATGAAGAGGATGCTGTAGAAGAAAATCAGCCACTGATTAACTCGTTTAGGTCTTCAGCTGCTAAGCTGAGATCAATGAGGGTTACTCAGCTGGGACCAACTGGCGAAGCAGGAACATCTAGAACCACAGGTATTTCCTATAATAAGATAAGGATTTATTTCAGTGACTTTATGCTTGTTCTAAACCCTTAAATGCTGTAATGAAGCAGTAGATAACCAACTGAACAAGATAGTGTTTTTGGCTACTGCTTATCTGTTATAGACTTAATAGTTATATTCTAGATAACATGGGTCAAATTAAATATATTTATTCTCAAAAAGGAAAAACCATATCTGGTCATAGGTTAAGAAGGAAAAGAGATTGCTAATCTCAGGAAGTGGCTATCATCTCCTTTTTCTTTTGCCAAAGTAATATTACCTCCGTCAATTGACATTGTCTAGGCATTTACTCGCATGAAGTGATGAATGTCCAAATGATATTTCTGGTTTATAGGAGGTATGAATGGGACCTAATTCCAAATTTTTTCCCCCCCTTGTTCCTGATCTTTTCTCTTCATAAAATAAAAATGTCATAAATGAAACTCATGTTTCATGCATATATGGTTTGGTAGGTTCTGTTATAAATAACATAAGTTCATGGAACTGTAGAGAAATCACATATTTTCATTAAGTTCATCTTTTGGGTTGTTGGATATAAATTTTTGTTGTTCTTTGGGGGTTAAACACTTAATCTGAGTCTCCATGCCAAGTGTTTCAACCAAATATTTCATTACTGTCAAATTTTTGACGTTTACCACAAAACAAAAGCCAAAGATGAAATCCACAGCAGATTTCATTCGAGTACCAGTATACTGTGTATTGCATTGACCCTCAAGATGCACATTGTTGTGCTATCTGTTGTTCCAGTTCATATGCACTCCCAAACCAGTCCCTTATATCCATCCTTTTATATCTTTGACTACTGGACCAATATTATGTCTCGCAAGCTGCAAATTCTCATAATGCTAAGTTTTATCTGCAGGTAGCAATGGCTAAGAAGAAGAATCATTGATCTTAAGTTCCATTTCAGAGCGCAGTAACAAATGTCTTTTAAGTTTATTGTTCATCTGTTGTAGAAGCTTGTCCTTTTTTACTGGATTTTAGATCTATTGCATAGTAACTGGGAATCAGACTGAGTGATGTGTATTCCACGTGTGGACTGAGACTTCGTTTGTGCTGTAAATGTATTAATAGCTCGGATATGTTCTCAGTTTGTTGTCTTCGTACGCAAAGCAACCCCTCTGTTCTCCTACCAACATTGTTCATCGGGCCACTTTTGAGCTCTGTTAAAGTAAGCTGAAGTTTGTGTTTTAGTATTAATATACCTCGTGATCCAAATACATACTAAAATAGTGGATGTGATGCTGTATTCTAGTGGTCATTCACATTTCACATATCCATTGTTAAAAAGTAATGCTTATGGTATAACAGAAGGGAGATGGCAGAATTAATTGAAGGATTTTTTTGTTGAGAGTTCTTGCGGCTCTAAAATCATTCTTGGGCCTTTTGTCGGGTTTGCAGGAATCCCTCGTCTTGCCAGGTGCTGGGTGTTTCAGCGACCTGGTTGTGTTTTTGTACGACATTAGCTTCAAAAGAGGATGGTGGCAAAACAGTAAATGGGTGATTGAAGTTGTACTTCAGAAGTTTTTTCTCTTTACATTCTATCACCATTGTTGTGTCTTTATGCTTTGACAATGCTGGGGGGACCCCACTTTACTTATGCTTTACCAAGTGCTGGGTGACCCGGTTGTGTTTATGCATGACATTTAGCTTCAAAAGGGGACATCATTATCTGATCACATGATATGATAATATATGTGTTGATCGTATGTGGGATCACCATATTATTGTTATTAACATATAGGTGGTTATATCATATGGTCAGATTTTAACATACAGGTTGTCATATTATTTGGTCAGATTTTGGTGTTCCTTTAACACTATTGTTCAATAATAGTCTTACCAAAAGAAATAAAAAATCCTACTTCAAATTCCCCCGTGGCCAGGCCAGGAGAGTTGGGCACACTCGACTCTGTTGTCGCCACCAATCCATCATCAGGAGCAATATCAGTAAAGTTTGGGCCCATATTAATACTTTCCAGGTTCCACCTGATCCATAATATCAACCCTAGTTAGAATATTAAAAAAATATACTTTCTAAAACATTGATTTAACATATAATTACACTAGAGAGATCAAGGTGTTTGATCTGTCGGACGGTGGGAAATCTGCTTCGGGTCCGGTCCGGTCAAATCTGGACTAGGTCAGCCTAGACATGGTCAATGGACCGGTCCGGCCCACCCTTCCCTACGGAATGGGTTTAGGTTTTGCGAACCCAGGCCCTACCTAGCTCCCTATTCAGTCCGACGAGCTCAGTTTTACCCACCAGCCTGGTCGACTTAACTCACTACCCCATGTGTTGTAGGCTCCCTTATTATTATATATTATATTGTACAAATAAAATCTAAAACTCAATTTTTTTTTTTGCTTTTGAAGGTATTTGAACAAGTAGAAGAGTGTATATATATATATATATATATATATATATATATATATATATATATATATATATATATATATATATATATACACACACACACAAGCCAATGACCCTCTAGCTTAGTGGGTAGTGGAGAGGCATGCGGTCCGGGTGGTCGAGTGTTCGAGCTCCAATGGAAAAGTGAAATGGATTAATTATTAAGGACCAATGTGCCCCTTTCCAATATATATATATATATATATACCCTAAAATTATTCGGGTGGTTTCATATTATGGAATCACCCGGTGTATCATGGGTTGGAATAAGATTGAGTGGTTGAGATTAAAATGTGTATGTCCCAACACTTTTTAATCTCAATCACTCATTAATCTCAATCACTCAATTTCAATCCAAACTATGTAAGATAGAGTGGTTTCATTATATGAAACCATCCGGGTGGTATATATATAGGGTAAACGGGATATGAGCCAAAGGCTCATAATCCTATATGAGTCATGCACATGTGGACCAATAGGAATAAATTTTTACATCCCATATGCATCCATGTGCACTAGTACACTCCATTCCTATTGGTTCACATGTGCATTAACTCATGTAGAAATATGAGCGTATGGCTCATATACCTTTTTTCATATATATATATATATATATATATATATATATATATATATATATATATATATATATATATGAGCCATAGGCTTGTATTCTTACATGAGCCATGCACATGTGAACCAATATAAATGAACTCTTACATCCCATGGGTGCGGCTCATATCCCTACATGAGCCATGCACATATGAACCAATAGGAATGAATTACTACATCCCATGTGCACTATTACACTATTCCTATTTGTCCACATGTTCATTGGCTCATGTAGAAATATGAGTTTATGGCTCATATGGGTAAACGAGATATGAGCCATAATGCTCATTTTTCCAAATGAGCCATGCACATGTGGACTAATAAGAATAGAGTGTACTAATGCACATGGGATGTAGGAATCAATTTCTATTGGTCCACATGTGCATGACTCATTTAAAAAATGAGCACTATGGATCATATCTCGTTTACCATATATATATATATATATATATATATATATATATATATGGGTAAACCGGATATGAGCAATAGTGCTTATATTCCTACATGAGCCAATAAACATGTGGACAAATAGGAATATAGTGTACTAGTGCAGGCCAGATGTGCTATATATCTAGGAAAATGTAATTCCATAACTCATGTATTCACTCCCATGATCCACATCTCCCTTATATCATAATCTATATTATGCATAATTCCAATGGCAACCGTGCATTTTTCTTTAAAAATACGGTTGTTTTCTTTCCTTCTAGATGTGTTATACCGTTGCCGCCAACCTGGTGCAAGCTCCGAAACCAGATCGACCCCCTGCTTCTTGTCCATTGTCACGCCCCAGTCCCAAAATATAATAGGACCATGACTAGGCCAGCTGATACAAACTAGATTAGGTTCCCAATTTAATGGCCTTATCTAGATGTACTACGCTGCATAAATGGACTTAAGTCCAAACTAATACTAACATGCAGCATGTAAATATCTAATCTCATCCATAGAATATAAATAAGAAGTGCTAAAATAAATACTGGAATAAAGTACGGAGTCTGAATGTCATAATACAATACCAAGATAAGTCTGGTGGGAACAAACCCACTGAATACAATACTGAAATGAAAGTACGGAAAGACAGATAAGATAACTAGTCTAGAACATCGACTAACTAGATAAAGACACTCCAGCCATAGGCGAAAGGCCTACCAGTGATCAGAAAAACTCCGAAGGTAACACCTCAAGCTCCTTCTCAGTCGCGTATCTCATCTCATGTCCGGGCCCGTACATGGTCGGGTAGTACGCCTCGTCCAAATCTGGAAGGGAATCAGGTCCTCAGAGGGACGTAACAAGATACTGTCACGCCCCAGTCCCAAAATACCGAGGGACCAGATACGTGGCAATGGCCAGCAGCACGCACTGATGGATAAACCCAATTTAATGGATCCATCAGGGCATACTTAAGCTGTAAAACAAAGTCTACGACAATCATGGCACAACTAATCTCATCCACACAAGATATAAAATATGATCCACAGAATAATAAGGAATGTAAATCATCAGCTAGTCTCAACAAAATGCTTCGGGGAACAACCCGATAAATATCTAATACAATGGTTCAACAGACCAGAAAGTAAACGACTGAAATAAATAATAAATACTGAGCATGAAACATGGATGCTCAGGAGAAGTCTTCGGCTAACGCCTCGTCCTCGGATGGCGGTACAGCTCCTGGATCAGCTCCTGCTCCGGTCCCGTATACCTCGGGATAGATCTCGTCCTCAAATCCTGGGAACATAATCCGAATCCAGGTCCTCAGGGGACATAGCAAGGTACAAGAAAGCTCATGCCAAAATAAATGCAGTACAGAAAATAAATAGAATAAATAGGGCAAGTAAGTAACCATCTAAGTGAAAATGCAAGTGAGAGCATCACGAGTACTCAGGCTGAGCCACTACAAGCTCTGTGTCGGGGAGCCGGTAGCGGTAATAACCGGTAGTGGGTCTAGCTCTGCTCCGAGAGTCTACGACCTCTCAATAATAATATATATATAAAACAACCTGTAGCCTGTATGTCTCTCCCCACCCAATGAAATCTCACGTCTCATGTCCATGACACGCAGGATCATAGCTAATGCAACAAGTCATACAATATTTAAGAATATAATGTCCATGTCCAGTCCTGTACAGAATCACCACTAATATCATGGGAAAGTCCTGTCTCATGAATGGTGTCAAGTGTCCTGGGTCAAGGTGTACTTGGTAAGACAAGTACGAGCATGTATAGTGCCACGAATGTCCATATCTAAATGACAGTACCCAACACCGCGTACAGTGTTGGCACCCGACTAATAATCGGACGCTAAGTACGTCACACGGTCCTAGGTTAAGCATGCACAACAATAAAATAAAGCAGAAAAATATGTAACAATACTGCAGAGTATGGCAAGGTACACTTGCCTGATGTTTGAATACCAACAGTCGTCCCGATATCAGTGAATCCGGTGGGTACTCCTCCAAAAGCTGTTATAAATATCACCAACAGTCTCAGAAGATATAAAATAGCTATAAATGCCAGTCCTTACGTCCAATTTGGACACAGGGGCAAAAAGGTCATTTTCGGGCCAAAGCGGGGTCCACATGTGGGCCACTTTGCGCCGAAAAGCGTGCCAGGGTCAAGGGTCTCCAAATTTATCAAACTCAGTGTCTACAAGTCAGGAATGATGATACGAACCCAACGGAACTTCCAGAATTGGATTCCGATGAGCCGTTCACAAAATCGCCCGTCAAGTGGAGCCTGTGGGGCCCACGATATGCGATTTTGTCAACGTTCTCAGAATCGGACCAAACTTGGGTCACAGGACCAGCGTATCACTATGAGTCCGATGGCGTAAGTTTCATCTCGATCCGACGTGTGTACACAAAGTTACAGCATATTCCAGAAGATACGGATACGGGGTGTCGTCGGCGGATACGCGTTGATCCCGGTGTGCACGCACATCCGAATCGACTTCTGCGAAATCCCACACGACCGTATCAACGTCGCGCATGGTTCGGTAAAGACCGCGTGCGACCAAGTCGTCCCGTTTGGCGGGGCGCACTCAGTTCCGGGGTGAAACGGGGCGTTGTTTTTCCTGTTTTTGGATCGCGGTGTGCGATCACCACAGGACACGGTGCACCGAGTGGGTTGTACGGGCACCGAGAGGGTTATATCGTCTACGCGTAGCAACTGACGGAAACTAAAACGGAGTTGCGAGGCGAGAGAAAATGATACCTGAACAGGGCTCCGTGAACGCTGAATTCCACGTGTCCGAGAGCAAACTTCGTGTCCTGGTCGAGAGTTCCCGCGTCCTTGTGTCTGCCGTGAGTCCTAGCTAGGGCTCTGATCGAGACAGCGGAGGGGGCTTCACCGGAGGGGTCGGGCTCGAGGTCGGGCTAAGGCAGCGACTCCGCACAGTCTGGTCGGAGCGGGCTGGGTCGACGACGGGAGCGGGGTCGAGCAGAGGGGCGACGGATGCTGTCGGGATCCGGTCGTCGACGGAAGCGGAGTCGAGCAGAGGGGCGGCTGCTGTCGGGGTCCGGTCGTCGACGGAAGCGGAGTCGAGCAGAGGGGCGGCTGCTGTCGGGGTCCGATCGTCGACGGAAGCGGAGTCGAGCTCGACCAGGCGGAGGTGGGGGTCGGGCTCGGCGTGAGGGGAGTCGTCGTCCGAAGAGAAAGAGCGAGGCGGCTGTGGGTATCTCGAGGTGGCGGCTGCCTAGGGCACGAACGCCGAGGCACATTTATAGGGTGAATAGTAAACTCGGCATCTAGGGTTCCCAAATGGGTTTCGGGTCCGGTTCACGCAGCTGTTGGTTCAAGCCAGGTTTACTTTGGGTTTGGTTCAATTAGGCTTGGTTCGGTTTACACTACCAATAGTTTTTAAGGCTTAAAACGCTATTCCGGAGTCCAATAAATTCACCGAAAAATACCACATGTCCGGTTTTCCATTTTACATCATAAAATATTATTTTCATAATATTTTAACACTAATAAACTGCATTTAAAAATCTTTAACTCACAATCACCCTGGTTCTTCTTCCCGAAAAATACCAAAAATTCCGGGAAAAATTATATTAAAATTTATTCTGAAAATCAGGGTGTTTACAATCTTTCCTCCTTAAAAGGATTGCGTCCTCGCAATCAAAGAATAAGCTACTAAAGAAAGAATTA
The DNA here is from genome assembly GCA_036927795.1 of Iris macrosiphon. Classification (NCBI taxonomy): domain Eukaryota; kingdom Viridiplantae; phylum Streptophyta; class Magnoliopsida; order Asparagales; family Iridaceae; genus Iris; species Iris macrosiphon. The sequence continues at coordinate 38,903,129 of JAYESA010000004.1, read as the reverse complement.
TGGAAATACAAGGTTGCTTAGTTTACAACTGTCTCCTCGAACAAGTGGGGGTAACGCTGGCGCATACTATCTTCTCGTTCCCAAGTCGATTCTCCAGGAGAATGATGTTTCCAAGCTACACGAACCAGTCTGATTGTCTGTCCCCGCAATGTCTTCTCACTGACGTCGAGGATGCCCACTGGTTGTTCTTCATATCTCAAGCTTGGGCTTACTGCGATCTCTGAATGATCGACTACGTGACTTGGATCGGTCATGTACCTTCGCAGCTGTGAGACGTGGAATACGTCATGCACTCCCTCTAAGGATGGAGGTAATGCAAGACGATAAGCCACCTCACCAACGCGCTCTAGAATGTCAAATGGCCCAATATACCTTGGGCTCAACTTGCCTCTGCTCCCGAATCGAATAGTACCTCGAGAGGGCGAAATCCTCAAGAACACGTGCTCTCCTTCTTTAAACTCTAGGGGACGTCTGTGCGTATCTGCCCAATACTTCTGTCTGTCTTGAGCTGCTCGTAGATGATTCTGAATCTGTTTCACCTTTTCCACTGTCTGCGTTACCAATTCTGGACCCAGTATTTGACGTTCACCAACGTCACTCCAACATATAGGCGATCTGCATTTCCTTCCGTATAATGCCTCGAATGGTGCCATCTGAATGCTGGCCTGATAACTGTTATTGTAGGAGAACTCCACTAAGTGCAAATGATCTTTCCACGATCCTCCAAAGTCTAGCATACATGATCGCAACATGTCCTCCAAGATCTGAATGGTGCGCTCCGATTGGCCATCTGTCTGTGGGTGGTATGCCGTGCTGAATTTGAGTATGGTGCCCAGGCTCTCCTGCATGCTTCTCCAGAAATGAGATGTAAATCTCGAATCTCGATCCGATACAATACTGATAGGTACTCCATATAATTTGACGATTTATCGCATATACATGTCGGCTAGTACCTCTGTGGACTGTCCAACTCTAAATGGCAAGAAGTGTGCCGATTTAGTGAGTCGATCTACAATAACCCATACTGCGTCTCTTCCGCTGGGGCTCCTCGAAAATCTTGTGACAAAATCCATCGTGATATGCTCCCACTTCCATTCTGGTATAGGAAGTGGCTGTAGCATACCTGCAGTCCTCTGATGCTTGGCCTTTACTTGCTGGCAGACTAAGCATTTGGCCACAAATCTTGCAATCTCCCTTTTCATTCCATGCCACCAGTAATACTGTCTCAAGTCTCTGTACATCTTAGTTCCTCCTGGGTGAACAGAGTACATAGAGTTATGTGCTTCCGTCATTAACTCCCGTCTTAATTCTCCATTTGGAACATACAGGCGATTTCCAAACCTCAATGTCCCGTCTTCGTGTATGTGAAGTCCTGTCTGTATGCCTGCTTCTGTCCTATCTTTCAATCTTCTAAATCTAGCATCGGTGGGCAATGCCTCCTTAATCTTCTCCACGAGTGATGACTTGATTTCAAGATTAGCCATCAAGCCATTCTGTCATGGTAAGATAACCTCTATTTGAAGCTCCTGTAGATCTCTCAATAACTCGGGCTGCATCGTCAAGAAATAGGCCGTAGGCTTCCTGCTTAGTACGTCTGCTACTACATTCGCCTTTCCCGGATGATACTGCAGATCTATGTCAAAATCTACCATCAATTCAAGCCAACGCCTCTGGCTCATGTTAAGCTCCTTCTGAGTATATACATACTTCAGACTTTTGTGATCTGTAAAGATGTCTACTTTCTCACCATAAAGGTAGTGCCTCCAAATCTTCAATGCGAATATAACTGCTGCTAACTCCAGATCGTGTGTTGGGTAGTTCTTCTCGTGAACCTTCAACTGTCTCGACGCATAAGCAATGACTTTGCCATGTTGTATCAAAACACATCCCAATCCGCTACCTGATGCATCGCTGTAAACAATAAAACCTTCTGACCCCGAAGGAAGAGTCAAGACAGGTGCTGTTGTTAATCTTCTCTTCAATTCTTCGAAGGCCTTCTGGCAGTCTTCTGTCCATAAAAACTCCTGATTTTTGCGTGTCAGCTTCGTCATTGGTTTTGCAATCCTCAAAAAATTTTCTACAAACCTTCGGTAATATCCCGCAAGTCCGAGAAAACTTCTCACCTCTGCAACTGATGTGGGTGTAGGCCAAGTCTCTATTGCCGCAACTTTCTCTGGATCCACTGAAAGTCCTTCTCCTGAGATGATATGTCCCAAGAAAGGTACTTTGTCCATACAGAACTCACACTTACTGAGTTTGGCGTATAACTTCTCCTGTCTCAAGGTCTCTAACACGATTCTGAGATGCTCCTCGTGGCTCTTGGAATATATGAGAATGTCATCAATGAATACCACCACGAATTTATCCAAGAACTGATGAAAGACTCTGTTCATTAAACTCATAAATACTGCTGGCGCGTTGATTAAACCAAACGGCATTACCAAGAACTCATAATGTCCATACTTGGTCCTGAAAGCTGTCTTCGGGATGTCTTCCTTTCTTACTTTGATCTGATGGTAGCCGGACCTTAGGTCAATCTTCGAGAATACCCTTGCACCACTCAATTGATCAAATAGATCATCAATGCGTGGTAAGGGATACCTGTTCTTGATGGTCACAGCATTTAGTGCCCTGTAGTCAATGCACAACCGTACTGTTCCATCCTTCTTCGGCACAAATAATATGGGTGCTCCCCAAGGTGAGACACTGGGCCGAATGAAACCCTTCTCCAGAAGGTCGTTAACCTGTTCTTTCAACTCCACTAACTCCTTAGGTGCCAGCCGATATACTGATGAAGTGATAGGCTCTGCTCCTGGAGTTAAGTCTATTGTGAATTCTATTTTCTGATCAGGCGGTAAACCTGGAAGATCATCAGGAAATACATCCACAAATTCTGATATGACTCTTGGGTAACCTGTCTCCCCTTCTACAGATAGTACCCTAAGAGTAGGCTGTACTCCTTGTTCTACTGCTCCTCGAAGAAATTCAAATTCTGGATGTCCAGGCGGTCTAAATATAACCCGCCCAAGTCGGCAATCAAGAGTCGCATGATACTGACTTAACCAGTCCATACCAAGTACAACATCATAGTCCGGCATGGAAAAGATCAGAAATTGAGCTCGCATTTCTCTTCCACAAACTACTACGGAACATGATCTACAGACGTCACTAACCGGAATAATTCCACCTCCCGTAAGAATTCTCTTCATCTTCGGAAGGGGTGCGGTAGCTACTCTATGGGTGGCTACAAAGCTAGCTGCTATAAATGAATGCGATGCTCCAGAATCAAATAATGCTACAGCTGGTAATGAAGCTACTAGAATAGTACCTGCGATGACCTCGCCCGCAGTAGCTTCCTGCTCAACCGCTAATGTGAATGCCTGGCCTCGACCCTGAGCTGGACCTCTCTGCTGCTGCTGCTGAAATAGGGCTGCCTGTGGTGCCAGGGGTGGTCTCTGCTGGTAGCCCCCTGTAGCTGGTGGTCTAACTCCTCCAGCTCCTGTCTGCGGTGCTCCTACTGCTGGATAAGCTGGTCGTGGTGCAGGCAAGGCTAGTCTCGGTGCTCCGTCTCTGCGTTCAGAACAGTCCCTGGAAAAATATTGATTTGATCCGCAGCTCAGACATAGCCCCAACTTACGCCTGCATTCCTTCTCAATGTGTCCTACCTTGCCGCAGTGGTGACAAGTAGGAAGAGGTCTGTCCTTATGTACTGCTCTCTCTGGCATACTCCTCTGGAATCGTTTTGCAGAATCTCCAGGTGCTGTCTTGGATAGTGCGGATGTGTTTGGCCTCTTCAGATTCGATTCCCTTCTGGTAACGCGCTCCATGCGTCGTGCTGCTGCAAGGACATTGGTATAAGATGTAGGTACGACTGAGCCAATCAATCTCTGGAGCTCGAACTTCAGTCCGTCAAAGAACTTTTCAGCTTTCTCTTCCTCTGTCGGGATCAATGTTGGAGCGAAGCGACTTAGGCGTATAAATTCTGCGTTGTATTCTTCCACTGTCATACTGCCTTGGATGAGGCGGTTGAACTTGTCTCTGAGCTCCGATCGTGCAACTGCTGGAATGTACATCTCTTGGAAGAGTCTGGAGAACTCTTCCCATGTGACTCGGTCCTGTCCGAGCCTCCTTTCTTCTGCTAGCCACCAGTGATGCGCATTTTCAGTTAACTGCATTCTGACTGCAGTCATCCACTTCTCTCTTGGAAGTTCAGCGGCTTCCAACTGATGCTTTATGTTAGTGAGCCATTCATCAACTTCTGTTGGCCCTTCTTTACCAGAAAATGTGCGAGGCTTGAGATGACGAAAATTGGTGATTGATCCCGTCGCTGTTCGCCTCGTTGGTGGATTTGCCTGCTCCAATGCGGATACCAGGCTGGTACTCAGATACTCTGCCTCCTGGCGATGGGCCTCTTGCTGAATCTGCTGCTGGGCCTGCATCATGGCATATATCATCTGGAACATCTGTTGCCCGTCCATGGCTTGTCCGGGCAGAAAAACTGGCATCTGGGGAGTGAACTGTGGTGGAGGTGGGATGTCATCTCTCCGGAACCTTGGATTAGGCTGACCGGTCTGATCGCTCTGCGATGCTTGTCCTCCATTCCCTGGAGTCACTCCGTCTGTATAAGTAACCACAGCATCGTATGGCGTGTCCAAAGGAATCTCTTCTCCGTTCCTGAAATCCATTTCTCTGCAACCAAAAGATAAACTGTAAGAACGCTCAGAGGAATCAAAACAGGATGCAATTCAAGTAACAATTTCGAGTTCGATATAGAGTTCAACAATGGGTTAAAAATGGATGAGATCCTAGAACTTATCCTATTCTTAGGGCAGGCTGGTTCGGTCCCTAAGTTGAAACCGAACAATTTAGTCGTAGACCTGCATGGGCCACCACAAAAATCATGTCACGCCCCAGTCCCAACATACCGAGGGACCAGATACGTGGCAATGGCTAGCAGCACGCACTGATGGACAAACCCAATTTAATGGATCCATCAGGGCATACTTAAGCTGTAAAACAAAGTCTACGACAATCATGGCACAACTAATCTCATCCACACAAGATATAAAATATGATCCACAGAATAATAAGGAATGTAAATCATCATCTAGTCTCAACAAAATACTTCGGGGAACAACCCGATAAATATCTAATACAATGGTTCAACAGACCAGAAAGTAAACGACTGAAATAAATAATAAATACTGAGCATGAAACATGGATGCTCAGGAGAAGTCTTCGGCTAACGCCTCGTCCTCGGATGGCGGTACAGCTCCTGGATCAGCTCCTGCTCCGGTCCCGTATACCTCGGGATAGATCTCGTCCTCAAATCCTGGGGACATAATCCGGATCCAGGTCCTCAGGGGACATAGCAAGGTACAAGAAAGCTCATGCCAAAATAAATGCAGAGCAAAAAATAAATGGAATAAATAGGGCAAGTAAGTAACCATCTAAGTGAAAATGCAAGTGAGAGCATCACGAGTACTCAGGCTGAGCCACTACAAGCTCTGTGTCGGGGAGCCGGTAGCGGTAATAACCGGTAGTGGGTCTAGCTCTGCTCCGAGAGTCTACGACCTCTCAATAATAATATATATATAAAACAGTCTGTAGCCTGTGTGTCTCTCCCTACCCAATGAAATCTCACGTCTCATGTCCATGACACGCAGGATCATAGCTAATGCAACAAGTCACACAATATCTAAGAATATAATGTCCATGTCCAGTCCTGTACAGAATCACCACGAATATCACGGGAAAGTCCTATCTCATGAATGGTGTCAAGTGTCCTGGGTCAAGGTGTACTTGGTAAGACAAGTACGAGCATGTATAGTGTCACGAATGTCCATCTCTAGATGACAGTACCCAACACCGCGTACAGTGTTGGCACCCGACTAATAATCGGACGCTAAGTACGTCATACGGTCCTAGGTTAAGCATGCACAGCAATAAAATAAAGCAGGGAAATATGTAACAATACTGCAGAGTATGGCAAGGTACACTTGCCTGATGTTTGAATACCAACAGTCGTCCCGGTATCAGTGAATCCGGTGGGAACTCTTCCAAAAGCTGTTATAAAAATTACCAACAGTCTCAGAAGATATCAAATAGCTAGAAATGCCTGTCCTTACGTCCAATTTGGACACATGGGCAAAAAGGTCATTTCCGGGCCAAAGCGGGGTCCACATGTGGGCCACTTTGCGCCGAAAAGCGTGCCAGGGTCAAGGGTCTCCAAATTCATCAAACTCAGTGTCTACAAGTCAGGAACGATGATACGAACCCAACGGAACTTCCAAAATTGGATTCCGATGAGCCGTTCACAAAATCGCCCGTCAAGTGGAGCCTGTGGGGCCCACGATACGCGATTTTGTCAACGTTCTCAGAATCGGACCAAACTTGGGTCACAGGACCAGCGTATCACTACGAGTCCGATGACGCAAGTTTTGTCTCGATCCGACGTGTGTACACAAAGTTACAGCGTGTTCCAGAAGGTACGGATATGGGGTATCGTCGGCGGATACGCGTTGATCCCGGTGTGCACGCACATCCGAATCGACTTCTGCGAAATCCCACACGACCGTATCAATGTCACGCACGGTTCAGTAAAGACCGCGTGCGACCAAGTTGTCCCGTTTGGCGGGGCGCACTCAGGACGCTGAATTCCACGTAGGTGGGTTGTACGGGCACCAAGAGGGTTATATCATCTACGCGTAGCAACTGACGAAAACTAAAACGGAGTTGCGAGGCGAGAGAAAATGATACCTGAACAGGGCTCCGTGAACGCTGAATTCCACGTGTCCGAGAGCCAACTTCGTGTCCTGGTCGAGAGTTCCCGCGTCCTTGTGTCTGCCGTGAGTCCTAGCTAGGGCTCTGATCGAGACAGCGGAGGGGGCTTCACCGGAGGGGTCGGGCTCGAGGTCGGGCTAGGGCAGCGGCTCCGCATAGTCTGGTCGGAGCGGGCTGGGTCGACGACTGGAGCGGGGTCGAGCAGAGGGGCGGCGGATGCTGTCGGGGTCCGGTCGTCGACGGAAGCGGAGTCGAGCAGAGGGGCGGCTGCTGTCGGGGTCCGGTCGTCGACGGAAGCGGAGTCGAGCTCGGCCAGGCGGAGGTGGGGGTCGGGCTCGGCGTGAGGGGAGTCGTCGTCTGAGGAGAAAGAGCGAGGCGGCTGTGGGTATCTCGAGGTGGCGGCTGCCTAGGGCACGAACGCCGAGGCACATTTATAGGGTAAACAGTAAACTCGACAGCTAGGGTTCCCAAATGGGTTTCGGGTCCGGTTCACGCAGCTGTTGGTTCAAGCCAGGTTTACTTTGGGTTTGGTTCAATTAGGCTTGGTTCGGTTTACACTACCAATAGTTTTTAAGGCTTAAAACGCTACTCCGGAGTCCAATAAATTCACCGAAAAATACCACATGTCCGGTTTTCTATTTTACATCATAAAATATTATTTCCATAATATTTTAACACTAATAAACTGTATTTAAAAATCTTTAACTCACAATCAACCTGGTTCTTCTTCCCGAAAAATATCGAAAATTCCGGGGAAAATTATATTAAAATTTATTCTGAAAATCAGGGTGTTTACAGATACAAAAATACAAGACAAATATAAATATTGAATAAGTAAGGGGGGTGTACTAACCATCTAAGTGAATGCAATCCGAGGACAACCTTGGTATATATGGGTAGGTGAAGACATAAATATGTAACGTCCATATCGTTCCAAAGAATATTGAACCAGCATAGTATAACGTCCATATCGTTCCATGGAACGTGAAATTTGCATGATATGACGTATGTATCGCTCCATAAAACGCAAAATCTGTATAGTATATTTATATATATACGTCAGTATCTTCCAAGGAACGCTGAACCTGTAAAGAGGTCATTAGTCCCTGTAGCTCCGATGGACACTACGGGTACTACTGTGTGTATCTCATACGCCTACCAGTTGTCCTTTGCGTCTAATACAAATATACAAGTCGAATACACGACGTGCACACTTCCTAACTAACATGCCGGGTCTCAAATAACTAGACTAACATGACTACGTACTAAATCGTGATACATTTCGCATGCACCGATAGCTAGTCGGGTACGTCAACTCGCATCCCAACATGAGTTTGTTATCGTGATGAGTGTAAGAAATATCAGGATCTTGGAAGATATCAGAATATCTCCACAATATTAGATGAGTCTGCTAGAGACTAAGTCGCTTACACTACTCATCGACGCAATCGTCGACTGCACCCGAGTCATTCTCGGACGCACATAGTTATATATAATAATTAAAGCAACAACTCATGCCACAAATAATGACTTGAATTAAATAGTACATACGACAAGGTATACTTGCCTGAATCCTCAAGCTGCGAATGCCAAAGTCCTGCTCCTGAAGCCTCGTCGAACGATCCAACGGGCCTATATATAATATAATAAAATATATATTAGTCATCATGAGCACAGCTCTACACCTCATCTAGCACAACTCTACACCTCATCTAAAACTAACTCAAGGGGGTTCTAACTAGGTCAACAACAAGGTTGAATAGGCAAGAGTCTAAAATGCACAAGTGCCAAGTCTCTCTAATCTCAATATTAATCTCAACATGAGTTTCACAACTTATGAGCATTGACCTCGTGTTAGGGTAGGGTCTACTATAACCACATAAATGACACATACTACACCCTTAAGTTTACTAGTCAAAACTCTCCAATATCTTTATGTATCAACCCCATTTGAAATGACAAAAGTCATGTGTCCCCATGTAAATCAAATATGGACATTAATAAAAATAGGTGCAAATTACTCTATAAACCATGGTGCAACACATATTAGAGCCTAAGCATAATCCATACACATCTAGGTATATTTCCCACCATGAATATGGTATTAAAATATGCTATACAAATCAACTCTTCTTCACCTAGATGCTAAAATTTTACAAACTCACACAATATTAGCCAAACTAGTTCAATCTCATTCGCAACACACATTCAAATCTCATGGTATAAGAACCTATTATTTAACACTTAAATCTGAGAATAAAAGAGTGCTAAATATAAGTTAAAAATTATATTTTAATGTATGTTTTGATAATGGTACAAAGGTATGTGTTCAAGTGTTCAATGATACACAAGGTGAAAGATGAGAAATGGTGAGGAACAAGAATGAAGATTATATATATATATATATATATATATATATATATATATATATATATATATAGAGAGAGAGAGAGAGAGGAAGAAGAAGAGAATGAAGGAGAAGAAGAAGGAGGAGGAGTTACCAACACAAGAGAAATAGAGGGGAGGCTCGGGTGGAGCTGCTGCCAGTTGCTCCGGTCGCCTGCTGTCTGCCGACGGGAGGAGGTGGTGGTCGAGGTGATGTTGGTGAAGGCTGCTGCAATCGGGGTGGATGGCCGGAGTGGTGGAGTGAATGGTGGTGGTGGAGTTGAGTTGTCGGGTGGAGAGAGGGAGAGATGTGTAAATGAGGGAGAGAGATGTGCATTGAATAAAGGGGAGGGAGAGAGCTTTCCTAGGGATTAGGGCCGGCTGTCATCTCTTCTCCCTAGGTATGTGTATGGGTTAAAATAAGAGAATGAGGGGTGGTGATGAGTTGGAGTTTGAATGGAGGGTGGAGATTGATTGTAGGCTAAAGTTGGTGCATAGTACCATGCAAAAAAAGGAGAGGAAAAATGGAGCATGTGACCAGTCAAGCATTTCAAAAATGGGTTTCTCCATTGTTTGGCTCCAATGGGAGGTGGACACCTAATCATTTTTTTTACATATAGGTCCCTAATTGTCATGCCCCGATTTCGTCTAATCGATAATCGTCCCCCGGGCGTGATGCCGTGCACGCGTAGGGCGCGCGTGCACAAGGCCTTAGCCATAAGGATATTCTTTAGATCAATGCAACAGAGTAGACAAATAAGATAACACAAGGTTGAGGCATAGAAAAGTTTCTCTTTTATTTATAATGAACATCTTGTTACATTGCTTGACTCAAAAGTATAAAATGCCCCACGGGCTTACAAACTTGGACGCAAAATGAGATAGCCGATCCATACATTATGTCCCTTTACATAGTTTCAAAACACAAAACTCCTTGGGTGCGGGTAAGCACCATCGCCTTAGCGTTATTTCCGCCACGGAGAGAGAGGGGAAGGCTTCTAGCTTGAGCCTCCAAAAGTCTTGGCCACGACCCGCCAATAATCCCAAAAGTCCGGAGAGAGCTTCAGCTCCTCGCCGCGTTGCCTTGCGCCGGGGAACCTGCTACAACGAGGGTCAGTACTTCGAAAAGTACTGGTGAAGGCTAGCTGCTCAACTTTACCAAGCTCTTTTATATGAGTTTTAAATGAACATGCAACATTTATGTGTTTATGTGACTTTCTATTCTTGCCTAGATCAGATTTCATTTAGCAGGTATGCAAGAACAAAATAACATAATTCCACATGCCACCGTTCGGTGACTTTACCTGTACCGTCTGAACCACCTGTACAACTTACCATAGCCTTCCTTGTCACGAAGACATAGTTAGTCTGCACAGTTTAAATATACACAACATCTTTCTTTGTTGTCTACCAGCCATCATGGGTTTAGTCTGGGCTGGCGGCGACGCTTGCAGCGCGGGTAGCTAGCCCCGCTACAATTCCCCGCTCCCAGGACTAAGAAAGTAGATTCCGCCCGGGTCGAAATGGCCCGGTGCCCCGGTAACCGCTCGCAGGAACCTGGATCCCTTGTGCACAAGAATTCCCATGACCATTTCTATGAACTCTACATCATAGATTTACTTACTAGCCATTTAAAGAACATCATGAACGAAACTGCTTTACTGTACTGTCACCATTAACCAACAGTTATATAAAATAACATGCAGCAGTTTATAGAAGAACACCTTGAACTTATAAAAGAGCACTTGAACTATCAATAAATACCAACCCATTAAACATCCAACGACCATGCATGCATCAATGAATTTATGCAAGGTTTTATATGACAAGCAATGGGTGTTCCAAGCCTACTTCTTATCTTATCTTGTTATCCAACTTATTACTTAAGTGGTGTCGTTTGATTGAATGCACAACTGAGTCAATTTTATTATGAACGGAGCCCTTGGAAAGAAGGTGCTTATCGAAATAGAGCCACTCACACGTTGGTTGTATAGGAAGAAGAAGTATAGATCCCTAAGACTCCGCTCGCGCGTCGTCTACACGATCACCTGCACGCACCAACGGATGATCAATACCTCCTGCTTCGGTCTCTAAGGCTCGATACGAAATGCGAAATTCTAAGAACGAAAGCAATGAAATCCATTGAAACCGTTCAAGAAAATGCAAGTCATAAAACCCACAAGTTCGCAACCAAGCGGCAATCGAAAACGGGCAAGGAAAAACTAACACAACGGAAAGGCCTCTCTCTACTCTGCCGCCGAGTCCTTCCTTGAGGCACGATCCATTGATTATGGGACCTGATTCCGAAGAAACCAATCCATAACGAGGAAAGGATCTTGATTCAATCTGTCCCGATCGAACGGTTGTAAGTATTTCTTGGCCGCGCTCCCCGTATAGGGGGAACGGGACGAACGGGGCGTTACATCATAACCATCTAATAGGAAGTTTCGTCCCGAAACTTAAGAATATAACCTACCACTAAGGAATAATGAGGGAAACCTTTCCCTCATATTTGATTCAAGTCCTCAGGTCGACTCCTCGACCGAGTGGTTCCGCCACAGCACGCGCACTAGCGAGATGTTCAGTTCCGCAACTGCTTCTTTTTACGATTCAAAATTTAGACAGGCTCCGCTTGCAGATTCAACTGACCCAAGTCGACTACGCAACTAGCAAGTAAGATTTTCATGTTCTATACGATAATAAAGCGGGGTTATCCCCTTTCGCTATGTGCGTTCATCTCTTTTATTAGCATACAAAGGTTATCGCCTATAAGCTAGCACGTAACATTCATTTTCTTAGTGTGCAGCTAAGTAGAGACAGGTTCACCGGGGTCACCCACCTTAGCGATGTATCGCATCGGTCGAGCTAGACTCCGGACGCGCTTCTGATAGCCTAAGTCTGACTCCACTAAAGATCCCAGCATGAAAGCCTTTGCATCGAACGAGCCATCTCGCTGAGCAAGGCGGTTGAATAGCTACACTTGTGCCGTTTGAATCGGCCCTCCGGGTTGAGCGGAGCGGGTTGTTACACCATATACCACTCAGAACAAGTTCCGTCCTCGAGACTTCCTGAGCGCAACTCGTGCTATCGCATAACTTCTAAACTTCCCTATACATCTCGCCTTATCCTTCAAGGACTGTCTTAATACTACAATCCTCTATTTTCTAACAATGCGTTACGCCAATGTTGGTCAATTCTCATCGAACGACTCTATCGTTTAATGCTATCGAGTTATACTCAACTCGATCGTTGCACGTCCGTCTCAAAATCTACTGCACCTAGCGCAGGGCTGTATTACCCAAGCACATGGTATTCTATAACTCAACGGGTACTTACGACTCATAATTGGGTGGACTTGCCCAACTTGTTATGTTATCACCATAGGAACCCAACACAATTGAGCCTATTACTTGACGTCGCCTATCGAAACCCGTCGTTACGCCTAACCCAAAAAGCTCGAATCTCGACAATTTTCCAATCTCGTTTTTGCAGCAAATCTCTCTGAGTCACCGTCCAAATAATTTCGCACCCAATCACCAACTTTTTCTGACTCAGTCTATATTGCGCCTTAGCGCAGAGCTAAATTGCCTACCTGGGGTACGCTCAAGTCCTTCGCACCTTTGGCTCAATCGAACTTAACTTCCTATTCGTTTTTACTCGTTCCGTTCGCCCGAGTGCTTAATCATTTTATCCGAATGATCTCTTCGTTCAACTATTGCATCCCCAAACTCAGTCTTGTACTGCGCCTTAGCGCAGAACTATCCCGGTAGCACGAGGAATGATACAATCTTTCCTCTATGAAAATTTAGGTTGAGGCTAAATTATTTCAGTTGCCATACTCATCCATGCGAATCCGAACATTTTCCTTTGCAGCTGCATCCGAGTTATGCATATCGCTAAGTCTGGATCGTACCCATATTCAAGGCGTCCCCCAAATATGTGTATTTCAACCAAGCTTAGTGACAGCTAAGTCTGACAAGCTACTCGTGAAAATATTTGGAAACGCAGATCGTCCTGCCATATGAATGACCGAACTCTTGTTCGATCCAGCTATCGTCTTATCCTTTACCGTTGCGTAACCTATCCAACCAAATCAATTATCACCCGAGTCCTATCTTGCATTACGTTTGTTTCAACGCGAACGTTGCTAGTGTATTTTCCAAATTCCAAATTCTAACTCTAAGTCTTGTTGCCCAGTTCTATCATTCTTCCCGAACGATACACTGAAGTCAGCCACTCCAGTTTAACTCAAGGCATAGGGTCGTCTGCCTAGTCCCTAGGCCAACACACACAGTCATAGGTACAACTCAAGTTTTGCGACTCATCGCGCAACCGTTGTTGCACAATGCTCGCCCCAATCACCCTAAGGTCAAACCATTGTTCCTTTACACGGGTATTCTACCCAAGCTCGTTTCACTCAGATTTCTAAACATCGAGCACAGATCACCCTATCACACCACACGCTCGTTCAACCGAACCCATGATACGCCCACGTTTCAGGGTTAACCTATCGATTCGCACATACTATCTCTTTCATCTCGTTTAATAGGATTCACCAATCCATCATTTTCTACGCTTGTATCACTAAGCCACAATTCCATTATAATCCATCGATGTATATCATGAACTCTAAGTCGTCCAGCACGATCTATGTATCCGTTCATGAAAACGTCCAACATCTCTTACTTTACGTTTCTAGACTAACTCCTCAAGAAAAATCCTTAGACTCATTTTCTTGGTCTACTCTTAGCATTCCTCAAACAACTAAGATCAATTCCCAAATCCAAGTCTATCCCATTGATACGTTCCATTCATCGAGTTCGTTCTGGAATAATCACCGAACCTGTTCTTTTGAGTTTGCTTATCCCTACCGTACGTGAAATTACCACGTCGACGCTCCCGTAGGGTAATCGTTCTCACTGGGACAGATTTTGAATGTTATCTTTCCGAACTTGATTTCAAGATCGTTCTTCCAAACTCCAAGCCAAATCTATTACCGCTTAACTCAATCCATCAAAATCATAATTTTTACCAACTTGCATCAATCCATACTATTTTTCCAACCATTGTTATGGTTTAAATCTCCCAAAATTTGAAATCATCGCATTCATACTCAAACCGAATTCTATCGAGCGATATCCTACTCAAATCTAAATTTTCCATGCACGTTATCATTCGTTCGCGCCATTGTTTTCAATCGCACCACTCCGATCGCATCTCAGATTATTCAATCTCGACTCAAGTTTCTAATTCACTTGTTTCAACTCAAATCGCTCGTACAATCCTCTAAGTCTTTTCCGACCATGATATCGATTTCCAATTGCCCTGAATTTCTATTCGTTGTAAGCCTTATCCCTTATTCAACTCATTGTAACTCGTTCGAACTAAACATTGCATGCTTTCTCCGAGTTCGTTTACTTGCTAGGCACTGTTTATTTACACTAAGGCTTTACCCAATCTCGTCGCTTGTCGCTAGACTCGCTTAACTCTCCGAGTCCACGACTTCGTTCAAGCATTTCTAAGCCAACAAATACACCACTCAGGGTTCGAGTTATACTCCCTGAATCTTTACAACTCATTATATCCACAAATTGCATAATCGAACAGGGGACTTATCGCATACACTACTCAGGAATTGAGTCATCCTAATAACTCCTGATTCGCGTTCGCATCCTACAGTCGTATGCCCAATTCGTTCCTTAGAACTCCAACACCGTCCCTAATTATCGCCTTAGCGATCTTAGACTTGTACACACCTGTATTCATAGTCCTCTATACAGACTATGCTTCAAATCATAACTTATCGTTATGAATAACCGTCCAACTATTTTCGAAAATTCCCTACACGATTCTCATTACTCGCCTTAGCGGCAATTCGATAACGACTCTATCGATTTCCCTCCAAGTCAACTTTATTCTCATCCCAACAATACCCAATTCTCGCTGCAACTCACTAGCACCAAGGGTCTTGGTGCACGATACTTAACACAAATTGGCCAAAAGGCCATGTGCATAGACCACTGTCTGAACGATATTCTTATCTCGCACTCTACTCGTTTGGTGTTTTCTTATAGGCATAAAACTTGCCGATTATAACACGAGTCTCCTCTCACAACATCCTCTATGAGTTGGGACAAAAGCCCTCACATCATAATCCCGTCCAAGCAACCGTATAATTCCCACGCACTTTTCAAAAATATTCAGACTTATTGTATGGAACGCATCTCATTTTGGCCAAGCGAATTCAAGGGTCTACTCGGGAGGAACAAGGTCCTTTTTAGAAACTTTCTTTATGAGACCAAAGGATCTGAAGCATGCTCTGATACCAATATGTCACGCCCCGATTTCGTCTAATCGATAATCGTCCTCCGGGCGTGATGCCGTGCACGCGTAGGGCGCGCGTGCACAAGGCCTTAGCCATAAGGATATTCTTTAGATCAATGCAACAGAGTAGACAAATAAGATAACACAAGGTTGAGGCATAGAAAAGTTTCTCTTTTATTTATAATGAACATCTTGTTACATTGCTTGACTCAAAAGTATAAAATACCCCACGGGCTTACAAACTTGGACGCAAAATGAGATAGCCGATCCATACATTATGTCCCTTTACATAGTTTCAAAACACAAAACTCCTTGGGTGCGGGTAAGCACCATCGCCTTAGCGTTATTTCCGCCACGGAGAGAGAGGGGAAGGCTTCTAGCTTGAGCCTCCAAAAGTCTTGGCCACGACCCGCCAAGAATCCCAAAAGTCCGGAGAGAGCTTCAGCTCCTCGCCGCGTTGCCTTGCGCCGGGGAACCTGCTACAACGAGGGTCAGTACTTCAAAAAGTACTGGTGAAGGCTAGCTGCTCAACTTTACCAAGCTCTTTTATATGAGTTTTAAATGAACATGCAACATTTATGTGTTTATGTGACTTTCTATTCTTGCCTAGATCAGATTTCATTTAGCAGGTATGCAAGAACAAAATAACATAATTCCACATGCCACCGTTCGGTGACTTTACCTGTACCGTCTGAACCACCTGTACAACTTACCATAGCCTTCCCTGTCACGAAGACATAGTTAGTCTGCACAGTTTAAATATACACAACATCTTTCTTTGTTGTCTACCAGCCATCATGGGTTTAGTCTGGGCTGGCGGCGACGCTTGCAGCGCGGGTAGCTAGCCCCGCTACAATTCCCCGCTCCCAGGACTAAGAAAGTAGATTCCGCCCGGGTCGAAACGGCCCGGTGCCCCGGTAACCGCTCGCAGGAACCTGGATCCCTTGTGCACAAGAATTTCCATGACCATTTCTATGAACTCTACATCATAGATTTACTTACTAGCCATTTAAAGAACATCATGAACGAAACTGCTTTACTGTACTGTCACCATTAACCAACAGTTATATAAAATAACATGCAGCAGTTTATAGAAGAACACCTTGAACTTATAAAAGAGCACTTGAACTATCAATAAATACCAACCCATTAAACATCCAACGACCATGCATGCATCAATGAATTTATGCAAGGTTTTATATGACAAGCAATGGGTGTTCCAAGCCTACTTCTTATCTTATCTTGTTATCCAACTTATTACTTAAGTGGTGTCATTTGATTGAATGCACAACTGAGTCAATTTTATTATGAACGGAGCCCTTGGAAAGAAGGTGCTTATCGAAATAGAGCCACTCACACGTTGGTTGTATAGGAAGAAGAAGTATAGATCCCTAAGACTCCGCTCGCGCGTCGTCTACACGATCACCTGCACGCACCAACGGATGATCAATACCTCCTGCTTCGGTCTCCAAGGCTCGATACGAAATACGAAATCCTAAGAACGAAAGTAATGAAATCCATTGAAACCGTTCAAGAAAATGCAAGTCATAAAACCCACAAGTTCGCAACCAAGCGGCAATCGAAAACGGGCAAGGGAAAACCAACACAACGGAAAGGCCTCTCTCTACTCTGCCGTCGAGTCCTTCCTTGAGGCACGATCCATTGATTATGGGACCTGATTCCGAAGAAACCAATCCATAACGAGGAAAGGATCTTGATTCAATCTGTCCCGATCGAACGGTTGTAAGTATTTCTTGGCCGCGCTCCCCGTATAGGGGGAACGGGACGAACGGGGCGTTACACTAATAGTTTTGGATTTGCACAAAAAGGGAGAATTGGGATTGGATGAGGGTGGAAGTCATGTTTGGTGTGTTGTAGTGGGAGAATTTGGTGTGTGGTATTTTGTATGATCCATGAGGGTGTGAGTGTGTGTTTGGGTTGATATTTGGTCTAGTTTTGGGTTAGGTTAAGTCGGTTGCCCCAAATAAATAAAAATTATGTCATAGGTGCTCTTAAATTAATTAAAAGTGCATGGGTTCTCAAATGGGGGTGACACAAGTATCATGGATGTAGAAGACTCAGAATAGATTATTGTCATGTATTGGATGGCAAGAAACGGGTCAATGTTCTATCTCTAATTTTGATTGGAACGACATAGGTGCAAAGTTTGGGTTTAAAATTAGATATTATCTGACGATTGTTGTGCGATTAAAATAAAACACAATAGAGGGTATTTATGAGTGACACAAATGTCGGAATAGAAGACTGGCACGTCTAGGTCAAGGAAGTAAAATTTATTGGAAGTCAAAAGCTAGAGTAGCGCGCCAAATATCGAAACGACGACAAGGTGCACCAAGTGATACAAATTTTGTACGGTTATTTAAAATATCATGTTATAATTCTAAATATCTCCAAACTAACCACAATCTCTCTCTAACCCAAGCATACCTAAATTTGGTCGAGAGGGTTTACAATCTACCCTCCATAGGGTATTTCGTCCTCGAAATTAGAACAGACATATGATATAAACTATAGACTGAAAATAAATGCTACTACATACCTAGGCCCTCAAAGAGATGGGAAATACGCTGTCGAATATCATCCTCTCGTTCCCAGGTCGACTCGCCTGGTGCATGATGCCTCCATGCTACACAAACTAGAGGGATAGTCTGACCTCGCAACACCTTCTCGCTCCTGTCGCGCATGCACATATATGTGCATGACAACGCATAATAGTGCATATCGCCCATATGCAACAACCACGCATGCAACCCGAGTCCGAGTCCCATGAGAGTGACAAAAAGCATAATTAAATAATTTTTTTGAGGAGTTAACCCTTTTTTCTCCTAATAAAATACCCCCACATGGCACCCACATGTGACCCACCACATCCCATGTGTACACCTCAACACCAGCAAAATATTATATTGAGATACCCACTTGGTGGTGTAGCCAATGTGGGACTATTCTTCTTAGTCCAAAGGCAAAAATATCAACATATTTTGCCTCCTTGCTCCTAAATTTGTACTTTGAACAAATCTGTCAGACCCTCCTGACTCCGATCATCAAACGCTGTAATGATACCATCCTCGATGCGCTTATTCAATGTAGTATCTTCTGTGAACGAATCTGCCAGGATCACCTGGCTCCGAACATCAACTACTACAATGATGACACCCTTGATACGCTCACTCAGTGCTTTGTGCCTAAGCCGCACATTCATATTCTTATCATTGAAGATATTATTTGATGCCACCGCTGCAGTCGTCTAGTTATCGCAGTATATCGGTACCGTCAGAATATGCGCACCAACCACTAGAAGATCATACATGAGCTTCTGAAGCCACTCTGCTTCATCTGCTGCAGCCGGCAGTGCATAGAACTCAGATTCTATCGTAGAATAAGATAGCATTTTCTGCTTGTTCAACTTCCATGATATAACAGCTCCACCTATGGAGAAGACGTATCCTCATGTGACCTTTCGCTCTCTACTTCTGAATATCAGCTTGCATCACTGAAGCCTTCCACTACTGTCGGATACCCGTTGTAGTGCAGTGCATACTTCTGAGTCCTTTTGAGATATCTCATTACTTCCTTCACAGCTTTTCAGTTCTCAACACCCGAATTGCTCGTGAACTGACACATCATCCCCACGACGAAAGCTATGTCAGGTCTTATAGCAGTTGTTGCATACATCAAACTCCCGATAATGCTTGAATATTACAGCTACCTGACACTTTTTCTTGGATTTGGATTTGGCTTCAGCTTCTTGTCACACCTGTATGGAGTATCGATCCCTGAAAGATCCTGATATCCATAGCATGTGAGTATCTTCTCAATATAATAAGACTGTGACAACGCCACTCCAGTGTCCGTCCGGATGATCTTTATCCCCAGGATAATATCAGCTTACCCCAAGTCTTCATATTGAACTTGGATGAGAGAAACTTCTTTGTCTCAATGACACGTGCTAGATCCGTACCTAGGATCTGCATGTCATCCACGTACAAACAAACGATAACTCCTCTACCGTTAGCGAACTTTGTGTAAACACACTCGTCCGTCTTACTGACCCTGTAGCCGTTTGATCTAATAACTTTATCAAAAATTTTATGCCACATTATGGGAGCTTGCTTCAGACTGTATAATAATTTTACCAACTTGTAAATTTTGTCTTCAAGGCCCTTGACGATAATCCTTTTGGTTGTTAAATATAAATCTCTTCGGTCAACTCTCCATTCAGGAATATTGTTTTAACATCCATCTGATGTATAACTAGCTTGTGAATTACGGTCAGAGCAATCAACATCCTGATGGTTATCGTTTGCGCTACTGGAGCATATGTGTCAAAGTAATCGATCTCCTACTTCTGAGAAAATCTCTTGGCTACCAGCCTTACCTTGAACTTATCAACAGTTCCATCGGCCTTCATCTTCTTCTTGAAGATCCACTTGCATCCGATTGGCTTAGCTCTTTCAGGTAGATCGACCAACATCCAAGTGTTGTTGGAGTTTATAGAGTCATACTTATCATTGATAGCCTCCCTCCAGAAGACAGCATCTCGGGTCTTTATCGCCTAATTATAGGTAAACGGATCTGCTTTCACATTATAGGTGACAAAATTTTCTTCAAAGTCCTTCTGTCTTCGCACTCTCTTAGACACCGGTTCTACGAGTTTTGGATCAAACATTGTCTCTAGAATGACAACTTCTCTTGGACTAAATCTTCATTGGAAGTGTTAGCCTCATGTGCACTCACACTATTCTTTGGAATGTTCGCATGTCATGCCCCAGTCCCAAAATACGTAGGACTAGGACACGTAAGCATGCCAGCCGTATGAATATGACACTCCAATATATGGAAACCATAACACACGTACGTTGTAATATGAATAACAATTCACAAGTGGTAAACATATATATCTCAGAGAATAACTAAATCTTATCCACATAAATCATATATAAATAAATGACTAGTATCTATGAACTAGATCTCAATATGAGGTATCAAAAGATGACAGTCGGATGAAAACAAATCCACTGCCGAACTGGAATGAAGAATAAACAAGACAAATACAATGTAAGTACAACCTCTAACAATCACGAGGCTTGAAGAGAAAACCTCCTCAAAGATCAGTAGCAAGTCCAGATCTGCGCTCCTGCGAATACTCATAAACACCTACACCTAGCAAGGGACCAGGTCCTCAGAGGGACATAACAAGATACATAAAAGTATGCCATAAAGTAAATACTGAATAAATAAAAAGGGGTACACTAACCATCTAAGTGAAATGCAACTTTGAGGACAACTTTGAGTGTATGGGAAAGTGTAGGCTAGACATATGCTGACGTAATTTACCAATCGTGACAACTGGCTAGTATATGCCATATATGCTCCCTATAACACGGGTGCAGGAATATAATAACGTCCAACGTTCTATAGAGTGTGGTATCTGTAAAATTATCAAGTAACGTCCAACACTCTAAAGAGCGTGGTATCTGTAAATATATACGTCAGTATCACTCCGTCGAGTGTTGTATCTGTATAAAGGAGGTGGGTGTCCCATACGCCTACTAGTCCTCCTCCCCGCCCAATGATCTATGCATGTTGTATCCACAACATGCCTTAGCTACTACGCCGCGATGTCGTAACTCTGGCTTATAGTCTATCGTTAGAACAGTAGTCTAACCTTACAACCAAACAAGGACAAGAATTGGACCATCGAACCACGATAGTCTATGCTCCGCCTACTAATAACTGCTAAGTCTTCTAACATGCATCACTATTAGCAGTTATACCCTATCCGTCGCACGCCTACACGTACAGGTGGCCAACCACATACGCAAGTCCGTGTCCTACATGAGACTCACAATACGTGTAAGAAATATGTCAAGGCCTGGGAGTCATACCATTAACTCCACAACTTTAGGTGGGTCTACTAGACACTAGGTCAGACACTGTCCTAACGTCAACGCCTCCGTTGACTGCACCCGAGTCTCGCTCGGACGCGCACAGTTATATAATATAAACATGCAAATAATAATACAGAATTTAAACAGTACAACAAGACAAGGTATACTTGCCTGACAAGAGAGCTGCAGAGTATAATGTCCAGATGTCAAACACCAAGAGTAAGAAACTACGGCCTCAGAATGAACGTCTCCGGATGCTGAAATAAATATCACCAACGTTCCTAGAATAAAAAAATAGCTAGAAACCACTCCCCTTTCGTCCAATTTGGACACAGGGACAAAACGGTAAAGTTCGGATCATAGCGGGCTCCACATGTGGGCCACCTTGCACCGAAAAGCGTTCCAAGGATAAATATCTCTAAATGGGATAAATTATAGGTCAAATAAATTCTAAATGTCAGTACGAACTCAACGGTATGTCCAAATGTGGATTACGATGAGTCGAACACAATTTTGCCCAAAAAGTTAACCGTAGGGCCCGCCAATAGGCGACTTGGTCACCTGTCTCAGAATTGCGTGAAACTTGGGTCACAGGACCAGCGCGATACCACGAGTCCAATGGCACAAGTTCTGCCGTATTCTGACGAGCGTGCACTAAATGCATAGGGCTTTTGTAAAGGTTACGACACGGAGAAATTTTGCGGATACGGGCTGATTCCGACGCTCACACGCGTCCAAATCAGTTTCCGCGAAAGCCCACATGTCTGGGTATATTGCGCCAACCTTTTGGTACACTTGGTAAACGACGGGGCGGTCCCGTTTGGAGGGACGCGCTCCGTATCACAAGTTTTGGAAGTTAGAAAAAGTATATTTTTGGAGTTTTCTAACTAATTTAATTCTACACACAACAATTAATAAATTAATATAATTAACAGAAACTAAACTAGGTTAGGTGATCTTCGCATATCAACAAGAAAAACCGAATTCGGATCTCTGTGGTGGGAGATACGAATCCGTGAACATGGGTGGTTGTAACAGATTTTCTGAGATTTAAAGTCGCGATTTTTTATCGACTTGGCGTCGATTTTTACCTAGGTTTGTGCGCTGTTCGAGATCAACTATCATACAGACATGGAAGGGGGATATGTGAGGATCATACCGGTGAAGACGGGGTCGAGTTTGGTCCAGCGAGGGTGCGGAAAACGACGCTGGAACACTGGTACTCGGTAGTCAAATTCTGGCGCGGGATGCGCGGTCGCGCGGCGAGAAACTCCGGCGGCTCTGGCTGGGGCGACGGCGAACTGCGTGGCGCGACGGCGGCGAGGCTAGGTCAGGGAGAGGGAGGATTAGGGTTAGGGTTTGGTCGATGAGGTGAATATATAGAGGGAGAGGGAGAGAGAGATCGCGAGATTAGGGGGGCGTTGAAGCCGCGCGGTGTTGGGAAGGATTTGGAAGGCTGCTGCTGCTGCTTTTAAATATAGGGCGGGTAGGAATAAGTGGGTTTGGGTTCTTATTGGGTTTGGGTTATAACGAGTTAGCGGGTAGGATAATATTTAGGGTTTAATTCATTTCTTTTTCTTTTTCCTTTTCTTTTCTTTTTCTTTTATTCCCTTTTTTATTTCTTTTTATTATTTCTAATAAATTACATATATATATATATATATATATATATAGAAAAATTCTAGAATTTATATTATTGCATACCATTAAGCTAGCAACTGTCCAAAGGGTCTCCTACATGAAATAAATTAGAAAAAAATTATAATGGCTCCATAAATTTTCTAAATGCACAAACACCTAAATAAAAAATTAATAAAAATCTATTTCCTCTAATTAGCCACTAATTACTATAATTCAATTAAATAATTAATAAAAGAAAAATACGATTTTTAGAATTAGGGGTTTTACACCGCGATAACAATGTTCTTGTGCCTTACAAATTTATTTTCAAAGAATTCTGCGTTACGAGATTCGATGATATAATTTGACACTATATCAAGAAACCTCCTAGCATCACTCTTCTCAACATAACCCAGGAAGATAGTCTTCGTAGTCCTCATACCAAGCTTTTGAATCTTCAAGTCGGAAGCTTCACATATGCCAGACACCCCCAAACTCGAATGACATTCAAGTTAGGTCTGACTTTGAATCAGAGTTCATGAGGAGTGACATCGGATGTTGCGTACGACACTCTATTTAGAATGAAAGTAGCCGTGAGTGCAGCTTCTACCCAAAAGTAGTTTAGAAGACCCGCAGTCAACATCATTGAATTTATCATCTCTATCAACGTCATGTTCTTCCTTTCATCTACTCCATTTGATTGAGGAGAATACGGAATAATTATCTCATTAACAATTTTATGTTCTTTACAGAATGATACAAATTCAATAGACCTATACTCTCCGTCTCGATCACTTCTGGGTCTCTTGAGTTGTTGCCATGTTTGACGTTTAACCTTAGCCCTGAACTCCTTGAACTTCTCAAATGCTTCATCTTTTGACTTGAGCAGATAGATGAACGCGTACTTTGAGTAGTCGTCGATGAATGTAATAAAATACTTCATCTTGGCCTTTGTGGAGAACTGTTTGAAGTCACAGATATCTGAGTGCACCAACTCCAGAAGATTTGTGCTTCAGTTTATCCGTTTGAACATTTTTTCTTGTGATCTTTGTCTGCACACAGACCTCACACTTCTCCACCTCCTTACCCCCACACTTGGAGATAAGCCCTAGACTAGACATTTTGTTTATCCTTTTACAATGAATATGTCCTAGTCTATTGTCCTATAACTCAAGAGAATAACCATAAGAAGGGACTGCATTAATATTATTAGCAAGAGTTACAAGTTTGTTTATCCTTTTCCGAAGTATGATCACCATATGTCCATCATTGATGTCCATCCTCAAGCCTGCATTGTAGAGCAGACTTTCCGAGACGAGGTTCTTGACTATTACCAGTACGTGCTTCACATCCTGAAGCGTCAGCGACTTCCCCGAAGTCAGATTCAGTACCATCATTCTGGTCCCAAGTACTTCAGCTTGTGCTTGGTTCGCCATCATGACCTTCTCAGATGTAGGCTTATAGGTGGTGAACAACTCCTTCTTTGAGCAAACATGAAAGGACGCGCCAGTATCCACCCACCAGTCAGTGCCAACACCAACCGTAACAACATGCGCAATCATATCGACTTTGTTAGGCTCATATTGCTCTGTCTGTTTGAGCTTGGATCTGCAGTCTTTCCGGTAGTGGTCCTTCTTGTCACAGTTGAAACAAGTCACAACTGACTTAGGCTTCGGATTGAACAAAGTCGACCTCACCTTCATTTGGTTGGAATCTTTCTTGTGGTGAGAAGCCTTCTGCTTTTCCTTGGAGTCACCAGCATGCACCAAGTTAGCCTTTGCCAACTAGTTGGACAGCTGTCCACCTTGTTTTGAGCTCTCGACTCATCTTCAACATGGATCCAGTGTAGTAGGAGTTCAAGATTAACCTCCAGCTTCTTTTGCTGTATGTCCGTAATAACGTTGCTTCATCCAGGTGGAAGCTTAGCGACAATACCCCCCACGACGAAAGGGTCGACCATGGGCATGTCATCATCCTCAAGTTTTTGACGTAACTTGAAAATTTTTTTTTGACTTGAGGCAACATCGTCTCGTCGTCCTCAAATCACATCTTTCAGACCTTTTCGGTCACATAAATTTTGTTGCGGTTCTCATCCGCCTTGTAGTGCTTTTCCAGTGACTCCTAGACGTCCTTTGCATGATCCTTCTTGTTGTATAACTCCGCTAGAGTATTTTCCATGGAGTTCAGAATCAGCAACTTGCAGAGGTTATTGTCTCTCATCCACTTGTTATGTGCAACAGTTACATTGGCAATCTTCCGAACAGTAGCATCATCAGCCTCCGGAATAACAAGCCCATGATCTGTCAATACGTAACCACATTTATGAGTTGAAGATTTGGGCTGACCTTCCTCTTCCAGATAGTGTAATGCTCCCGGTCAAACTTCTCAAGTTTGTTAAAACTTGTGTCGAGAAGACTTGCACGGTTGTTCTCCATCTTACTCGGATTTTGCTTTGAGATTGTAAGTCCCAAGGCTTAATCAAAGATGGTAGAACAAGAAGTTGAAGTTGAGATTATGAGTTCACACAAAAGTTTCCTCTCCGATATACCTCAATCCAACGAAGAATTATATAATTATATAATATAGTAGCTGATTACAACTTCTTCTGAATCATAGAACTCGAGAACAAAAAATACGTTATTCCTTGCAAACGTAGTTGCAACTGGGACAGAAAGTAACTAGAAGAAGAGAAAAGAAGATATAATAAAAAAATTATTCTTGCTAGGGTGGTGAAGACCACCGTTGCTCAAAGCAAGATCCGTCCTCTATCGAGGATCTTCTCCCAGGAGCCAGCAAGTTCTCAATAGAACTTAAGGAACGCTCGTAGTCACCTCTGAGTATGACTCGAACGAACCCTCTGGAATCCTCTTATCTTATTTATTGTGTATCTCCAAAAGGAGGTCTGATGGCTCTATTTATAGAGAAGGGTGAAAACCCATCTCTTCTCTCATCCGATGTGGGACTAAAATACCAACTCCCAAAAATAAAGAATTATTATTTCAAATTCCGCCATCAACGGAGTCACATGCAACCAACGCAGCCCGCGCATGCGCGCAACAACACAACAGTGCATCAGCGCATGTGCGTAGACTCGCAGACGCGCATCTGCGCATAGCCGCATATGTCGCGCATGCACGTATATGCGCATGACAACGCATAATTGTGCATACGCAACAACCACGCATGCAATCCGAGTTTGAGTCCGAGTCTCATGAGAGTGACAAAAAGCATAAATGCTTTCTTTGAGGAGTTAACCATTTTTTTCTCCTAATAAAATACCCCCACATGGCACCCACATGTGCCCCACCATACCCCATCTCAACACAAGCAAAACATTATATTGAGATACCTACTTGGTGGTGTAGCCAATGTGGGACTATTGTTCTTAGTCCAAATGCAAAAACACTAATATATTTTGCCTCCTTGTTCCTAAACTTGTACTTTTGATTTTTCTTCAATAAAGTGCTTGCTTGATATATAATAATAATAATAATAATAATAATAATAATAATATTATTATTATTATTATTATTATTATTATTATTATTATTATTATTATTATTATTTGAAAAGGTTAATTGTATACATTTCAGAAAAGGGATTACATGATAGGTTGTCTATAACCCAGCAAACACAAACAAACAAACACTATACGTACATCCAACCTATCTCACTAATTTTCTTATCGACTATCCCATTTCCCCTTGTTGCTACGGGTGCTCGTCCGAATGCCCATGGACTTTTTATTCATTTTTGTCATTGCTCTAACGCTCGGAGCTTTCTCCACAATTGGTGCATGAGACTTAACCAACAATCATCCTCTATGGTCAAGTCTCCAGTTGAACCATGCATCAGTTCTTCAGCAGATATAGGAGAATTGGAGCACCCAAGGTTACAAATCCCCTCCATGGCTCCACCATGTCCCGAGGAAGTCTCCATCCCCTGAGATGGAATCACAACAAGAGGAGATGCTCTCCTAGAGGACACGGAGGGGACATCGGGAGAGAGAGAGCCTCACAAGGATCCACATCCATAATATCATCCTTAGGCGGATGGACTGTCTGAATCCCGAAAATGGACCCAGAACCTCTCGTTCCATCCTCACCTGGACTGTCATTTCCACTAGTAACAACGTGGCACCCAGTATCCAGTGATACATATGAAGCAGTCTTTTTCCAAGGGACAGTATTCCCGCAGAACTTCAGTAGTAACCGTTTTGAGACTTTTCGGCTATAAAGAGTACAAAAAAAAAAAAAATTTGCTTCCACACACAGGATACATGTGGGGCATAACCAAGTTGCAATTTAATAGGTACCCTGACATCTGTATGGAGCGAGGAAGAAAATCTATATTGCTGTTGTCTCAAAAGCAAAGCAGCAGCTAGGGAATCCCCAAGCTGTCCCAAAAATGAACTACTAACTTGTCAAAAGGAAAAGGAAAATCTGTTTGGTAAGCAGCTGAAATAAGCTGCAACAAACCCATCCTAAGAAAGTTTCTTTATATAAACTAAAACTTGTCTCCAAGTTTTACCAAAAATAAAATAAAATCCAAGCAGATTATAGCCAAAAGTGGAAGGAAAAGAAAAGAAAAGAAAAAAAAGAACAGCATTTCAGACTCCTCTTTTTCCAGTTCCCTTTGTTTTCCAATCAATTCATATGCATTAAGAAAAACCAAGCAAACTGTCTGCCTTCTAAACTGATCTAATACCCATCATGTTGACTATCAAAGGTCTTATAGAATCACACGATTACAGTTACACACCCAAAATCATATACTTCATTTGAATTCAAATTTCATCTAACAAGAAATAAGCAATCAAAGTACAGAGTTGAAAATCTTTCCATAGACAACAAACATTGAAACTAGAGAAAACCTATCAGAATAAAATGATAGAACAGATGTGATGGATTAAATGCCTGCAACAGCTGCGAGTCCGAGTAAATTCTCTATTTCATCTTAGCCTCAGTGAAGAGAACATGACGATTCACCCTAGGGTCGTACTTGCGGAACTCAAGTTTCTCCGTTATCTTCCGAGGGTTCTTTCGCTTCACATAGAAAAAACCAGTCCCTGCAGCCGAAACCAACCTGATAAAGATGGCTCCAGCCTTCTTTTCCCTTCCCATCTCCCTACTCCTTGTTGGGGAAAATCAACCTATTGATAAACAAGATAAGGCATAAAACATTACTTGTACATCCTTTTAGCAATTATCATTCCGAAGGACAAGGGATCTAAAAGAAAGATTAAAACACATTCCTCGAGTA
Source organism: Iris macrosiphon (assembly GCA_036927795.1). Taxonomy (NCBI): domain Eukaryota; kingdom Viridiplantae; phylum Streptophyta; class Magnoliopsida; order Asparagales; family Iridaceae; genus Iris; species Iris macrosiphon. The sequence continues at coordinate 38,874,843 of JAYESA010000004.1, read as the reverse complement.
GGCTAAAGATTGCATTTTGTTTGCTAAGAAATTAGGAAGAACAGACACTCCAAAAATGTGGACCATGCCGTATCGGACACATGAGACATGTATTGGACACAAGCCGAACACAAAAAAATACGTTATGACAGACCAAAATAGGTATCGTGTCCGTAGCTATAAAAGATCAGAAGGAACCATGAATCAAGGTAGTCAAAGGCGCAAGGTGCATTCGAGACGCAAAGAATTCATATCGTCCGAGGCACAATACGCACTTAAAACGCACGCCCGAACAAAACAAGACACAAAAATAAAATAATAATAAAAATATACATAAATAAATAAATTAGTAATGTAAGAAATAAAATCAAATAAAATATTAAAACCAACAAAAATATATTAAAACATGACCAAGTGGACTATCAACATAACTAACAAGAGTTTGTATTATTCTTACCACAATTTTAGTAAATTTTAGTTTTTCTAGTTCAACCATAACCAACTTTGGCAACCGTGAAAAATGCTACCTCCCTTTCATTTGTATGAGGTAAGGGTTATCTCCCTGCCTCAAAGTTTTTTGTATAAATAAATAAAAACCATAAGACGTGCCTATGCCTAGGCATGCCTTTTCTTAGTTGCGTCTGGAGAAAGGCGCGCCTAGAGAAAGATGTCTCGTCTAGTGAGGTGTGAGGCGCATCTGATGTGTCTTTCTACGAGGCGCGCCCTTGACTACCATGACATGAATTCAGTAAACAAGTACTAGACCTATAGTGCATAATAGAAGTTCTTTTTATCTTATACTGGAATAAAGCCTACATGGTCTCAAATGCTGCACAGGCATATGCGCACAACACAGATTTGGGGTGTCCTGCTGTATTTTGTGGTATCCTACTGTATTTTGTCGTGTGACACGTGTAAGACACAACTATGACAGGGCATCAAATTTTGTAGTATCCATACTCCCTGGATGGTTTGTCACTAATTCACAATTTGAACCTACCAACAAGAGATTAAAAATCAAATCTTTGCATCCAAACAAACAAATAACTATAATAATTTTATATCATCGTATTGAAACTTCTCAGAAGGGTTAACTGAAGGACTTAAAAGGATTCCAACAGATGCTATAAATTTAGCTTAGGACTATTATTTGTGTTGTATACAAGAGGAAAGGAAAAATAACAATAAACAGATACAATTATGATATTGTTGACCTCATGTAAATAAAACTCAAGGATTTTACTCTTGCGAGCACAGTGAAAATTCCCATAAGAAATAAAAAATCAAATATTTTCCATCAAAGTAAGAATAAACAGTAGAAGTGGACCTCTTGAGCATCGAAAAATTGTTCTTTACAATAGCAAAATAAAGATTAAACCTTTTTTTTTACCAGGGTTTTACTCCTGGTAAGACTGAAACTTTCCGTAAGAAACTAAAATCCAAATCATTGCAATCAACCTAGAAAAATGGTATCATGAGCAGGGTTGCAGAATTCGTCCTACCTCAGCGAATCGTGAACCGGGTTCGTGCATATCAGAACGGGTTTGGATCGCGAACTGGAACGGCGAAAATGGCGAACCAGAGTGATTTTTTCCTTTTTGTGTGAAAAAAAGGGGCAGAAAACTAAAAGAAAGAAAAGAAGAAGAAGAAAAAAGTCATCTTTTTGTGAAGTTTTACATCGAAAACTGACATCTCACGAACTTTTTTCTTGTTCTATCTATCGTGGATGGATGACAGCACATCAAACATTTAATCTCATATTTGTTTGTTGATATTTTGTAAGTTAACTCTAATAACTTATATAATACACACAACCACACAAATATAGAAATCTAGTGATATATTTATATATACATGTATATATATACTGGCGACCCCAATACGAGAACTGGATTGAACTGTGAACCCAAAGTGCGTACCGACTAAGCATACCCCCCTCCCTACCGCGTACCGGTCAAAGTATAGTTCCGCATACTCGTACTGTGTACCGAATCGAACCTCGAATCGTGCAACACTGACCATGAGCAACAAATTTTGTTGTTCATCCATAAGAAACTAAAAATAAAATCTTTGCCATCAAACTAAGAATAATTGGATACAAAAAAGACCAGATGAGCATTCAAAAACTCGTTCTTACAATAAAGAAAACGTCAAATTCTTTTTTCAGAGTTGTGGGCACCCTATCCATAGGAAACTAAAAATCCAACCTTTGCCACCAAACAAAAACTAAATGGTACAAATAGACCTCATGATCAAAAAATTGTTCTTTACAATAGCGATCAAATCATTTTTCCAGGGTTTCACTCTTGTGGGCACACTGAACCTATCAATAAGAAACAAAAAATCAAATAAACATTTGGCATCAAACTAGTAAATGGAAGAAACAGGCCCCAAAAGAAAATAGGTTTTATTCTTGTGGATACACTAAACCTATCAATAAGAAAGCAAAATTCATAATTTTGACATCAAACCAATAAACCTCATGAAAACTTTGAAGGCAATTTAAAAAATAAAAATAAACCTTATGAACATCAAAAGCAATTTATTTTTTCTACCAATGTCAAAATAAAAGTTTTTTTTCTTCCTAGGGTTCTACTTCTGAGGGCACATGGTGTGATCTTGAGCTCCAGGGCCTTGATTCACAGATGATCTGCTGAAATTAGTCAGGCCTGCACTTCAACAGAGGCAAATTCGAAGAGAAATAGCAGCAATTGGGGATGAACTAGGGTTTGTTTATTCAGAATTTGGAAAGAGCGGGAAAAAATACAAATTCAAATGACAATGCAAAGGTAAAATGCAGAAATGAAGATACTAATACTCCGATACTCTTCTATGCTATGGACTCCTATTTTATAGGTGCTCTGATACTCGAGTGAGGTGTCAATGATGTGGCACCCTGGAAGCTAATTGGTTCATTCCCTTGCTGAGGCCATGATGCTAACTAATTGCTGAGCTGGCAATTAAGCTAAAAACCTCCTAGCTGGCAATGATGTGAATTTCCTCTACTGAGCCACTGGTGAGAAGTAAAGATGAAATACTGGCTGAAGAGTGAAGCACACTTGTAAGAGTGAATCATAGGCTCTTATCAACTCTCTCCCCCTCAAACTGACCTTGTCTCAAGGTCGAAGAAAGGATAAGTCTTGACAAACTTCTCATAGGAAATCCATTGAGCATGCTCCTTGTCTGAATTCTTCCACTGAACCAATACTTCAGTTGCAGCTCTATTCCCCAGTTTAACCATCTTTCTGTCTAAAATCAGCTCTGGCTCTAGTATTAATCCTACCACTTGTGTGGAGGCATCTGTTTGCACCTCCCTGTTGGCAGAAATCTTCTTCTTGAGTTGTGAAACATGAAACATGAAACACAGGATGGATAAGGGTTCCTTCAAGCAAAGCCAGCCTATAAGCTACTGATCCTACCTTAGCAAGTACTTGGTAGGGACCAAAGTATCTAGGAGATAACTTTTGTGGTCTATGTTGCCCCACTGAGACCTGCCTATATGGTTGGAGCTTGAGGAAGACCCAGTCCCTTACTTCAAAATTCCTGTTTGTCCTCTTAGTGTCAGCTAACTTCTTCATCCTGTCTTGAGCTAATTGTAGATTATCTTTAAGTATCTGCAATGCATTGTCCCTGGAGTTCAGAGCTTCAGCTATATTCTTATCTTGTGGTTGGTCAGAAACATAAGTAAATGTGGAGGGGGTCTCCCATATACTGCTTCAAATGGGGATACCTTGGTTGAAGAATGCCAGTTTGTATTAAACCACAACTCAGCCTAAGAAAGATATTTACTCCATTCTTTGGGCTTGTGCCCACAAAAACACCTCAAGTAGCCCTCTATGCACCTATTGGTCACCTCTGTATGCCCATAGTTTGAGGATGGTAAGTTGTACTGTATTTTAACTGCGTTCCTTGTGCTTTGAAGAACTCTTGCCAGAACTGACTAGTAAAAATGGGATCCCTATCTGATACTATGGATTTGGGCATCCCATGAAGCTTGAAAACTCCTTCTATAAACACCTTAACCATGGCAGCAGTGTAAGGATGGCCTAATGAAAAGAGATGTATGTACTTGGTGAGTCTGTCTCAATGTTACCAGGATCGTGGGTCACTTTGGTACGTGGTACGGGTACGCGGTACGGTATCTCAGTCGCTACGCGGTGCGATGGGAATAGGCTTATTCGGTACGCTATTTGGGGTCGCTGTTCGTTTTTATCTGTGTCGTCTTTTGTACCATATACAATTATATAGAAGTATACACCAAATATCATAAGTTCATAACCAAAGCCATCAAAATTCAAGTGAAAGAAAGCATAAACAATATTCTTGTAACTAAACTAAATATCATAAGTTCATAACCAAAGCCATCAAAATCCGGGTCGCTAAATTTGACGAACGGGTCACGAACGCACCCCGTTCGGGCTCGTTCGTCCCAATTCGTGGGACGTAGTGGGAGTTGACGAATTAGGCAACTATGGTCTGTCCACTACAACCATAATTGTGGTTTTGTGATAGCTATCAGGTAGGTCTTCTATGAAATCCATAGATACTTCTTCCCATACCATATTGGGTATAGGTAGAGGTTGTAACAACCCAGCTGGAGTGGTATTTTCATATTTATTTTGCTGACAAACTACACAAGACCTGACATACTCATTTACTGCAGTCTTCATTCCTCTCCAATAGCAATTCTTTTTCAGTCTATGTAATGTTTTAGCCACACCTGAATGACCTGCTTGCAATTGGTCATGGTGTTCCTTCAGCATGATGCCCACAAATTCAGATTGAGGATCTATGAGCAATCTATTTTTATAATACAGAAGTCCACCTCTCAAGGCATACTTCCTAGCATCCAATTCTCCTTGTTCCTATTTTTGCAGTTGCTCTGTATGATAAGAAGACTGCCTCATTTGTTCCTTGAATTGCAGTAGCCAATCAGCCTGTACTAGAGAAATAGCATGCAAGGAAGGGTGTTCTTGTCTAGAAAGACTATCAGCAGCCTTGTTTTCCCTCCCCTTCTTGTATTTCACCTTATAACTGTACCCATTTAGCTTCATTACCCACTTGTACTGAGCTTTTGTACACATTTTTTGTTCCAGCAAGTACTTAAGGGACTGATGGTCAGTCCTTATGATAAATTCTTTCCCCCACAAGTATTGGTGCCATTTTTTGATGGCAAGAAGAATGGCTAACATTTTTTTTCATAGGTTGATAGAACCTTAGTCCTTCCTTTCAGAGTCTGACTGAAATATGCTATAGGTTTCTCCCCTTGCATTAGGACTGCTCCTATCCCTTCCTCATAAGCATCACATTCTAGTACAAATACTTCTGCAAAATTGGGCATGCTGAGAACTGGTGGAGTTGTAAGTGTGCTATTTTTAACCTCTTAAAGGCCTGTTGAGCTCTATCATCCCACCGAAATGCATTTTTCTTCAAGAGTTCAGTTAGAGGTCCAGCAATTGACCCATAGCCCTGGATAAATCTCCTATAATAACCAGTGTGGCCTAGGAATCCTCTTAGCTCCTTCAGAGTTGTGGGAACTGGCCACTGCACCATTGCACCACTGCCTCCACTTTGTCTGAATCCACTTGTATACCTTCTTGAGAAACGACATGACCCAAGTACCCTACTTTCTGCAGTGCAAATTGACACTTGCTCTCTTTAACCTTTAAATTGTTATCTGCCAATCTCTTGAACACCTGTTCCAAGTGGTCTAAATGCTTCTCAAGGCTGCAACTATAAACCAAAATATCATCAAAGAAGATTAGCACACATTTTCTCATATAATCTCTGAACAGTGTATTCATCATGGCTTGAAAGGTTGAGGGGGACATTTGTAAGCCCAAAGGGCATTACAAGGAACTCATAATGCCCTTCAAGAGTTCTAAATGTTGTTTTGTGCACATCCTCTTCCACCACCCTAACTTGATGATAGCCAGCTCTCAGATCCAGTTTTGAAAAATATTTTGCTCCATGAAGCTCATCAAACAGTTCATCTATGAATGGAATAGGAAATTTATCCTTAATTGTATTTTGGTTGAGAGCACTATAATCCACACACATCCTCCAAGATCCATCTGATTTTTTAACCAGGATTACAGGGGAGGAATAGGAACTAGTACTGGGTCTAATGATTCCACTCCCTAGCATGTCCTTGACCTGCTTCTTAATCTCATTTTTATAGGCATAAGGTTGTCTATAGGGTCTATGGCAGACTGGCATGGCTCCAGGAATTAAGGAAATTTTACGATCAAAACTTCTTTTTGGAGGTAACCCCTTGGGTTCTTCAAATATATTTTTGAACCCTTCCAATAAGGCAGAGAGATGGGGAATGTACCTGAGGACTTTTGCCTGAGGACTTTTGATTCAGTTCCTGTGCACACGGATGACATAAAACCTGAGACATCTGCCTTAGCTCCTTTCTATCTGGTTCCAGTAAGGTTGCTTTATCTGCATGGAGGCCCTTAAAACAGTGCACCTGTCCTTGTGCTAAAATTTTATGGTTAACTCCTTGAAGTTCCAAGTGATGTCTCCAAGGTACTGAGCCAACTGGCTCCTAGAACAACTTGGCACCATGTGATGGGCAGCTTGAGTAGGTTAACTCAGAGCTTCTTGCCTTGGCAATCCACCACAACATTTGAACATAAACCCCCTACTTTGCAACTTCTCCCCATTGGCCACTAAGACTTCAAAGGGCTCATCATGTACACTGGGCAGCCTTAGCCTTTCACTGAACTGTTTGTCAATGAAATTATGAGTAGAGCCAGAATCTATGAGTATCATCACAGGCTTATTGTGTATAGTACCTTTGAGCTTCATTGTAGAACTTTGCATGGCTCCTGATAGAGCTTGTAAAGAGATTCTTGTAAAGAGATAGCAAATGATTCTGTGTTGCCTTCCTCACTTGTCTCATTTCCCTCAACCCCAGAATTTAACTCCTCACCTTGCAATTCATCAGTGATCAACATGAAAAAAAAATTCTCCTTGTACTTATGCCCCTTGAACCACTTGTCTTCACACAGAAAGCATAAGCTCATCTTTCTCCTCTTCTTTAGCTCTGCAGGGGATATAGTGTTCCTGGTTTTTTCCTCATTGGCTTGGGAATGTGGAGCAAGATTTGGAGTTGTAAACTTCCTCCACTGTTCACTGTTAGCATTAGAGGTGTTTTGATTAGCTGACCCTGCCTCTGTGGTAGCACTATGCTTGCTGACACTGAAATTGCCTTTATACCCCCTTTTCATGGCTAGGAACTTAGCTTCATGCAATTTGGAGAGTTGCATAGCAGTAATCAAGCTACTGGGGTTAGCAATTTGTAACTCATACCTGAGTTCTTCCTTTAATCCCCCAATATATTGGCTAACCAGACATTTTTCAGGAAGCTTCAACACTTTTTTGGATATCTTTTGAAATTGAGATTTATACTCTTGCACATTGGTATCTTGTTTTAGCAACTTGAGCTCAACCATGTGATCTGTGAATTGAGATGGGCCAAATTCCAAACGAATTGACCTACAAAATTCCTCCCAAGTTACTTTTTCATCCTTGATATCCACCATCCAATCCACCCAATAAGCAGCAGTGCCCTTGAGTTGCACTGAGCAAAGCTTGAGCCTATCACAGTCAGGTGTATTGTAGTAATCAAAGAAGTGATTCACTCTCATCAACCACTCTTCCACATCTCCCGTCCCATCAAACTCAGGCAAATGAACTCTAGGAGTAGGAGTATTCCTGCCATGGTTTTGAGTGAGTGATGCTTGTGGTGACCCTAGGGACAGGGCAGGGACACGTGAAAGGTTTGAGTGCATTCCTTGTCCATTGGAACCCATTCCCATGGCAACTGATCTGTTTCCTTGATGTGGAGTCACTGGTCCCATAGGTGTATGCTCATTTGTAGACAAGGCTGGGTTGAGCATGGGGGAATTCCCTCCCCAAGCTTGGTGTCCATTTCCTTGTACTGGAGGGTTAGATACTTGAACAGGAGGAAAGAAATTGGGTGCAGTTGTGGCATAGTGTAGAGGTGTTTGATTGGAATTTTCAGTACTCTTTTTAGATCTAATCACTTCCTCCAACAATTTTTCGAATTTGTCAAATCTCCCAGTCAGATCTAGAACAGTACCTGAGAGAATTCCCATGGTGTTTTCAATTGATATGATCCTGCTTTCATCAACTGGAGATCGCCTATCTTCAGAAGTAGTTCCTCCAGATCCGCCATGGCTAGAGCTTCCTTTACGACTGGTCACAGTCACCGGCTCTAACCCCAGCTCTGATACCAAATTGGTGTGATATCAAGCTCCAGGGCCTTGATTCACAGATGATCTGCTAAAATTAGCCATGCCTGCACTTCAACAGAGGCAAATTCGAAGAGAATAGCAGCAATTGGGGATGAACTAGGGTTTGTTTATTCAGAATTTGGAAAGAGTGGAAAAAAAATACAAATTCAAGTGACAATGCAAAGGTAAAATGCAGAAATGAAGATACTAATGCTCCGATACTCTTCTCTGCTATGGACTCCTATTTATAGGTGCTCTGATACTCGAGTGAGGTGTCAATGATGTGGTACCCTGGAAGCTAATTGGTTCATTCCCTTGCTAAGCTGGCCATGATGCTAACTAATTGCTGAGCTGGCAATGAAGCTAACAACCTCCTAGCTGGCAATGATGTGAATTCCCTCTACTGAGCCACTGGTGAGAAGTAAAGATGAAATACTGGCTGAAGAGTGAAGCACACTTGTATGAGTGAATCAGTGGCTCTTATCAGCACACTGAACTCATCCATAAGGAAAACAAAAAGGAAAAAAAAATCAAATCTTTGGCAGCAAATTAGCAATAGATAATACAAATAGACCACATCGAACATTAAAATAATTTTATTCTTGAGGGCACGCTGAACCTATCCCTAAGAAACTAAAAATCAAAACTTTGCAATCAAATGAATAATTGACGGTACAAGTAGACCTCGTGAACATCAAAATTTGTTGGTTTTTTCCCTATCAATTGCCAATAAAGATCCAAAAACATTCCCAAAAAATGAATATCAATTGATTGTAAGGAACGAAAATTGAGAGATTGCTTAATTTTCTTCTACTCCGCTTAGGAAGTGGTGGGAAGCTAGGGGTTAGGAATTGATCCGTCTAACAAACTTCACAAAACCCAAATAGCTTCTTAATGGGTCAGGTTTAGAATGGATTTTCTTGGTCCATTATGTTTAATAGAACAGGGGCTCAGTTGATTACAGCTTGTGGTCCTTAAACAAAAGGTCGGGGAGGTTCAAACTTGCAATGTCTAGCGAATTTTCACTTTTTGTTCTTTCATTAGTCCATCAGTTTCTTTTATCGATTGATTGACCCATTATTATGGGTTATGTTAACAAAGTCCATTTTTGTTTACCCACCAAAACTAGTGGAGATATTTCACCCTTCCAATCAAGGGTTGTCACGTGTCAAATTAGTGGTCAAAACTAGTGTGGATGTTCACCAAACCACTCACAAAGTGGCTTTAAGTTGGGTGAAGCCTAAAACCACGTTGTGAGTGGTTTGATAAACATACACACTAGTTTTGACAATTAATTTGACACGTGGCAACCTTGAGTGGAAGGGTGAACATCCCCACTAATTTTGGTGGGGTGAACAAAAATGGACTCATGTTAACATGTCTCATAAGGGCACATGATAACACATCGATAAATATATATTTTACATAGGTACTTCCACCAGCATATTAAATAAAGCAACATTGTACTTAAAATGTATATTTATTAGTGTAAAATGTGCATTTTTCAATGTGATGGTGAAAATACCCATGTAAAATGCACATTTATCAATGTATTATTATGTGTCATTAGGGCACATGTTAACATAACCCTATTATTATAGGCTAGATGTGTATAACCTATAAACTCCAAAAAAAATCTATTGTTTTGTGTGTAACTTGCAAAACTGAAATTATGCATTATATTCCATATAGGGGTGTCCAAGAATAGAAAGAGAGCTGAAGCAAGCCGAAAATTGTGTGTTGGGTTGAGTCGGATTGGTTTTTTTTATACTCACAGTTCAGTTCGATCCAGTTAGTTCTTTCTTTCTTTCTTTCTTTCTTTCCTTCCTGGTACACTTCGGGGTTCAGAAACTAAAAATCTACTTTGGAATCGAACCGGACGAGTGTACTAAATGACTTTGTCGGTTTAAAATTATGATTCATTATTGACGATTGATCATGAGTTTTAGATTACAATGATAGTAGATTATGACACTCTTTGGTCATCAAAGGATTAAAACATGCCTTAACAAATTTATGACATGTTATTTATTTAGTATTAGAATTTTGAAAAACATTTTAATAGGTTGTAGGATGATTTATTTGATATGTAGAATCAAACCGAACCGAGATCGACGGATTTGGTTGGTCCAGCTCTGTAGGTTCAGATGGTCCAATCAGGTTTTTAATTTTGGAGAATCGAAAGATGATGATTCGGTTTGGGTTGGGCCGAAAATTGAACCAAACCGGACCATGCTCACCCCTAATTCCATATATATATTTGCACTGAAGTCCCTTAGGTGTAAGTTACTTGTGTATAACTTGCAAAATTGTAATAAGAATTATAAATTTATCTGTGCATTAATGTATTATAGTCCCTTCAGATGTATATGTGTGTTGTAATATATGAAATGTAAGTTACATGTATTAACTTGCAAGCTTCAATTTAATAAATATTTTGGTTGCACCGTAATGCCGATGCAAATAGGGGAAGACTACATGAGATGTTAACAAATTTCTGTGGCCAATATCTCATGCAGATATCTCAATATCTCGTGTAATCTTTACCAATTTACATCGAGTCCAATTGCAACAATTTATTACATCAACATAATCCCTATGCATTCAACTATTTATGTCACATTACTGTGTTTCAACATTGTTATTTGAATTTGCATAACTTAGAAATCTTAATAAGTTTTTTTATGTGGTCAGTTTTAGGTAGGTCATTCACTACAAAAAGACAGTTGTTTCCTAACAGTTATAACCGTTAGGAAAAACATACATAAAAGGATATAATATTTATTACTCAAAGAATTAAATAAACAAAGGAATTGACATGAATAAAAGCAGATACAGAATATCATCTGACAAACAACATAGCATAGCAGCGTCTCAATTAAACAGGCCTTGCTGCACCACAACAATAATTTGACTAATTTTGTCGCTTAACCAGGCAGGTTGCATGAACATGAAAACAGGTGAATGTTGTCATGTGATTGCATAGCCACAAGAAGTATGCTAAATACGAGTATCAGTAAGTTTTACCAAAGAAAGAGTTAGGGACGTATAAAGCTATTGAGTATAAAATTTGTTTGCATCACTTTGCTCTACAATTTCAAGCTATCATGTGTCGACCCCAAAACATTTCTAGATTGTTGACCCCATAGCATTCCTAGATTTAACAGATGAACAACCAGGTCATCTACTATTTCTAACACGTCTGGCATCAAATCAAATTAACCATATGGACCATAATCGCTAATAACATCTCCCAAAATAAAGTCTCAACCACTAATAAGGTAATAGATATTTCAGCAAATCAAAGTAAGATATTATATGCACTGAAAAAAAACTTACATGCTTAATATCTTATTTTCCGAAGCACTTCCACTTATATGGTAAGTGGTGCATTGCAACACAGCATATGTAATTAAGTGCTCAAGGTGTATGTTTGAATTTTCAAAAGCAGTGCTGGTAATGTTCCTCATGATTGATTATTAGGAATCCATCTCTTCGGATGAGCTCTACAATCTCTTCTAAGTGTCTGCGTATGTATTTTTCTCTCGCTAGTAAATACATGTTTAAAAGTCTAGGGTACATATCATAACCAACAAGCCTTATAAGGTTCAACCAAATTTGTGGGAGATGGGTAAAACCTTATAACCATTGTTACAGAAAGAAGTTTTGTACAACTATGTTGTCTTCTTAATTCCATCCAAATTTTGTCCTAGATTTTTTTTTTCTTTTAACAGATAATGTCAATAATAGTAAAATGAGAACGCTATTCACTCTGACTCTTTGGGCAAATACCGTGCATCAGAAATAAATGCAGTTAGCTGCAAGGGATCTCGTCATATTTTTCTTCTTCATGAATACATCTTAGTCTAGTAGAAGTCTAAAAAGTTCTTCTTGGGTCCAGGACCTAATCAACTGAAAAGTACAATGGGTTCTCTTGCTGCTTAGATCTACAAAAAGCTCTTTTATCTAAACTTCCCTTTGGCGAAGAATTTGGCACCAACTAAGAGGTATGACACTAAGATGATATCCTCTTAAAATTGTTCAATAGTTCATTAATCATTTTTGTTTTAGAATAGTTCTCCATTATCCCCTATTTGATAAAGACCGTTGGTAATACAGCAAGAAAGCCTTGGTCCTAAATTTCTCGGAAGGCAATTTGAATCCTTGTCTTCCATTTTCCTTAATTAAGGACCATCTCAGTCTCTTACTTACGCAAATATCATTAACAGGTAATCCAAGTTCCGAATTCGCAATCAAACTATGCAGTTAAAAACCGTTATATATCGGATATATCACCGATATATAACGGTATCGGTGATGAACCGATATTTTTTTTGGAAAAAATCGGTTAAATATCGGAACCGATAAAATCGGCCGATATTACCGATATTTTGTAATATATCGGTTTTAATAAAAACCAATATCTCACAGTAATTTTTTTTTTTTTAAACAGGGAATAGGGTCGCTGATGCGAGAGAAAGAGGAAAAAAAACGGTAAATATCACTACACACACACACAATGCAATATCTGTGCATTGGAGAGGTAAGGTGTGTGTGTTTTAGGGGTGTGAGGGTGTTTGGAGGCTTGGGTGATGCAGGCTTCAGGTGAAAGTGCAGCAAGCAGCACATGCTGCCAAGTGTTTCTTAGCAGCAGCTAGTATCAAGGCAATTTCAGTATGTAGGGTTGCAAAGGACTGATGTGCAGACTTGGGGAAGACTCTTAGCTGAAGATTTGTGGGGGAGAAGGTGTGGTTTTCAGTGTGCTGTGAGCAAGACAGCAAGGTGGAGTACATGGGTTTGCAGCAAGCCAAGGGGATAGGTTGGGGGGTTTTCCTTGTGTGATACAGCAGAAGAGGGCATCTTGAGGTATCTTAAGGGGAGGATGTGCCTGAGTATTTGAGTGTAGGACTGTGTGTGTGTGTGTGTGTGTTTTCTAGGAATAGAGATGAGTAGTGAGTGAGGTATAGTAAAGAGTTGACTAAGTGGATGAGTGTAAGTTGAGAGTTATCTTAGCGTAGTGAGTGTTCATGGTTGAGTGCACCAATGCAGTGAGGAGCTAGTTGTGTAAGTATTGGGTAGTGTTGCGTTGGTATGCAATGGAAGTAAAGAGTCATAGCTAACACTATGCTAAAACTATTAAGTGTATTGTTCATATATAAAAATTGTGTTAAAAATGCAAACCGATATTTACCGTTATAAAACCGATATATCGGTGATATATCTATAACTCTACTGGACCGTTATCATGAAAAAACCGTTATTAACTGCATAGCAATCAAATGTATATCTGGGAAGTATATCTAAGAGGTTAAAAGAAAGGCAATATCAGTATCCTGAAGTTAATTGTGAAATTTTCTAATCTAAGTAAAACTTTCCACAAACATGAATCAATTTCCAAATATTTTCTTCGGACACACTAGGATCAAGAAGTAAATATAGTCATATGTAAATTCATGGTCATGCATTCTTAGCAATTATATTGTTCTGATTTCTCTATTTGTAAATTGAGCCTAGTCAGATATATGCTACTGTATCCCTAGGAGTATCTCAAAACAAGATATGAATCAGAGAGCTACATGATCTGATGAGTCAGTAAGGGAAGAACACTTGGATCAGGAGCAGAATTGTTTATCAGATATATTTGCTTTTGTACAGAATATTGACAAATGAGCATTGGTAGCCATTTCTGAATATTCTAATAGTGCAGAGTGGCTAAAGAGAATTCGAACTGTTGTTTTACAGTAAACATAGATTGTAGTCTCCTTAAGAAAAATTGTCGAAACAGATGATATATGACAAGCTTACACTTCATAGAACTCAAAACCATAAACAAACAAAACAAGAATCCAAAGCATGAAAATCTACAAAAGCGTCACCGGCAATGATAAACGAGCATTAATATTTAGATCCAAACCAAAAATTCCACTTGAGAATTAAGCTTAAGAAGTAGCTCTTCCACATTGTCAACTAAAATACAATACATGACTAATATTAATCATTTATATTATTAGAATAAGCATTGAACATGGAAATATAAAACAGGGTATGAAAATCTTTAATTGGGTCAGATAAACATAGGAAGACCAAAAAACCAGGAAAAAAAAAACTGAACCCAAATCATGGAAATCTACAAAAGGGGAATCAGCCATATACGAGAGCCTTATTGTTAGGAACCAAATCAGAAACCCAACTGAGAATTAAGTCAAACTATTTCTACCTTGCCAAATAAAACAAGGCACAACTAGTATCAATCATTAAATATTATAAATGAGCATGAACTTGGAATATAAATCAAGGTATGAAAATATTTAATTTGGTAGTATAAATCGACACTGAGAAAACATTAGTTTGGGTGTGTCATGGTGTATTTTGTAGTATATGTGTTGTGTTCAATATGTGGTCAACATGACAATACACCAATCTTTGGAGTATACATGAACCCTATATGGAAGTCTACAAAAGAGTCATCAGCTAATCTATAGAGCAAAAATCCATTTGATTAAGTTTGAGCAGTAATTTTTCCCATATTGTCGAGAACACTGCAATCCATGTCTGATATAAATCATTTACATTATGAACTAAATCTAAAAGAATTCAATATATATATATATATATATATATATATATATATATATATATATGCAATGGACCTTCTCTTTTTCCGGAGAAGGTGAATAATATCCCAATAGACTTGTAACAAGAAATTACAAATAATAGAACTGCTAAATTCTTTACTGAATCAGCTGAAGATATATTCACAAAATCAAACAGATTTCGGCATCAGAAATGAAACTTTGGGAGAGCTTTTATTTATATATGGCATATAGATAATTTTATTCGTGTAAAAAACTTTCAGAACTGTTCGTTAATAAATTATCAAGCACGGTGTGGACTCGTTTAAAAGCCGCTCGTTAAAACCACCCAAAACTGGACCCCTCATAACCGGTACTCTAAAAATACCTCATAACTGCTACTCCTACAATTGTCAAGCAGATCTTAAATGGGTCCATATAAAATTAAAATGGAGGCCTTAAAACCATAAAAAAAACACTATAGAAAGAGGTCATCAACTATAGAACGAACCCAATGGAGAAAATTAAGATTAAGCCCTAATTTCTCCCACACTGTCAAGTAAATCTTAGGCGCATGCCTAATATCCATCATTAAATTTATATTTGAGAACAAAACATGAACCTAAGCATGAAATTTTCGAATGGATTATAATAAATCAGAAGCAAGTCTGAAAACCCATTTAAAAAAAAGACTAAATTGCAACTTGATACCCCCTCAACTATTGACAATGTTCAACTTGATACCCTCAACTTTTATAGGTAACAACTTGATACCCTGAAAATAATTTGGACCAAAATGCCTCTTCCCTTCCTCCTCCCCTCTCTCTCCAGTTGTGGGTAGGACGGGCGCGGGTGGCCAGCGGGCGGCGGGTGCGCAGGCGGGTTGCGCGCGCGGGCGCGGGGACATGCGCTGGCGCGCTGGGGCACGAGTCGGGCTGCGCGCACGGGGGTGAGCGGGGTCGCGAGGTGGGGGGTCGTCGGGGGCAGGGGCGGGTGGTCGCCGGGGAGGGGGTGAGAAGGGGTGGATGGGGTGGGGTGGGTGGATGTGGGAGGATAGTTTAGGAATAAAATAAATTTTGGGTATCAAATTAAAAATATTAGTTAAGATAGGGTATTAAGTTAGTAGCTATCAAAGTTGATGGTATCAAGTTGAACATTGTCAATAGTTGAGGGTATCAAGATGCAATTAAGCAAAAAAAAATAGAAAAAGGGTCATCAGCTCTAGACCAAAAACCCATTTAGAAATTTCGTTTTAACAGTAATTTCTCCCAAATATGTGCGTAATATCCTACAAATATGAACCGGGGAATTGAAAATTGTCAATGGATTCTGTGGATCGGCAACGATCCCTAAGAAACCCCAAAATAAACTAAAGTTCAAAAAACAAATCAGTCACAGAGCATGGAAATTAGTTTCTCTAGGGCTCGGGGTTGAATCAATAGTCGTCGATGAGAGAGAGAGAGAGAGAGAGAGAGAGAGAGATTACCAGTGAGCCTTCGCCAGTCCTCGGAGAGAGAGAGAGAGAGAGGAGAGGAGAGATGATCGACTTGAATTGAGGGTTAAGAGAATTAAGTTAGGGTGTTGGTGTTTGGTTGTAAGTTTTTGAGGGTTGGGAACGAGATTTAGATTCCTTATCATTGTTTGGTATATTTAAAAATTTTAATTAGGGGACTTCATATTCTACAAGAAATTATTGTATGATTCTGACTTACCATGTGACAATAATAAATGGTGAGTTTGGCAGGTAAAGTATAAAAATTTCTCTTATAATTTGTCTCGTTAGCAAATTAAGACCCCCTAAAATTTTTGTTCGAAATAGTCCATCTGGTTCATTTTTCATTAAAAAAATATAATAAAAAAAAACGAAAATCCTAAACTACCCTTCCCCTCTCCCCCCCCTCCCCCCCCCCCCCCCCCCCCCTCCATCACAGACCCCCCTCCTCTTCCTCCTCCAGCTCCTCCCTCCTCCACCTCCTTCCCTACCGTGCTTCCTCCTCCTCCTACTCTTTCTCTCCGCGCCCCCTACCCTTCCTCCCCGAGCACCTCCCCTCATCCCTGCGCCCCCACCGGGCCACCCCCTCCTCTCCGCGCCTCACCCCCTCTCCTCCCCGAGCCCCCCTCCTCCCCACGTCTCACCCCCTTCCTCCCCGAGCCCGGCCACCTGCGCCCCCTCCTCCGCGCTCCCCCTCCTCCCTCGTTGTCGCTGCTGTGCCGCCGCAGGTGGCCGGGCGCGGGGAGGAGAGGGGCTTGGGGGAGGGGGCGTGGGTGGCCGGGCTAGGGGAGGAGAAGGGGATAAGGCATGGGGAGGAGGGAGGATCGGGGAGGAGAGGGGGTGGCGGGTGGGGGCGCAAGGAGGAGGGGGACCGAGTGGGGGAGGGGGAGGAGGGGGGTGATGTGCGGGAAGGAGAGGGGGTGGCGAGTAGGGCGCGAGGAGGAGGGGGGTGGCCCTGTGGGGGCGCGGGGAGGAGAGGGGTGAGGCGCGGGGAGGAGGGGGAGGGGGCGTAGGGAGGAGGATGAGGAGGGAGGAGCTGGAGGAGGAGGGGTGGCCCGGTGGGGGCCCGGGGAGGAGAGGGGTGAGGCACGGGGAGGAGGGGGAGGGGGCGTGGGGAGGAGGAGGAGGATGAGGAGGAGTGGAGGAGGAGGAGGGTTAGGGGGAGGGAGGAGGTTCTGTGATGGAGGGGGAGGGGAGAGAGTTAGGATTGTGATTATGGTTAGGATTAGGATTAGGGAGGGGTATATTAGTTATTTTATGTCGAATTTGACGTTCGTTAACGGCAAAAAATTAAATTGGGTGCAAAATACACCAAATATAAAATGCAAGATTTTTTTTTAATCCAAGAGTCTTTAATTGCAAAAACGCAAATCTAATGAGAATTTTTTTGCACTTTATCCTGAGTTTGGCCAATAACTTTTTGACATTTGACATAAATATTTGACATTGTTATAACGTAGGTTACTAAAGGGTTGGATTCCCACTTTGAATTTTAGTCCCACATTGGTTAGAGATTAGTATTACACCTTCATTGGGTTGTATAAATAAGGCATTTGCCTCCCATTATGTGATTACACGAATACGAGATATTCTCTCATATTTTCTTCTTCCTTCTTCTACGTTTATTCTAGCACGTTATCAGCACGAAGCTCTAACGGGAGAAAATAAGCGAGAGCATACCATGAACATCTAGTGAAGCCGCCATTTGCGGATTCTCCACTTCGATAATTGGTATGGTTATTTATGTTTATTTTTTTTCTGCATATGCATACCATAGGCGCTGCCTAATGTTGATGTTTATACATCTCTTGGCATACCGCTAGGGCAAAAAGAATAATTTTTATCCATTCATCTCACTTCTTTTAGTTACCTCTGATAGCACTCTGATGTTAATCGCATATAGATCACTCGGAGAGAACGCTGGAGTTATTCTTTCTTTTATATATGTTAATACATTCAGATCAAAACTATCAAAGATCTGATGACCATGAACATGAATTATTTGGTCTATATATATAAGACTTTTGGAACAACATTGTTCGAAGCATACCATATATGGTATTTTTGAAAGCTTCTTGAACATAATCATTGTTTGAAGCATACCATGAACATCTAGTGTTTGGAATTTACCTACGACTTATGGAACATCATTGTTCGAAGCATACCATGAACAAGATTTGTTTGGTATAAATAGACTTCTGAAACATCATTGTTTGAAGCATACACCATGAACATGAATCGTTTGGTGATTTACCAAGTTATTATGTTAACTTATTATTTTTGATCTTATACGACAATATGTCGAGCCTCACAAAGCATGATTTTAAGCCTCTAAACTTAGAAGGTCATAACTTTCTCAACTGGAGATTGGATGCTGAATTGCACCTTCAAGCCAAAAGCTTATGTGACACAATTGTGGCTGATAAGCCAATATTTGCACAAGATAAAGCGAAGGCTTTAATTTTTCTAAGACATCATATTCATGATGATCTCAAGGCTGAGTACTTAACAGTCAAGGATGTCACGCCCTAGTCCCAAAATATCGAGGGACTAGACACGTGGCAATGGCCAGCAACACACACCGATGGACAAACCCAATTTAATGGATCCACCGGGGCGTACTTAAGCTGTAATACAACAATCAGGGTCTACTAATCTCATCCACAGAATAAATACATAAATATCAACAAAGGAAATAGAAACATCATCAGTCACAAGTAAATAAAATCGGGGAACAACCCGATATTAAGTCTGTTACAATTGTTCACTTAAACAAGAAATAAAAGAGTTTTAATTGTATCAAGACTGAGCATGGAAGAAACATATGCTCAGGAGAAATCCTCTGCAATCACCTCGTCCTCGGTTCCTGGTTCTGCTCCTGCTAATGCTCATGTTCCGTAGACCCCGGGATAGATCTCGTATGCTAACCCTGGGGACATAATCCGGATCCAGGTCCTCAGGGGACATAGCAAGGTACAAAATAACTCATGCCAAAATAAAAGCAGTGCAGCAATAAATGAAACAATAAGGTAAACTATATAACCAACTAAGTGATATGCAAGTGAGAGTTTTAGTCATACTTGGGCTGAGACTACTATAGGATCAGTGTCGGAGAAACCCATAGCAGTATTCTCTCGAAGGGCCAGTACGGTACCAAAGCTCTGTGTCAGAGTCTAAGGCACTTCCAGTAAAGTATTATATATATATATTCAGCCGTTTGTATGGTAAATCTCTCCCCACCCAATGTAATCTCACGTCACAGTTTCATAATATCTCATGTCCATGTCACGCAAGATCAAAACTAATGCAATAAGTCAGAATAAAATCTAAGCATGTAAAAATGTATATGTCATAAACATGTATCCTATACAGAATCACCTTGAATATTTCAGGAAGATTATGTCTCATGATTAGTGTTAGGTGTCCTGGGTATAACGTACTTGATATGGCAAGTACAAGAATGTAAAGGGTCACGATATCCATCTCTAGGTGACATTACACAACTCCGCGTACGGTGTTGGCACCCAACTATTAATTGGATGCTAAGTAAAGTCACACGGTCCTAGGTTAAGCATGCACAACAATGTATAAATAAGTCAAGGAAATAAGTAGCAAGGTACACTTGCCTGGGGTTCTGGCTCCAACTGTAGCTCTGGTCTCAGTGGAATTTGCTGGTACTCCTCCGGTTGCTAAAATAAACATCACCATCAGATTCAAAAAATATCAAATAGCTAGAAACGCCTGTCCTTGAGTCCAATTTGGACACATGGGCAAAAATGATAGTTTCTGGTCAAAGCGGGGTCCACATGTGGGCCGCTTCGACCGAAAAACATGTCAGAACCAATGGTCTCCAAATTCATCAAACTTAGTGTCAAAAAGTCCAGAACGATGATACGAACCCAACGGAACTTCCAGAACTGGATTCCGATGAGCCGATCACAAAATCGCCCATCAAGTGGAGCCGCGGGGCCCACGATACGCGATTTTGTCAACGTTCTCAAAATCGAACCAAACTTGGGTCACAGGACCAGCGTATTGCTATGAGTCTGATAGCGTAAGTTTCATTTTGATCCGACGTGTGTACACAAAGTTACAACGAGATCCAAAACAGGCCGATACGGGACGTTGTCGGCGGATACGCATTGATTTCGGTGTGCACGCATATCCAAATCAACTTCTGCGAAATCTCGCACGTCCGTATCAATGGCGCGCACCTTTCGGTGAAGACCGCACGCGACCAAGTTGTCCCGTTTGGCGGGGCGCACTCAGTTCCGGGGAAAATAGGGTATTATTTTTCCTTTTTTTGGATCGCGGTTCGCGATCGCCACAGGACGCGACACACCGAGCGGGTTACACGGCATCGAGAGGGTCACACAGGGTTCTCATCATAACAGACGGAATGGAAAATAGAGCAACGAGGAGAGAGAAAACACTACCTGAATAGGGCTACGCAGAACGGGGTTCTCGTGTCCGCGAGGTGACTCGACACGACACAGTATCCTGTGTCCGGGCTAGGGTTCCGGTGGCTGCTGGCCGGAGCTTGCCGGGGCTGCAGGGCTGCGGAGGAGCTGCTCTGGTCGTCGTGGAGGAGGGGAGACCAGCGAGGTGGCTAGGGTTCCGGTGGCGGAGACGTTGGTGGGTGGTGGCGGTGGCACTGGGGAAGAAGGGTGGCGGAGGCGGCTCGGCTGAGGGCGGGTTCGTCGGGCGGAGCTCAGGGAGGAGGGGCGGCGCTGAGGGGCTCGTCGGGGAAGATGGGTCGAGCGGGGCGGAGCTAAGACGGGAGAGGGTGGAGACGACGGGGAGACGATGGTCGAGGGGCGGGTTTTATAGAGGCGGAGAGGGAGGCGGAGCGGTGGCGGCCGGTGCGGGAGGCGGAGCGGCTGGGGGAGCGGAGCAGCCAGCGGGCGTTGCGGGGGAGGCGGAGCGACGAAGACACGAAGCGGCGGCCGGCGGAGACGAAGAAGCGTCGGGTCGGGGAAGAAGAAAGGTTAGGCGGGTCGGGTCGGGCGGAGGATGGGATCCGACCCGATCTGCTAAAGAAATAAATGCGGGTTCGGGTCTGAGGGTTTCGGGTCAACGAGTTAGACCCGGATCCGACCCGGAGGGTTGGGTTCGGTTCAATTGAACCGGGTCCAGTTTGGGTTGGTTTGGTTTATTTAAAATAAACCGAGTTTATCCTAGGGTTTATTTGGTTTATTATAAACTTGGTTTTTTGGTCTTTAAAAATGCTTTCGGGGTCCAATAAATTTTCAGAAAATTACCCTATGTCTAATTTTTTATTTTACACCAGAAAATATTATTTTTATAATATTTTAATATTATTTAACATCAATTAAAATCAGTTAATTATAAAATACTTTGATTTTAATTACAGAAAAATTCCAGAAAATTCTGAAAAATTGTAAAAATCTATTTTAAAATTTCCTGAAAAATCAGGGGGTTTACAAAGGATCCCTTGGTACTATGGAATTCTCTAGCTGAGAGATATGATCACCAAAAAATGGTCATACTACCAGGTGCACTCTATGAATGGCTCAATCTACGTTTCCAAGATTATAAGACAGTTGTAGCCTACAATTCAGCTATGTTCAGGATTACTTCACAATTGAAGTTATGTGGTGAAGAAGTGATAGAGCATTCCATGCTAGAGAAAATGTTCACCATATTTTATGCGACTAATATGACCCTACAACAGACGTATAGGGAGAGAAATTTTAAGAAGTATTCCGAACTCATTGATGTCTTATTCGTGGTCGAGAAAAAGAGAGAGTTATTAATCAAAAATCACACTAGTAGACCAACTAGGTCTGCAACAATTCCAACTGAAGTGAATGCGACTAGTACTCAAAAAATATGACCAATACTAGGGGTCAAGAAAATCATAAAGGTAGAGGACATGGACGTCGTGGAAGCCAAAAAAATGGCTACAATCTGGGTCCAAAGAACGATACACAGTTCAAAAATAAGAAATTTAATCCTCAAAGAAACAATGCCCAAATTTTTAATCCAGCAGCTCCAACTGATATTTACAAACGTTGTCGAAGAACTGGTCATTGGATGTGAAACTGTCGAACCTCACAAAAGAAAGTGGACGAGTATGAAGTCTCATAGGGTGTGGAGACTAATCTCATGGAGGGTACAACACAAATGGATTTTAATAATTTCTTCCAAGATAAGAATGGAAACGCAATTTTGGAAGACCAGTTCAACGCCATGATAGGCGAAGTCAATGAATAGTTATTGTATGCTTATATAAGTTTATTTACTTTCCACTTTGAATAAATTGGTTATTATATGATCAATAGTCTAGGTAGTTTACTTTCTTTGAAGCAATTTCATTTAGATTTAGATTAAGTCGTAATAATTGGCAATATGTCAAGTTTAACCATTTAGTAGCATATTAATATATTATTAATTTTTGTTTTTGAAATATATGGACAATTATAATGGCATATGCTTGATAGATAGTGCAACAACTCATACTATATTAAAAACTAGGAAGTTTTTCACAAGATATGCCTCAAACACTGCCAAGGTGACCACCATTGATGGACCCGTGCAGATTATAGAAGTTTATGGTAAGGCCGATGTTGTGTTGCCAAATGAAACACACTTAGTCATTCGAAATACATTATTCTCTAGTAGATCTAATAGAAATCTACTCAGCTTTAGAGATATTCGAATGACAAATTTTATGTTGAAACCATGAATGATGATAGCAAAGAGTATCTTTGTATCACCTCTAATGTTGGAAGCAATAAGCTCACATTAGAAAAGTACAAGTTAATCTCCTCGGGGCTATATCAAACTACTCTGAAGGTAGTAGAATCTCACCCCATCACTAGCAAAAGGCTAAAGGATCCAAGGAATCTAATCCTTTGGTATGACAGATTGGGTCATCCAGGATCGACTATGTTGAGAAAGGTCATCAACAATACCAATGGGCATAATTTATCATATCAAAGTCTTTCCTTTCCTACTGAACATTTGTGTGTAGAGGGTAAACTCATTACAAGACCTTCACTTCTCAAAATAGCTTCTGAATCACTACCATTCCTTCTGAGAATACAAGGTGATATTTGCGGACCTTCCAAAGTCTGCGGTAAGGCTAATCTATAAGCAACCTCTCTGACGCGTTCTAGCACATCGAATGGTCCGATGTACCTCGGACTCAGCTTTCCTCTGCCACCAAATCTTATAGTCCCTCGAGTAGGCGAGATCTTTAGAAATACGTTATCTTCCACCTGGAACTCTAGGGGTCGTCGATGCGCATTCGCCCAATACTTCTGTCGGTCCTGCGATGCTCGTAGGTGCCCTTGGATCTTCTTCACCTTCTATACTGTACGAACAACCAACTCGGGGCCAAGAATCTGTCTCTCGCCTATATCGCTCCAACATACGGGGGAACGACACTTTCTGCCATACAACGCTTCATAGGGAGCCATCTGGATGCTCGCTTGGTAGCTGTTGTTGTAGGAAAACTCGACCAAATATAAATGGTCCTCCCAAGATCCTCCGAAATCAAGCATGCACGCTCTTAACATGTCTTCCAATGTCTGAATGGTGCACTCTGACTGGCCATCTATCTGTGGGTGATACAATGTGCTGAACTTCAGGCGGGTACTGAGACTCTCTTGCATACTCCGCCAAAAGTAAGAGGTAAACCTCGTATCTCTGTCGGATATAATGCTAACTGGCACTCTGTGTAGTCGCATAATATCTCTCATGTACATATCTGCTAGGACCTCTATAGATTGTCCGACTCAGAAAGGTAAAAAGTGTGCGGACTTGGTGAGTCTATCCATGATTACCCATACTGCATTTCGACCACTAGGACACCTCGGAAAGCCCGTAACAAAATCCATAGTGATATGCTCCTATTTCCACTCCGGTATAGGGAGCGGTTAAAGCAATCCTGCAGATCTCTGATGCTCAGCCTTGACTTGTTAACACACCAGGCACTTGGCCACAAAGCGTGCTATCTTTCTCTTCATTCCATGCCACCAGTAGTACTGTCTCAAGTCTCTGTACATCTTCGTGCCTCCTGGATGGATAGAGTAGGTTGAACTGTGTGCTTCTGTCATCAACTCCTGCCGAAGCTCTCCATTTGGAACATAGAGGCGATATCCACATCTCAAGGTTCCGTATTCATGTATACGTAGTCCTGTCTGTATTCCAGTCTTTGTCCTCTGTCTAAGCCTTTGGAATCTGGCGTTTGTTGGTAAAGCAGCCTTGATCCTCTCCACTAATATCGACTGCAATTGGAAACTCGACAACTGTCTGTCTACTCCGGGCATAACGACTTCTATACCCATCTGCTCTAGATCTCTCAACAGATGTTGCTGTGTAGTCAAGAAGAATGCTATGGGTTTTCTGCTCAACGCATCAGCTACTACGTTTGCCTTTTCCAGGTGGTACTGTAGCTCAATCTCGAAGTCTGTCATCACCTCGAGCTAACGTCTCTGCCTCTGGTTTAGATCCTTCTGAGTGTAGACGTACTTTAGGCTTTTGTTATCAGTGAATATCTTTACTCTTTCTCCATATAGGTAGTGTCTCCAAAGCTTCAAAGCAAATATCACTTCTGCAAGCTCCAAGTCGTGAGTGGGATAGTTCTTCTCATGGGTCCTCAACTGTCTAGAAGCATAGGCTACAACATTTCCATGCTGCATCAAGACACATCCTAATCCTTTCCCGGATACATCACTATAGATCACGAATCCTCCGGGTCCAGATGGTATGGTCAAGATGGGTGCCGTACTCAAATGCTTCTTCAGCTTATCGAATGCCTTCTGACACTCCTCTGTCAAAGTGAACTCCTGCTCCTTACGGGTCAAACGGGTCATCGGCTCTGCGATCTTTGCGAAGTTCTCCATGAACCTCCGGTAATATCCGACAAGTCCTAGAAAGCTCCTCACTTCTAAGACATTGGTAGGTGTTGGCCATGTCTCTACTGATAAAATCTTTGCCGGATCTACTGAAATACCATCTCCTGAGATGGCGTGTCCAAGGAAAGCGACACGATCTAGAAGAAACTCGCACTTGCTCAGCTTGGCATAAAGCCTCTCCTCAGCGTCTCTAACACTAGTCTCAGATGCTCTTCGTACTCCTCGTGGCTCTTTGAATACACCAAGATGTCGTCGATGAAGACTACCACGAACCGGTCTAAGTATTGGTGGAATACTCTGTTCATCAAGTTCATAAATACAGCTGGCGCATTCGTCAGTCCAAAAGGCATCACTAAGAACTCGTAGTGACCATAACGAGTCATGAATGTTGTTTTTTCAATGTCTTCTCTTCGTACCTTCACTTGATGATAACACGATCTCAAGTCAATCTTTGTAAACACCACTGCTCCTGTCAGCTGGTCGAACAAATTATCAATCCGCGGCAGGGGTACTTGTTCTTGATAGTCAAAGCATTAAGGGCTCTGTAATCAATGCATATGTGTACCGTTCCATCCTTCTTAGGTACAAACAATACTGGTGCTCCCCAAGGTGATGCACTAAGATGGATAAATCCCTTGCTCTACAACTCCTCTAATGTTAGCTTCAGCTCATCTAGTTCCTTCTTCGCCAATCGGTATACATTAAAAGATACCGGTGCTGCTCCGGGTACTAGCTCGATGGTGAACTCCACGTCTCTATCTAGCGGTAAGCCTGGCAATTCTTCAGGAAAAATATCCTCAAATTCTGCAACTATCGGTGGGGGTACCATCTCTATAGCCATGTAAGTTCCAGCTATTTGTCCTACTCCTTGTTCGACGGTCCCTCGCATGTACTCGAACTTCGGTTGATCTGGCGATCTAAAGGTGACGCTACCCTTCCGGCAATTCACTACGACATTATACTGGCTTAACCAGCCCATGCCTAGCACAACATCAAAGTACGGCATGGGTAATACCAAGAATCATGCTCTCTTCTCTCTACCACATACGACTACCGAACATATTCTAATAGTGCTGGTAACCGGCACGATACCTCCTCCGGTAAGAATCTTCCAACTCTTAGGTAAGGAGGAAGTATCTACTCTATGCATTGCTACAAATCTACTAGATATGAATGATAAGGTAGCTCCAGAATCAAACAATGCAGTCGCAGGTAATGACGCAACTAAAATGGTACCTGTGATAGCTTCCCCTTCTGTTTCCTCCTTTGTAGCTGCTAGTGCAAAGGCTTGTCCATGCCTCTGCCCTCCGGTCTGCTGTCGAGCTCGGTCAAACTGCGCCTACTATAGGGCCAAGGGTGGTCCCCTCTGAAATCCTCCAGGTGCTGGTGGACGTTGGCCTCCTGGCGGTGGTAGTATCCTCGAAACTGGTGCTGTTGGCCTCTGTCCGGCCGGTGGTGCTGTCTCTCTGCGCTGTGGGCAGTCTCGAACCTGGTGCTGGTCTGACCCACAAATCAGACATATCCTCAGTCTCTTTCTACAGTCCTTCTCGTAATGTCCTCTCTTTCCATAGTGGTAGCAGGTCGAAAGCTTCCTTTGCTGGTATGGCGTTGTCCTCTGCTGTGTCTGTGCTCCGGGGCGATGGATCGCCCTCCTATTCTGGGCTGGGCTCTAGCTGGTGCGGCTATGTTGGAACGTCTTGCTCCTCTGCCGATGGCCTCCTGGACTCTCGCCTCTGAAAGAACCTCTTCATATGAAATTCTCGCCTGTGCGGTGTTATACCTCTGTAGCTCGAAGGTGAGGCCGTGATGGAATCTCTGGGCCTTCTCTAGATCATTGGGTATCAGGACGACACCAAATCTGCTAAGGTGGCTGAACTCCGCGTCATAGGCGTCAACATTCATATTTTTCTGCTCTATATGTAGGAACTGGGAGTACAGGGCATTTTTGATTGTAGCTGGGAAATACTTCGCATTGAAGTACTCTAAGAACTGTTCCCAAGTCTGGCTCTTGCCTACACTGTGCTCAATAGAATCCCACCAGTGATAGGTTTTACCTTTCAATTGGGCCCTTACTACGGTCATCCAAAGATCTGGGTGCAGTTGTGAAGCCTCTAGTAGCATCTCCATGTTGGCGACCCAATCAGAGATCTGCTCTACGGTCTCGTTGCCCGAGAAAGTATCTGGTCCCATCTGTCGAAACTATCTTACAGTGTCACATGTCTGGGCTGGTGTAGGTGCTGGCACTGGTGCTGTGACAGGTGTCCTCTCTAGTACTGCCATCAAACTCTGTCTCAATATCTCGGTCTGATGCCACTGTGCTTGCATCATAGTCTGAAAGAACTAAAGCAGCTGTGGCTGTCCATCTAGCTGTGGCATCTGGGGTGGATAAGGTGGAGGTGGTGGTAGTGGAACCTCTGGCTGTGCGGTAGGTGTCTCCTCAGATGTCGGCCTCTCGGTCTGCAGCATTGGTGTAGCTCCTGAAGTCTAGCCCTCAAAATGCAGTGTGGGGATCATCTGTAAAGTCTGTCCCTCTGGCTGCTGTGTAGGATCGTCCTGAGAAGTCTCGTGCCAATGAATCAGCGGGGCCTGTGGCGGTGGTTGCCCTCCAGGTAGTCCCTGGGGTACTTCTTCTCCTTGGGTGGTGTTATCTGGCGCCATGGCACTGGGTGCTCCTCGTCCACTGCGCAAGTTCATCTTGCTGCAAGAGACAGGATTTCATTAAAAGAGTACGGGATCAAGCAAACAAGATGCAGATATTTAGAAGCAATACGAAGAAAATTTAAAGACGAAATCAAAGTGGATGAGACCTAAAAATTTATATCCTATTGCAGGCTCGATGGGCATGTTACCATACCACAAGTAAAAAAGTTGACCTGTATGGGCCACCACTAAAACCATGTCATGCCCCAGTCCCAAAATACAAGGAACCAGGCCACGTGGCAATAGCCAACTGTCACATCTCCGAGGATATCCAAATTTAATGGATCCTAATAAAGAGTGCTACGGTGTCCTAAAATACTAACATGTCCAATAGCAATCAATAACAGGTAATCTAATCTCATCCACAACATAAACAGCAAGAATGTACTAATAATAAATGCTGGAAGATAAACGCCAGTCTCGAAATATCATAGTACAACCAATAATGTTTGGTGGGAACAAACCCACTACTATGACGAAATAAAATACTGAAATGATAGGTAAAAGATAATGACTAGGGCATCGGCTGACTAGATAATGATGCTCCTAATCCTAGGCAGAAGGCATACCACGTGATCACGGAAACTCTGACGGCAGCACCTCTAGCTCTTCTGCGATAGCGAAACTCGTCTCCTGTCCTGGGCCGTACACTGTAGGATAATATGCCTCGTCCAAATCTGGAAAGGTACCAGGTCCTCAGAGGGACGTAACAAGATACATAGAAGCATGCCATATATAAATACTGAATAAAAATAAATACAATAAAGGGTGTGCTAATCATCTAAGTGAATGCAATGTGAGGACAACTTTGATACGTATGGGTAGGCGTAGGCATAATGTCCAATACCCCGAAGAGTGTGGCAGTAGTGCAGTATAACGTCCATATCGCTCCGAAGAACGTGGCAGCAGTACAGTATATCGTCTATATCGCTTCAAAGAACGTGGCAGCAGTGTAAAGGGAGTCATTGGATCCGTGGCTTCTCTGGATACTACGGACTCCAATGGATGTATCCCATACGGCGCCCACTAATGTCCTCCCCGCCCAATATAGATACACAAGTCGAATACTCGACGTGCGTACCACGTATCTATATGCCAAGTCTCTACCAATAAAATATAACCTGAACTACGTACTAACCGTGATGTAGGTTACACGCACCGATAGCTAGTCGAGTATACGAACCCGCATCCCAATATGAATATGTCTCAGTGAAACGTGTAAGAGTGTCAGGTCTCAGAAGATACCAGGGTATCCTCCAAAGGTGAGTTTGCTAACAACTAGGTCAAGTATACTAATCAGCGACGCATCCGTTGAATGCACCCGAATCAATCTCGAACGCACACAGTTGTATAAAATAAAAGCAACAAGGATACAATACAACATATGCATAATTTAAATTAGACAAAAACTATGGCAAGGTATCTTGCCTGAGTCCTCAAGCTGTGAATGCCAATAGCCTGCTCCTGCAGTGTCTCCTGGCTGATCCAACGATCCTAAATACACCAATATAATATAGAAATCCATTATCAGATACTAAGTAATATATACACTACGTTGCTCTTCAGTACTGACGCAAGGATCGCGTCGGTTGAATACAGAGTCGCGGGTGCATGTAGCTAAGATACACACGTGACCTATCTTCAGTCACCGTGTATCCCGCGATAGTAAAAATGCTAAGGTCATAAGTCACCAACTAATTATGTTTAGTATAATTAATGATCCTTATCATCCGTCTTAGGATTCTTGTCGATGTCCAGGTTTAATGATGCTTTACAAGTCTTAAATAACAATTTCTGCTTACAAGGACGTTCACTAAGTTATTGATTACTAACTTCTTAGTTATTAAGAAATCTGATTAGGCATACATATATTCATAATTAGGGTTTCCAAATTAACTATTTCGTGTCCATGCCAAAACACGACTCGACGACACTGTGATAAAACTATTCATGATACAAAGGGAAATAGGCCAACGAGAGTTACCTATTCGAGGATGAACGTAGGGGGGTTCTGCTCGTCGCCGTGCGCACTCGCCGGTGGCCAGCGGAGCTCTGGCGTCGGCGGCAAGTCTCGGCAGCAGCAGCAGCGGCTTTGCAGCAGCGGCGTCGGCACGGCTGAGAACGGCGTAGGGGTAGGTCAGGGCAGACTTAACGGTAGTGGTCGGTGGTGCCAGAGGCTGCGGGGGTACTTGGCAGCGGCTATGGCGGATGTGGATGGATGAGTTGGTGATGGTGAAGTCGACGAAGGCGTTGGCGGCTGGGAGGGTGGTCCAGCAGCGAGGGTGGGTCCGATGACCGCGGTGGGCTGGCAGTGGCCGATAAAGTCGGGCAGTCGAGGGGAGCTCGGTGCAAGGGGGGAAACGGCTAGGGTTTGGCTAGGGTTTTGATAAATAGTAAAAACTAGGGTTTTATGTGGGATTATGTGTATTTATAGATGTTGGCTCTCGTGGGCTATCCTTGATATTTGGGCCTGCCAGGGCTCGAGGGTGGGGCTGGTCCATATTTAAGGTGTACACGGGCTTGGTCTAGTCCTGTTTTTGGTGAACTTGGCCTCAACTTAATTAAATTACAAATTAATGCGCAAGGTGCTCACTTACGAATATTGCGAAGCTAAGGTGAGACGCAATGATGAGTATCTAAGTTTGCACAATGGTCAGAGGGGTAGCCTAGCATGTCTAAGAGATGTTCATGACCTTCGGTGGAAGATAACTACTGGTGTGGTGCTCCATTCTCGAAACAACGGCAAGGTGTATTAGGACAAATAATTATTGCACATTTATTCCAATTGTATCCAATTAATTCTAGTCCCTCTATTTAATTTAAATTGAACCCTAAATTGGTCGAGAGGGTTTACACCGGCAACGTCATGCTTAAGGTAGACAACAAGTCCGCCATCTCCTTCAGCAAAAATCCTGTCTTCCATAACCGAAGAAAATATATGGATACAAGGTATCATTTTATTGGGAGAGTGTCGACAGAGGGAAGGTTGAGGTCGAGTACATCAACACTGAAGAGCAGCTCGCAGACATTCTTACCAAGATGCTCGGGCGAGTCAAGTTCATTGAGATGAGACAGAAGCTCGGCGTCAAAGAGGTGAATCTCATACAACAGGCTTAGGGGGTAATTTGTTAGAGTTAATCCTGTTGAGGAGGTTGAAGCAGTTGTTATTTGGATTTTAATAAATCCCTAGTCTTTAGGAATTTTGTTATTTGTTCTATGCAGTTAATTTGTTTTGATTTGTTATCACTTAGCTAGAATATGGTTAGAGGGTGCTACTTTTATGCATTCTGTTAGAGTTGTAAATGGCTATTTAAAGGCCAAGTTGAGGTTGAACATAATACAAATGATTCATTCCAAGAATCAAATACTCCTCTCATCTTACAGTCATATATATTTCTAACACTCTCGGAAGAGGACATCAACATTATAGTCATGAGAACAACGTACATAAGGAGAACCATGGGGACGACATCTGGAAAGGAAACTCTAGTAATATAGGTAGTGGGTAGACAATGGCCCTATTTATATCCTTCTACTAGATACATACAGATATCTCAAGCAAAAAAATATATCTTTTATTGAGATTGAGATCCTCAATAAAATTTAGTTAAATCAATATTTTGGATGTAATATTGATAATAATTTTGATATCTATTTTATTTATAAATAAATTAGTATAAACTTTATTTTTATACCTACTCAAAATTTATTTGCTTTAAATAAAATAGATAATTTTATAGATAACTTGTCATTATCCGAGCACATAATTTTTTGTTTAAAAAGAAATTAAGTAAATAATATTAAAATAAGTAGTATATTTTGGATGATAATAATGTAATATTATCTATTTATTGATTTTATTTTGAATAAAAAATATCTACTTGTCAAATTTAAAGAAAACAAATATATATAGACGGTGCTCAACCCATTCTCTCTCTCTCTCTTTTTCTCTGCGTTAGGCCCCTTCATCCTCCGTACTCGAACTCAAATTCCAACCTGCACTGGCGGTGCTGCCTGATCCCCGCTCGGACCTGTCGTCGAGGACTACATTCACATGCCTTACCCAGGTCGACTCTGACTTCGCACTTGCCCGCGCACTCCGAGAACAGGTACAGTTAGGGTTAGAAGTTTTTTCAAAGTTAGGGCTTATGAGTCCTTTGCAGTCGCAGGAGAAAGCGTACATGAAGCTGAGAATGGACGGAGGAGGCGGGGATGGCAGCGCTTTCGTGATCTTCGAGTCTGGGAGCTACGTATATGAGAAAGAAATCGACGGCCACAATTGTACCGAGGAGGTGGTGGAGGGGAGCGACTACAGAGTTGACGTCTTCAACCCAAATTACTGGGCCTTAGTCCACACACTTGAGTCTGGCGATGAGCGGGAGATAGCCATGAGGCTGATAGTGCTTGAGCTCGCAGTACTGAACGAGAAGGATTGTGAGAAAACTCTAAATCCGAAAGAATTTTTCTTATTGGTTTTTTTAGTTATTTTGGATCTTTGTTTTGATTAGATCTTGGTGTACTTGTTAGGGGGAGTGGTAGAGATGATGCTCTTCTTCAGCACCCAAGCTCAAGTTGGACGGTAAATATAAATCTCAAATTAAAAAATTTAATTTTAATGCCTAATTTATAATTAATTGTTATGGTTAGGGAGACTATTGTGATTACGAGATGAGCCTTAGATTATCATTATTTACATATCAACCGAACATCTTATTTCCATGTAGGGATTATGTTGTCCCATGTATGTTTGATAATACTCCTAGTAAAAGCCAAATAGATCCATACACATAAAAAATCCTAATCCTCCCCCCCTCTCTCAACCGACCCATCCTCTACATGCCTAAGTGGCAGCCCCCTTTTTGCTCGAGTGGCAGCCCCACACCCAGCCTCCCCCTATCCGAGTAACAATGCACCCCTACCCGAGTGGCCCCCTCCTGATGTTTGGATCTTCAAAGGATAGACAATGGTTTGTTTGTATGGACCTCTGACTCTCGATGTGGGTATCAGGAGTTAACAGAGAGCATACCTCGGTTTGAGTAAATTTTTGTTCCTGACCCGATATCCACATCAGGATCTAATAGAAAGTAACCTAGTTTGCTTCTCTGTCTTGGCTTATGTGATCCACCTTCAATCTCTTCTTTCCTTATGCAAGTTGGTTTCGGCTATGTTTATCACGCAATAGCAGAGTTAATATGATTATCGGGTCGAGATGACCAATCGACAGTCAAATAGAGAACATTGATGGATGACAAACACTGAGGTAAATAGCAGTGCTACTAACACCAGTACCAAAAATACAATGGTGGGGACATTGAGTACTGGTACGATGGTTTCATCGATTCAACTTGTCGATAGACGGTTGGATGGACCAGATGGTTTGTCACGCCCCAGTCCCAAAATACCGTGGGACCGGATACGTGGCAATGGCCAGCAGTACGCACCGATGGACAACCCAATTTAATGGAACCATCAGGGCATACTTAAGCTGTAAAATCAAGTCTACGACAATCATGGCACAACTAATCTCATCCACACAAGATATAAAAATATGATCCACAGAATAAATAAGAAATATAAATCATCAGCTAGTCTCACAAAGTACTTTGGGGAACAATCCGATAAACATCTAGTACAATGGTTCAACAGACCAGAATATAAATGACTGAAATAAATAATAAATACTGAGCATGAAACATGGATGCTCAGGAGAAGTCTTCAGCTAACACCTCATCCTCGGATGGCAATACAGCTCCTGGATCAGCTCCTGCAGCGGTCCCGTATACCTCGGGATAGATCTCGTCCTCAAATCCTGGGGACATAATCCGGATCCAGGTCCTCAAGGGACATAGCAAGGTACAAGAAAGCTCAAGCCAAAATAAATGCAGTGCAGAAAATAAATAGAATAAATAGGGCAAGTAAGTAAACATCTGTGTGAAATGCAAGAGAGAATATCAATAGTACTCAGGTTGAAATAACTACAAGCTCTGTGTAGGGAAGCCGGTAGAAGTGGTATCATGAGGTGGTCTAGCTCAGCGGGAGACTGAGTAGCCGGCATAACATAATCAACCTGTAGCCTGTGGGTCTCTCCAGCAATAGATGGAACAATAAGGGAATACTAAATAACCAGCTAAGTGATATGCAAGATGAGAGCAGCACTAGAACTCAGGCTGAAGCCACTACAAGCTCTGTGTCGGGGAGCCGGTAGCAGCAATAATAATGAGTAATGGGCCAAGCTCGGGCTTCAGAGTCTTGTGCCTCACAATAGTAGGGGTATATATATATGATCAGCCTATAGTCTGTGTGTCTTTCCCCACCCAATGTAACCACGCATATCATGACCATAACGTCTCATGTCCATGGCAAGCGGGATCATAACTAATGCACAAGTCATAATGTATCTAAGAATATAGTATCTCTGTCAAGTCCTGTATCCTATACAGAATCACCACGAATATCTCGGGAAGATCCTGTCTCATGAATAGTGTCCAGTGTCCTAGGTCATAATGTACTTGGTAAGACAAGTACGAGAATATATAGTGTCACGTATGTCCATCTCTAGATGACAATACCCAACACCGCGTACGGTGTCGGCACCCGACTGATAATCGGACGCTAGGTACGTCACACGGTCCTAGGTTGAGCATGCACAATAATATAAATAAAGCAAGAAAAATATATAACAATACTGCAGAGTTTGGCAAGGTACACTTGCCTGGTGTTTGAATACAAAAAGCTATCCCTGTATCAGTGGATCCGGTGGGTACTCCTCCAAAAGCTGTAATAAATATCACCAATAGTCTCAGAAGATATCAAATAGCTAGAAATGCCTGTCCTTAAGTCCAATTTGGACACAGGGGCAAAAAGGTCATTTTCGGGCCAAAACGGGGTCCTCATGTGGGCCACTTTGTACCGAAAAGCGTGCTAGGGTCAAAGGTCTCCAAATTCCTCAAACTCAGTGTCTACAAGTCAGGAACGATAATACGAACCCAACGGAACTTCCAGAATTGGATTTCGATGAGCCGATCACAAAATCACCCGTCAAGTGGAACCTGTGGGGCCCACGATATGCAATTTTATCAACGTTCTCAGAATCGGACCAAACTTGAGTCACAGGACCAGCGTAGTGCTACGAGTCCGATGGTGCAAGTTTCGTCTCGATCCGACGTGTGTACACAAAGTTACAGTGTGTTCCAGAAAAGTCGGATACGGGGCGTTATTCGCGGATACGCGTTGATTCCGGGGTGCACGCACCTCCGAATCAACTTCTGCGAAATCCCACACGATCGTATCAACGACGCGCACGTATCTGTGAAGACCGTACGTGACCAAGTTATCCCGTTTGGCGGGGCGCACTCAGTTCCGGGGTAAAATAGGGCATTATTTTTCCTGTTTTTGGATCGCGGTGTACGATCACCACAGGACGCGATGCACCGAGCGGGTTGCTCGGGCACCGAGAGGGTTATACTGTCTACGCGTAGCAACTGACGGAAACTAAAACAGAGTTACGATGAGGGAGGAAACGGTACCTGAACAGGGCCCCGTGAATCTGTTTTTACGTGTCCGAGAGTCCAATTTGTGTCCTGGTCGCGGATCTACCGTGTCCGGATTAGGGTTCAGGATTCCGTCGATGAACTGTCGGAGGGGGCTACTCTGGTCGGTGAGGGGAGGCTCGCCAGGCGGAGCAGAGGTGGCTCGCCTGGGCGCTGCGGCGGAGACGGCTCGGCAGCCGACCGGAGGGGAATTCGAGGGTTCTGGGTCGGGGCGGCCCGACTGCGATATCGAGGGGTTGAAGGGGGAAAGTCGGGGTCGGTTGCTGGGCTAGGCGGCTGCTCCGCGACGACGGACGGAGCGGGTTCAGCGTCGTCGGCGGGGGTTCAGCGTCGCCGACGGCTGTGCTCGGAGAGATCGACTGGCCTGGCCGGTCGATGGGGGAAGGTTGCTGATGCTATCCGGTCTCGGGGATGACCGGGGTCGGTTTGGCGTGGGGGATCTCGGCGGCTGAGTAAACAGAGGGGATGCGGCGGCAGCGGTCGGGCACAGGGTAGTCGGCGGAAGAGAGGGGGCGGCAGCCTGGATGTCGAGGTGATGGCTTTATAGCCGCTACTGTAGCACAGGCGGCTAGGGTTCCAAGAGATTTCGGGTAGGGTTTGGCTCAGGTCCGACCCGACCTGGCCCAAGTTGCTAGTTTGGTTCAGGGTTTGCTTGGGTCTAGCTCGGTTTAACTAGCCAATAGTTTATAGGTCCCAAAACACATTTTCGGAATCCAATAAATTCCCCGAAAAATACTCTGCATCCAATTTTCCATTTTACACCACAAAATATTATTTCCGTAATGTTTTAACACCAGTAAACTGCATTTAAAATTCTTGAGATTACCTTCACCTTCGTTTTAAATTCCGAAAAATTTGGGAAAATTTGTATCAACATTTATTCTGAATTTTAGGGTGTTTACAATCTTCCCTCCTTAAAAGGATTGCGTCCTCGCAATCAAAGAATAAACTACTAAAGAAAGAATTATGGAAATACAAGGTTGCTTAGTTTACAACTGCCTCCTCAAACAGGTGGGGGTAACGCTGGCGCATACTATCTTCTCGTTCCCAAGTCGATTCTCCAGGAGAATGATGTTTCCAAGCTACACGAACCAGTTTAATTGTCTGTCCCCGCAATATCTTCTCGCTGACGTCGAGGATGCCAACTGGTTGTTCTTCATACCTCAAGCTAGGGCCTACTGCGATCTCTGAATGATCGACTACGTGACTTGGGTCGGTCACGTACCTTCGCAGCTGTGAGAAGTGGAATACGTCATGCACTCCCTCTAAGAATGGAGGTAATGCAAGACGATAAGCCACCTCACCAATGCGCTCTAGAATGTCAAATGGCCCAATATACCTTGGGCTCAACTTGCCTCTGCTCCCGAATTTGATAGTACCTCGAGTGGGAAAAATCCTCAAGAACACGTGCTCTCCTTCTTTGAACTCTAGAAGACGCCTGTGTGTATCCGCCCAATGCTTCTGTCTATCCTGAGCTGCTCGTAGATGATTCTGAATCTATTTCACCTTTTCTACTGTCTGCGTTACCAATTTTGGACCCAGTATTTGACGTTCACCAACGTTACTCCAACATATAGGCGATCTGTACTTTCTTTCGTATAATGCCTCGAATGGTGCCATCTGGATGCTGGCCTGATAACTGTTGTTGTAGGAGAACTCCACCAAGTGCAAATAATCTTCCCAAGATCCTCCAAAGTCTAGCATACATGATCGCAACATATCCTCCAAGATCTGAATGGTACGCTCCGATTGGCCATCTGTCTGTGGGTGGTATGCCATGCTGAATTTGAGTCTGGTGCCCAGGCTCTCTTGCATGCTTCCCCAGAAATGAGAGATAAATCTCGAATCTTGATCCGATACAATACTAACAGGCACTCCATATAATTTGACGATTTGTCGCATATACATGTTGGCTAGTACCTCTGTGGACTGTCCAACCCTAAATGGCAAGAAGTGTGCAGATTTAGTGAGTTGATCCACTATAACCCATACTGCGTCTCTTCCGCTGGGGCTCCTCGAAAATTCGGTGACAAAATCCATCGTGATATGCTCCCACTTCCATTCTGGTATAGGAAGCGACTGTAACATACCTGCAGTCCTCTGATGTTCGGCCTTTACTTGCTGACATACTAAGCATTTGGCCACAAATCTTGCAATCTCCCTTTTTATTCCATGCCACCAGTAATACTGTCTCAAGTCTCGGTACATCTTGGTTCCTCCTGGGTTAACAGAGTACATAGAGCTATGTGCTTCAGTCATTAACTCCTGTCTCAATTCTCCATTTGGAACATACAGGCGATTCCCAAACCTCAATGTCCCGTCTTCGTGTATGCGAAGTCCTGTCTGCATGCCTGCTTCTGTCCTCTCCTTCAGTTTTCGAAATCTAGCATCGGTGGGCAATGCCTCCTTAATCTTCTCCACGAGTGATGACTTGACTTCAAGATTAGCCATCAAGCCATTTTGTTCTGGTAAAATAACCTCTATCTGAAGCTCCTGTAGATCTCTCAATAACTCGGGCTGCATCATCAAGAAATAAGCCGTAGGCTTTCTGCTCAGTGCGTCTGCTACTACATTCGCCTTTTCCGGATGATACTGCAGATCTATGTCAAAATCTACCATCAATTCCAGCCAACGCCTCTACCTCATGTTAAGCTTCTTCTGAGTATATACATACTTCAGACTTTTGTGATCTGTAAAGATGTCTACTTTCTCCCCATAAAGGTAGTGTCTCCAAATCTTCAATGCGAATATAACTGCAGCTAACTCCAGATCGTGTGTTGGGTAGTTCTTCTCGTGGACCTTCAACTGTCTCGATGCATAAGCAATGACTTTGCCATGTTGCATCAAAACATATCCCAATCCGCTACCTGATGCATCGCTGTAAATAACAAAACCTCCTGACCCTGAAGGAAGAGTCAAGACAGGTGCTGTTGTTAATCTTTTCTTCAATTCTTCGAAGGCCTTCTGGCAGTCTTCGGTCCATACAAACTCCTGGTCCTTGCGTGTCAGCTTCGTCATCGGTTCTGCAATCCTTGAGAAATTTTCTACAAACCTTCGGTAATATCCTGCAAGTCCGAGAAAACTTCTCACCTCTGCAACTGATGTGGGTGTAGGCCAAGTCTCTATTGTCGCAACTTTCTCTGGATCCACTAAAAGTCCTTCTCCTGAAATGATATGTCCCAAGAAAGGCACTTTGTCCATACAGAACTCATACTTACTGAGTTTGGCGTATAACTTCTCTTGTCTCAAGGTCTCTAACACGATTCTGAGATGCTCCTCGTGCTCTTCGTGATTCTTGGAATATATGAGAATGTCGTCAATGAACACCACCACAAATTTATCCAAGAACTGGTGAAAGACTCTGTTCATTAAGCTCATAAACACTGCTGGCACGTTGGTTAAACCAAATGGCATCACCAATAACTCATAATGTCCATACTTGGTCCTGAAAGCTGTCTTCGGGATGTCTTCCTTCCTTACTTTGATCTGATGATAGCCGGATCGAAGGTCAATCTTTGAGAATACCCTTGCACCACTCAATTGATCAAATAGATCATCGATGCGTGGCAAGGGATACATGTTCTTGATGGTCATAGCATTTAGTGCCCTGTAGTCAATGCATAACCGTACTGTTCCATCCTTCTTCGGCACAAATAATATGGGTGCTCCCCAAGGTGAAACACTGGGCCGAATGAAACCCTTCTCCAGAAGATCATCAACCTGTTCTTTCAACTCCACTAACTCCTTAGGTGCTAGCCGATAAACTGATGAAGTGATAGGCTCTGCTCCTGGTGTTAAGTCTATTGTGAATTCTATTTCCCGATCAGGCGGTAAACCTGGAAGATCATCAGAAAATACATCCACAAATTCTGATATGACTCTTGGGTATCCTGTCTCCTCTTCTACAGATAGTACCCTAAGAGTAGGCTGAACTCCTTGCTCTACTGCTCCTCGAAGAAACTCGAATTCTGGATATCCTGGCGGTCTAAATATAACCCGCCCAAGTCGGCAATCAAGAGTCGTATGGTACTGACTTAACCAGTCCATACCAAGTACAACATTATAATCCGGCATGGAAAATATCAGAAATTGAGCTCACATTTCTCTGCCCTAAACTACTACAGAATATGATCTACAGACGTCACTAACCGGAATAATTCCACCTCCCGTAAGAATTCTCTTCATCTTCGGAAGGGGTGCGGTAGCTACTCTATGGGTGGCTACAAAGCTAGCTGCTATAAATGAATGCGATGCTCCAGAATCAAATAATGCTACAGCTGGTAATGAAGCTACTAAAATAGTACCTGCGATGACCTTGCCTGTTGTAGCCTCCTCCTCAACAGCTAATGTGAATGCCTGGCCTCGTCCCTGAGCTTGGCCTCTCTGCTGCTGAGCCTGCTGAAATAGAACTGCCTGTGGTGCCAGGGGCGGTCTCTGCTGATTCCCTCCTGGGGCTGGTGGCCTGACACCTCCAACTCCTGTCTGCTGTGCTCCTACTGCCGGATAAGCTGGTCGTGGTGTAGGCAAAGCTAATCTCGGTGCTCCCTCTCTGCGCTCGGTGCAGTCTCTGGTCTGATGCTGGTTGGACCCGCAAGCCAGGCAGAGTCCTAACTTGCGTCTGTATTCTCTCTCAATGTGACCTATCTTGCCGCAGTGGTGACAAGTAGGGAGAGATATGGCCCTGTGTGCTGTCTTCTCTGGCATACTCCTCTGGGTCCGTTTTGCTGAATCCCCATGTGCTGTCCTGGATGGTGCTGAGTTGATAAGCCTCTTCAGGTTCGACTCCCTTCTAGTGACGCGCTCCATGCGTCGCGCTGCTGCGAGAACGTCAGTATAAGATGTAGGTGCGACCGATCCAATCAATCTTTGAAGCTCGAACTTCAGCCCGTCAAAGAATTTCACAGCTTTCTCTTCCTCTGTCGCAATCAAGGTTGGGACAAAGTGACTGAGGTGAATGAATTCCGCGTTGTATTCTTCCACTGTCATATTGCCTTGGATAAGGCGGTTGAACTTGTCTCTGAGCTCTGACCGTGCTACTGCGGGAATATACATCTCTCGGAAGAGTCTGGAGAACTCTTCCCAAGTGACTCGGTCCTGCCCTCTCCTCCTCTCCTCTGCTAACCACCAGTGATGTGCATTCTCAGTTAACTGCATTCTGACTGCAGTCATCCACTTCTCTCTCGGAAGTTCAGCGGCTTCCAACTGATGCTGTATGTTTGTGAGACATTCATGAACTTCTGTTGGCCCCTCTTTACCAGAAAATGTATGAGGCTTGAGCTGACGGAAGTCGGTGATAGATCCCGTCGTCGATCGTCTCGCTGGTGGATTTGCCTGCTCCAATGCGGATACCAGGCTGGTTCTCAGATACTCGGCCTCCTGCCGATGGGCCTCTTGCTGAATCTGCTGCTGGGCTTGCATCATAGCATACATCATCTGGAATATCTGTTGCCCGTCAATGGCTTGCCCTGGCGGGAAAACTGGCATCTGGGGAGTGAACTGTGGTGGAGGTGGGATATCATCTCTCCGGAACCTTGGATTAGGCTGACCGGTTTGATCACTCTGCGATGTTTGTCCTCCATTCCCTGGGGTCACTCCGTCTATATAAGTAACCACAACGTCGTGTGGCGTATCCAAAGGAATCTCGTCTCCGTTCCTGGGATCCATTTCTCTGCAACCAAAAGATAAACTGTAAGAAGGCACCAAGAAATCAACACAGGATGCAGTTCAAGTAACAATTTTGAGTTCGATATAGAGTTCAATAATGGGTTAAATAATGGATGAGATCCTACAATCTATCCTATCCTTAGGGCAGGCTGGTTCAGTTCCTAAGTTGAAACCGAACAATTTAGTCGTAGACCTGCATGGGCCACCACAAAAACTATGTCACGCCCCAGTCCCAAAATACCGTGGGACCGGATACGTGGCAATGGCCAGCAGTACGCATCGATAGACAACCCAATTTAATGGAACCATCAGGGCATACTTAAGCTGTAAAATCAAGTCTACGACAATCATGGCACAACTAATCTCATCCACACAAGATATAAAAATATGATCCACAGAATAAATAAGAAATGTAAATCATCAGCTAGTCTCACAAAGTACTTCGGGGAACAACCCGATAAACATCTAGTATAATGGTTCAACAGACCAGAATATAAATGACTGAAATAAATAATAAATACTGAGCATGAAACATGGATGCTCAGGAGAAGTCTTCAGCTAACACCTCGTCCTAGGATGGCGGTACAGCTCCTGGATCAGCTCCTGCAGCGGTCCCGTATACCTCGGGATAGATCTCGTCCTCAAATCCTGGGGACATAATCTGGATCCAGGTCCTCAGGGGACATAGCAAGGTACAAGAAAGCTCAAGCCAAAATAAATGCAGTGCAGAAAATAAATAGAATAAATAGGGCAAGTAAGTAAACATCTGTGTGAAATGCAAGAGAGAATATCAATAGTACTCAGGTTGAAACAACTACAAGCTCTGTGTAGGGGAGCCGGTAGCAGTGGTATCATGAGGTGGTCTAGCTCAGCGGGAGACTGAGTAGCCGGCATAACATAATCAACCTGTAGCCTGTGGGTCTCTCCAGCAATAGATGGAATAATAAGGGAATACTAAATAACCAGCTAAGTGATATGCAAGATGAGAGCAGCACTAGAACTCAGGCTGAAGCCACTACAAGCTCTGTGTCGGGGAGCCGGTAGCAGCAATAATAATGAGTAATGGGCCAAGCTAGGGCTTCAGAGTCTTGTGCCTCACAATAGCAGGGGTGTATATATATGATCAGCCTGTAGTTTGTGTGTCTCTCCCCACCCAATGTAACCATGCATATCATGACCATAACGTCTCATGTCCATGGCAAGCGGGATCATAACTAATGCACAAGTCATAATGTATCTAAGAATATAGTATCTCTGTCAAGTCCTGTATCCTATACAGAATCACCACGAATATCTTGGGAAGATCCTGTCTCATGAACAGTGTCCAATGTCCTGGGTCATAATGTACTTGGTAAGACAAGTACGAGAATATATAGTGTCACGTATGTCCATCTCTAGATGACAAAACCCAACACCGCATACGGTGTCGGCACCCGACTGATAATCGGACACTAGGTACGTCACACGGTCCTAGGTTAAGCATGCACAATAATATAAATGAAGCAAGAAAAATATATAACAATACTGCAGAGTTTGGCAAGGTACACTTGCCTGGTGTTTGAATACCAAAAGCTATCCCTGTATCAGTGGATCCGGTGGGTACTCCTCCAAAAGCTGTAATAAACATCACCAATAGTCTCAGAAGATATCAAATAGCTAGAAATGCCTGTCCTTAAGTCCAATTTGGACACAGGAATAAAAAGGTCATTTTCGGGCCAAAGCGGGGTCCTCATGTGGGCCACTTTGCACCGAAAAGCGTGCTAGGGTCAAAGGTCTCCAAATTCCTCAAACTCAGTGTCTACAAGTCAGGAACGATGATACGAACCCAATGGAACTTCCAGAATTGGATTCCGATAAGCCGATCACAAAATCACCCGTCAAGTGGAACCTGTGGGGCCCACGATACGCAATTTCGTCAACGTTCTCAGAATCGGACCAAACTTGAGTCACAGGACCAGCGTAGTGCTACGAGTCCGATGGTACAATTTTTGTCTCGATCCGACGTGTGTACATAAAGTTACAGCATGTTCCAGAAAAGTCGGATACGGGGCGTTGTCCGCGGATACGCGTTGATTCCGGGGTGCACGCACCTCCGAATTGACTTTTGCAAAATTCCACACGACCGTATCAACGATGCGCACGTATCTGTGAAGACTGCATGCGACCAAGTCGTCCCGTTTGGCGGGACGCACTCAGTTCCGGGGTGAAATAGGACATTATTTTTTCTGTTTTTGGATCGCTGTGTACGATCACCACAGGACGCGATGCACCGAGCGGGTTGCTCGGACACCGAGAGGGTTATATTGTCTACACGTAGCAACTGACAGAAACTAAAACGGAGTTACGATGAGGGAGGAAACGGTACCTGAACAGGGCCCCGTGAATCTGTTTTCACGTGTCCGAGAGTCCAATTTGTGTCCTGGTCGCGGATCTACCGTGTCCGGATTAGGGTTCAGGATTTCGTCGATGAACTGTCGGAGGGGGCTGCTCTGGTCGGCGAGGGGAGGCTCGCCAGGCGGAGCAGAGGTGGCTCGCTTGGGCGCTGCGGCGGAGACGGCTCGGCAGCCGACCGGAGGGGAATTCGAGAGTTCTGGGTCGGGGCTGCCCGACTGCGATATCGAGGGGTTAAAAGGGGAAAGTCGGGGTCGGTTGCTGGGCTAGGCGGCTGCTCCGCGACGACGGACGGAGCGGGTTCAGCGTCGTCGGCGGGGGTTCAGCGTCGCCGACGGCTGTGCTCGGAGAGATCGACTGGCCTGGCCGGTCGATGGGGGGAGGTTGCTGATGCTATCCGGTCTCGGGGACGACCGGGGTCAGTTCGGCGTGGGGGATCTCGGCGGCTGAGTAAACAGAGGGGATGTGGCGGCAGCGGTCGGGCACAGGGGAGTCGGCGGAAGAGAGGGGGCGGCGGCCTGGATGTCGAGGTGATGGCTTTATAGCCGCTACTGTAGCACAGGCGGCTAGGGTTCCAAGGGATTTCGAGTAGGGTTTGGCTCAGGTCCGACCCGACCCGGCCCAAGTTGCTAGTTTGGTTCAAGGTTTGCTTGGGTCTAGCTCGGTTTAACTAGCCAATAGTTTATAGGTCCCAAAACACATTTTCGGAATCCAATAAATTCCCCGAAAAATACTCTTCGTCCGATTTTCCATTTTACACCACAAAATATTATTTCCGTAATATTTTAACACCAGTAAACTGCATTTAAAATTCTTGAGATCACCTTCACCTTCGTTTTAAATTCCAGAAAATTCCAAAAAATTTGGGAAAATTTGTATTAACATTTATTCTGAATTTTAGGGTGTTTACATGGTTACTCGACATGGCGCAAGAAAGTCGAGAAGATGCTTCAAGGAATGCGGTTGTCAGAACATCTAATAGGCAACTCGCTAGTAGTAAGTGATCCCACATACGAGCAGTGGGAGACTGATGACAGTCGAATGTTCACACAGTTGATGACTTTGATGGAACCATCAATTTAGGACATGGTTCAGAACACGAAATTGGTAAAGGATTTATGGGAGGTCCTTGCATTAATGTTTGATGGCAAACGAGATTTTTTTCGTATCTATGACCCGGTTATTGGTGTCTACTGAGCTGATCGAGGAGACAAATCACATAAGGACTACTTTCGTGCCTTTAAGGCACTAACTGATGAGGTTGATCGTATGTTACCTCTAACGACGGATATCAATGAGGCAAGAACTCAGCATTAGCAACTCTATGTCATGGTATATCTTGTCTCTCTCCATCCTGATACAGACTCTGTACGATCCCAGATCATTGCTGGGGTCGATGTTTTGTCTTTGAGAGAAGCCCACTTCTGTTTTCTACGGGCAGCGAAAGTCTTTG
The DNA here is from genome assembly GCA_036927795.1 of Iris macrosiphon. NCBI lineage: Eukaryota > Viridiplantae > Streptophyta > Magnoliopsida > Asparagales > Iridaceae > Iris > Iris macrosiphon. The sequence continues at coordinate 38,829,890 of JAYESA010000004.1, read as the reverse complement.
AGACTACTACTGGTGAAATCCCTACTAATCGATCTGCCCTGAGTGCGGCTCATAATGGATCCATGGAGGTCGTGGCGGTCGATGTGGTGGCCAAAATGCAGGACTTGATGGTGGACGGGGCAATGGCGACGGTGATAGAGGAAGACCGCATACATGCTTCAACTGTGGACATCAATGCCACTTTCAGTGGTAGTGTCCCAAGGCATCTACCACCAACGTTGCATCAGATACTGATGGATTACCAGTGTAGATGATGGCAGAAACCTATGTCGATTTCATCGACTTCCAAACTCAGCATCATGGTAAAGCTTCTACTTTTGGATCCATATATGGGTACTCAACGGTATATATAGTAAAGTCTAAGCAATAGGTAATTGACTCTGGTGCATCTGCTCACATGACAAGTGACACAGGTATGTTGTGCAATTATGTATTGGTGGGCCGTGTGACTAGTATTATTATTGTGAATGGTGGTTCACTGACAGTTCATAGAAAAGGAAGTGTCCATCTTTCTTCCGGTCTGTTTCTTAATTTAGTATTACATATACTTGGAAATTTATTCAGTTTACTATCAATTAGTCGAATTACTCGTGACTTGGAATGCTCGATAATATTTTTCCTGATGGTTGGGTTTAAAAGGACCTGAAGATTGAAAAGACTGGAAGTAGGGGCATATGGCTGGAGGCTTGTACATGTTTGACATGAATTCTTTTGTTGCCTGTGGTGGCGTAAAACTCGATCCTTTTGAGTTACATTATCGGTTGGATCATCCATCTATCCAAGCTCTCCAGAAAATATATCCATCTTTAGAGTTGCAAGTTTGTTTTTATTGTAAGTCATGTAGTTTGGCCAAGCGTCACTGGATTTCCTATATAGTAAGCTTAAATAAAGCTGTATCAGCTTCTTTTGAGTTAATACATTCTGATATATGAGGGCCTTGTCTAGTTGAATCAATGATGGATTTTAAGTACTTTGTTTCCTTTGTTGATGACTACTCATGCATCACCTTTGTCTACCTGATAAAAAATTGCTCTGAATTATCTAATATTTTGTACAATTTCTATGCGAAAATTATAACACAATTTGGAGTTCCTATTAAGTATTTTCAAAGTGACAATGGTCGTGAGTATCTGTCTCATGAGTTCAATTCTCATATATCTAGACATGGCAACTTCCACCAAACTTTCTGTCCTTACACACCACAACAGAATGGTGTGGCCGAACGCAAGAATCACCATCTCTTGGAAACAACGCATGTTCTTATATTTTAAGCATGTACTCCAAAGAGATTTTGGTCGGATGCGGTACTTATATCTTGTTATCTAATCAATCATATGTCATCCTCTGTTTTCAATGGCGAAACTCCCTTTTATCGGTTATACCTCAAACGAGAGTCATTTCCTCTACCTCTCAAAAATTTTGGTTGCTTGTGTGTTATGTTCGGGATACTCGATTGATTCTTTCCAAATTGGATCCGAAGGCAATCCAATATTTTTTTTTGAGGTATCCGAAAGATCGAAAAGGGTATCGTTATTTTTTCTCAACTTTAAAGTGATACATTATGTCTCGGGATGATACCTTTGTTGAAACTGAGTTTTCCCCACTTTCTCCAACTACCGAGTCTAAAAAGTCTATCCAAAGGAGACTTATCTCTTGTATCCAATTCAAACACCATAGCCCCTTGTAAGGGTTCCCTCTCCTGTCAAGCCAGTCTTACCATCCGATGGTCCACAAACATCGGCCCAGTCAGAACCGACATCTGCAGTCTTACCAGCTCTGCGAGAACAATCATCACCAATGGTGTCCTCGGCCATTATGCCATTGTCCTTTTCCAGCTCTACAGTTAACCAGCTCCAACAAAATAAACATCACTGATGGTGCCCATAATCATTGAGCTATCGTCCTCCTCCAGCTCCAATGCTTCACCACCGCCTGATATACCGACTCGCCCTTGTCGTGCATGTCACGACCATCCTTTGAGTTGTTGGCACTGTAAAGGGATCGCCTGTCAAACTCAGTCCTTGGTGGCGACTATTGAGGGAAATTTAGATTCCCAATTCCATAGAGGAATAACTTAAATATCCCGGTTGGCGTATTACGATAGAAGAGGACATATAATCGCTTCGAGAAAATTGTACATAAGATTTGGTGGATTTGTCTAATTGTAAGAAGTTAGTAGGTTGCAAGTGGGTGTTCATAATAAAGGTAAAATCGGACCACACTCTTGATGGTCTGAAAGCTCGTCTTATGGCGAAAGGGTATTCTCAAACTTATGGTGAAGATTACTTTGAGACCATCTCCCCTATTGCTAGGATGACCTCTGTGCGCATGCTTTTGTCCTTAGATGTTCACTATGACTGGCCATTACTTCAGCTGGACGTAAAGAATGCATTTATCCATGGGGATTTTGAAGAGAAAGTTTATGTGATGCAACCTCATACATTCGTTGCAAGGGAGGGTAAAGTGTGTCATCACGGAAGGCCCTCTTTGGACTCAAATAATCTCCTCGTGCATGGTTTGGTCGATTTACACATGTTGTTACCAAGTTTGGCATGTGTCAATCGAAGAAGGATCATTCGGTATTTTACCGACAAACTTCAGCTGGCATGATACTACTTGGTGCCTACGTTGACGGCATTGTGATTACGGGAGATGACAGCTAGGGAGTTGCAGGGCTGAAGAAGTTTCTGAGCGAATAATTTTAGACTAAGGATATGGGATCTTTGAACTACTTCTTGGGAATTGAAGTCACAGAGGAAATATATGTTGGACATCCAAAATGATGTAGGAATGTGCAAGCCAAGGGAGAAACCTCGCTCATGGATCCAGGGGTAAAGTTACTCCCCGATGAGGGGGTCCTGATGACCAATCCGGATCAGTATCATCGAGTGGTTGGAAAACTCAACTACTTGGCGGTCATGAATCCAGATATTTCCTTCACTGTAAGAGTCGTGAGTAGATTTATGGCTTCTTTATGAGTTTCATATTGCTAGGCAGTTCTCAAAATCCTACACTATTTAGTCCAGAATCCAGGAAAAGCAATTCGGATGGAGAATCAGGGGCATACTCAGCTTAATTTTTTTTACAGATAACGACTTGGGTGCTAGTCTTATGGACATGAGGTCTATATCTGGATATTTGGTATCTATTGGTTAAAACTTGATGTCATGGAAGACTAATAAGTAGAGTGTGGTCTCACGATCAAGTTCAGAAGCAAAATACTGAGCTATTGCTCATGGCACAGCAGGAGCGTTATATCTACAATATCTTCTACAGGATCTGGAAGAAGAAGTAGGTTCTAAAGCAGCAGATATGTGGTGTGATAACTAGTCTGCTATCCATATTGCTACAAATCCTGTATTCTATGAAAGGATGAAGCACATTGAGATTGACATCCACTTCGTCCGTAATGAGTATAAAAAGGGGATGATAAAGTTTTACCATGTGAGTACTGACGATCAGATAGTTGATATCTTTATAAAATATCTTTTAGGTTCTCGGGTTCAATTTCTTTTTAACAAGCTGGACATGATTGACATCTATGCTCCAGCTTGAGGAATATAAGCATTAGTGTATTAGTCTATTGGACTTTAGTCCCACATCGGATTGAATAATAGAGAGATTCTCTCCTCTTATATATATATATATATATATATATATATAATCTCTCTTTATGAATGAATCATCCAATTATTCCTTCATACACAGTTCAAACATAGAAGCATTAACATCAGAGAGCAATAATTTTTTAAAAAAGTAAAATATCACAATAGTAGAGGGCGATGTTTGCACATGAATATGCTGGTGACTATGGTATTGAATATGCTGGTGACTATGGTATTGATGATGTGGTTAAGATAAAGGAGAGAGACGGAGATAGTTGCACATGGTAGAGGAAAAAAGCGCAGAGTTTTCTTTCTCTTATATACGTGAGTGCATACATAGAGGACATGAAATAGACATGGATATATAGTTAGGTTATCTTAGAAAGAGATGTTCATGCTTTGTTTAGGATTCAATTAATATGCAACTTTTGAATGGTTGAATAAACATTTTCAGCAAGTCAAAATAATTTACCTTTATATTGGTTATACCTTTGAACGGTTTTTTTATTTATATCCCATCTGATTTCATTATAAAATCTTACTTGTCAAGTCCATTAACACTTCTGAGAAAGTTAGAAAATTTAATTTTCACTTATTTGTTGAACACCTGGAATGGAGAACGCAAGTGTGTGTGTGGAGGAAATATAACACAAAGTGGACAAGAAGATGGAATGTTCTGTAATATTATTAAAACGAGTAGTGTGCCTTTTATAGGCTTACATGCATAACTCCTCATCTAAAATCCAGGAGCTATTTTCTCCTTGGACCATGCATCACCACACATATCCCACGGACTTGGTATGCATAGGAATAAGTCTAACAATTCACCTCCTAATCCTGTTGGATATAGTCTTTATCCCTCCTAACCTTTTGCGAATACTTGATGACGATCATCCCGATCTTGGAGCGAAGCTCCTGGAACCTGACCCGGCCCAGGGCCTTGGTCAATATGTTTGCGAGCTGCTCCTCTGTTCGGATATACTCTACCTCAGCTGTCCCGTCCTTGATGCAGTCACGAATAAAGTGGTACCTCGTTTGGATATGTTTGTTGCGATCATGAAACACTAGATTTTTGCTGAGGGAGATTGCTAATTTTTTGTCGATGGATATCTTTACACATTTGATATCGTCGTCCTTCATGTCCGCCAGCAGCTGTGCGAGCCATATGCCTTGGCAGACGGCAGTGGTCGCTACGACATACTCGACTTCGCAGGATGACAGTGCCACCATCTTCTACTTCTGTGATTGCCAACTGATGGCGTTGTTGCCAAGGAAGAATAGTACGCCTGTCATGCTCTTACGGTCGTCAACATCCCCGACCATGTCGCTGTCGCTGTAGCCGACCAGTCGGGGCTCTTCTGCTCCTCGTCCGTAGCAGCAGCCATAACCCCGCGTACCAACAACATACCAGAGTATGTGTTTGACCACCGCTAGGTGCTCAGTCGTCGGCTTCTCCATGAAACAGCTCACATACCCGACTACGAATGATAAGTCCGGCCGGGTGTGCACGAGGTAATGCAAGCTTCCCACTATGCTCCGGTACTCCGTGGCATCTGCCAGTGGTGCAGCAGTATCCTTGCTGAGCTTCAGACGTGGCTCCATAGGCACATGGCAAGGGTTGCAGTCGCCCATGCCATTCTTCTCTAGAATTTTGGCTGCGTACATAGACTGGTTCACTGTGATACTGTCTGCGTTTTGCTGTACATTTATACCAAGGTAGAAAAAAGTAAGCCGAGATCGCTCATCTTAAATGAGCTGCTCATCCCGCGCTTGAACTTGTCGATCTCGCCCATATTTTTTCCCGTGATGATGAGGTCATCGACGTAGACACCTACGAGCAGCCTTCCCTTTCCATGGCCGCGTACGTAGATGGCATGCTCCGAGGGATTCCAGCTAAATCTAAGTGTGGACATGTACTTGTCCAACTTCGCATTCCAGGCCCTCGGCGCTTGCTTCAGGCCGTAGAGTGCCTTGTGTAGGCGGAAAACTTTCTGCTCCTCGCCGGCGGTTGCAAAACCGGGTGGCTGCGTGACGTAGATCTCTTCGTCAAGCTCCCCATTCAAGAATGCCGTTTTCACATCCATGTGATGGACAGCCCAACCTGCATAACCGGCAAGCGCCAGTAGCAGCCTGACGGACTCAAGTCTGGCTACTGGCACGAAAACCTCATCATAGTCGATCATGTGCCTCTACACATACCCCTTTGTGACGAGCCAGACCTTGTGCTTGATGATGACGTCTTGCTCATCCTTCTTCGTCTTGTAGACCCATTTGAGTCCAATGGGGCGGTGACCGACGGGCAGGTCCATGAGCCGCCAGGTGTTGTTCTCCTCAATGGATGCGAGTTCATCCAGCATCGCTCGGCGCTAGCACTCGTGTTGCTCTGCTTCTGAAAAAATAGAGGTTTCGTCATCCATGGCGAGGAGGAGGTCCTCGGAGTCTTGGTGGTGCACCGACTCAACTTCATAGATTTCTTGCAGATAGCGGTATCGGTGCGACGGTTCATTTGGCGGATCGGGCGTCGCTCCTGACGGCGGTGAGACGAATCGGATCAAAGCCACACCCGTCATCTCAGGCATCGAAACCGCTGGCATCGTCGCGACTGATGTCGCGGTTGTGCAAGCGGGCGTCACGGCCGGTAGTGGAGATGCATGACCGGTTCCCGCCTGCTCGGGTGGAGGTAGTGTCCGCGTCGATGCGGGTGTGGCTGCTACCACAGCCTCTGGCGATGGACCTCCATTCTCGCCGAATTGAACGTGCCAGGAATGAGCTCGTAGGAAAATTCAACAGTGAATGCCTCGCTGATCCCGACGAGGCTGGCATCGATGTCGGTGTACGTCCAGTCCCACTTCCCCGTCTCGTCAAAGATGATGTCATGGGTGACAAACAAACAACGACCGACTGGATCGTAGGCCCTGTAAGCCTTGGACCCCGCCTCGTAGCCAACAAACACCATTGGCTTACTCCGATCGTCAAGTTTCTTTAAATTTGGCTGTACCATCTTTACATGAGCAATGCAACCGAAAGTACGTAAGAAAATTATATCAGGGTGCTTATCATGCCACGCCTTATATGGCATCTTTCCCTTCACTGCGGCTGTTGGTACCATATTCAGCAAGTACACCGTCGTGGTCACCGCCTCACCCCAGAATGCCGCCGGCATGCTCTTCGCCTTGAGCAAGCTTCGGGCCATAGCTACCACAGTCTGGTTGCGGCGCTCAACGACGCCATTTTGCTGAGACGAGTAAGGCACGGTGAGGTGGCGCTTGATGTCGTGGCGCTCGCAGTAGTCGTTGAAATCGTTCGACGTGAACTCTTTACCATAATCTGTGCATAGTACACGGAGCTTGCGCTTGGACTCGACCTCCGCCGTAACCTGAATGTGTTTAATTGCCTCGCTTGCCTCGTCCTTGGATCTCAGCAGCTTGATCCACATGAACCTGTTGTAGTCATCAACGAGAAGAAGGAAATAGCGCTTTCCGCCAGGTGTTGCCGGTGAGATGGGACCACACAAGTCCGCGTGTACCAGGTCGAGAGGGTCGGTAGTGCGGTAGTTGTCATGCCGAGGAAATTATGTGTGTCGCTGCTTCCCGGCCAAATAGTTGTTGCACAACTGATCGACGTGATCAATGTGCGGAAGGCCGTCCACCATATTTCTGCTGCTCAGACGATGAAGGGCGTCAAAGTGTAGATGGCCGTAGCGCGCATGCCAGTGCCACACCATGTCCGAGCACTGTGTCGCGAGGCACACCGGTTGTGCGATCCGCGATAGAAGAATATATAGACGATTTGAAGTGCGTGATACCTTAGCGAGGAGGTGGCGCTGTTTGTCGCGAATTCGGAGCATTCCATCATCGATTAGCGTGGAGCAGCCGGTCTCGTCCAATTGCCCGATGCTAACGATGTTGCTACGCAACCGAGGAATATAGTAGACGTTGGTGAGGTCTCGATGTTCTCTTTCTTGGCCCGTGAACACCACCGTGCACCCGGCCTTGGATGTCCACGACGGAGCCATCGCCAAAATTTGACGTTGCCCTGCACGCCGGTGTCGAGTTCGGAGAAGACTGCCCGCGCACCCGTCATATGGTTAGACGCTCCCGTGTCACAGTACCAGGTCATATTGTCGGTATCCTCCCGCTCCCTAAGCTTTACCATGGTGCACTCCTCGTTGAGCATCACCTACTTGGTCGCCTCGGCGTGGGTGTCGGGCATTTCAGCGATTGTGCACACCTGCGCCATCAGAAGCGCCGGTTCGTCCTCCTCCACCTGTGCCAAAAGGGCCTCGTCCTTCTTCTTCTTGCGGCATTCACGAGCCCAGTGGCCCAGTTTGCCGCAATAACGGCACTTATCGTCGCGAGTTGCACCGGAGCCGCTCCTTTCGCCGCTCGGCTTGGGATCGCGCACTCCCGAGTCCCTCTCTGGGACGCACCACTTCTTCTTCTGGCCGCCGTTTCTGACGTCCCTGCTGGACGAGCCGCCTCTCTGCTGTTTCTTGCGAGCAGCCCACTCCTCCTCTGCAAGCAGTAACTTGCCACCCGAGGTGTTGCCACTCTCGATCTCGTCCTTGATCTCCGCTGCCTTAAGCCTTCCTGTTAGATCCTCAATGGTGAGCACATCGAGATCCAAGAGGGTCTTGATAGCCAGGGCGGTCTGGCTGTATTTCTTGGGAACCGTCGCCAGCATCTTGAGGATGAGCTTATCCTCGGAGATCGTGTGCCGAGAGCGGCGAGAGCTCGACAGAGAAGTGAGACGCATGGCGAAAGAATCCACACCCTCATCGTCCCGGAATGCCAGCTGTTCATACTGTTTGCGCAGCGACTGCGCCTTTGCTTTTTTGACGCGATTGCTGCCGACGTGCACCGTCTTCAAAGACTACCATGCCTCCCGCGCCGTCACCTTGATCGTCAGTGATGAGATCATCGCTGGCGGGACTGAACGTAGGAGAGCCTCCATCGCTTTCCTATCCAGCTCCCGCTCTGTCGTCCCGGTGTGCACCACCGCCCAGAGACCTCTTGCCTCCAGTATACACTGCATCACCAGGGCCCATTCATCGTAGTTTGCATGCGTGAGTTGCGGATACTGCGTCCCACCGGACTCCTAAAACACCTTCGGGATCACCAGGGTGCCTTGCACACTCGAGCCGCTCGCTGGACTCGACGTCGACACTGATGGAGGTGTGAGTGGATTCCCGTTCGCATCAGACGACATGGCTCTGATACCACTTGTTGAACACCTAGAATGGAGAACGCAAGTGTGTGTGTGGAGGAAATAGAACACAAAGAGGACAAGAAGATGGAATGTTCTGTAATATTATTAAAATGAGTAGTATGCCTTTTATAGGCTTATATGCATAACTCCTCATCTAAAATTCAGGAGCTATTTTTTCCTTGGACCATGCATCACCACACATATCCCACTTACTTTGTATGCATAGGAATAAGTCTAACATTATTGTCATTTGAACAAGATGTCCAAAATTGTGGTCTTTTAAACTTTTACGTCCATAATTTCTCTGATTGAAAGAAATATTACGACAAAAATAAAGATGTGCAGCAAAATAGAGGTTTTTATTGCAAAAATTACAAAAAGTTAAGATAAGATGCTTTCAAAAGGGACATCGAGCAGTCCTAAATTTGTTGGTCCAGAAAAGTTATGCGTTCTGCTCGCACAGTTTGTGCATTGAATATAGCTTCCTACATGAAACTCTTCATCAAAATGGCTCAAGGATTCCATATCACAATGTATCTGAGCCCACGTAGCTTCTTCCTCCTTATGTTCACGTTTAAGATCCAAGAGTTAGGTATCTAGGGCACGTCGATGAACCGTCTTCTCCCTATGGCTAACCTCCAAATGTGCCAGTACAAATTAGGCATGCTTGATCTGCTCTCTCACTCAATTTATCTTTTTAGTATATGTGGACTCCTGAGTCCAATTCATTATTATTTGATAATGACATAATCAAGATCGAATTTCAGCTTCTTTGCCTTTTCTTCATGTTGGCTCTTCTTGGTGTCGTATGTATTCAGAGCCTCCTTCAATTGAGCAGTCATACGCTCATACTCCTCAATGATCAATGACTCATAATCCTCAGTGATCAACGGGTTAATATTTCCTTGTTGTAGGGACATCCGTTGGTCTACTGCCTTGTTGAGGTCGCCGACGAGTTGCTCTACGAAATGAGCTTTGTGTACATCACCCCAAGATCGAATGGACATGATGCTTCCCTTCAGGGTCTCTTTGACAATGTTGAAGTCAAAACCTTTTTAAAGCACTAATGGTAGAGTTTATTAAGGATATCGTAGAAACCATTAACTAAACTCACTACAGTCTCATCCATTATTCCAGCCACTTGAGGGGTAGAGGGAACTTCAATAGCTGGCTTTGGAATTAAAACTTGTGGTGCAACAACATCTAAAGCTGGAGGAACCATAAGAGCTATGTTGGTAACCATAGGCACGGATTCAACCTCGCAATGGTAGAAGCTTATACATCCTCAGTCCCTGTACTACAAATAACAACGAGATGAGTTAAGACCAAGTCAGTTACTACAGTAGATGTTCTGGCTTTGCCCTCAGTAGCATTCCTGGTGCTGGTGGCGATCTGGTTAAGTTCTTTTTCAACCATTTGTATTCGTAGCAAATAATATATAATTAGAAAGTGTTTAAAAATAAACAATAGTAAAGTGCGATTAGAGCTGTACCTACTGAAGAATGACTGAGATTAGTCACCAAAGCTGCAATCACGTCATCCCCTTTGACACCAGCATCCAAGAGTCTTCAGTGAACGACTTCAGCAATCTCTTCACTAGAAGGCTCCAGAACAGCACTCGATATAGCTGCAAGTTCTTTTTCGAGGATGGCAATGAGCTTACCTTTAGGTGAAACTTCTTCGACATCTAATGCCCCGCTCTGCTTGGTTGAGATGCTTTGTTGGCGAATGGTCATTTTGTACTTGGGTTCATTCAAAGGATTGTTAAGAGTTCTACTCGGTCGAGGCAAATTATTTCTTCAGGTAGATGGTTTCGATGATCCCTTCTTTGCTTTACTTTCATACTTAATAGATGATATTGCTAGTTTCTGTTGCTATGTCATGAGGTAGTAATGCTAATAAAAGAAGATAACTCACATAGATAAGAGAGTAATATTCATTTTATATCTTGTTGCCATCGAACATGGAATAGTTAACTGGTGATATAGACTTGTTTAATACTATAGAGTATGATTTTTATCAAATGCTGAGTTCTAAAAGGAAAGTCGCCCGTTATAGGGCTTATATTTCTTAGACTTGTAACGGACTCCGTCCACGCAATATGTACTACTTTTATCCTATCACATGAATTATCTAAACTTGCTGCTATAGAAGTATATTTTCGTACTGTTGTAGCATCTTATCATGTGGAATATTACACTATAGTAGAGTTATCATATGGAACATAGTACTGTTACTTTGTAAAAGAAGACTATCAAATTGTCTTTCAGAGATGGAAACATAGAAAGGTTTGGGATTATTGGGTCGCCAAGGCAGTATTCCTAAACTAGAAACTGCGTATGTATGGTAAGAATAAGGCGATGGTGGCTCGATGAAGGGTAATACAGAAGAGAAGTGTTGTATAGTTACTTTTCAGTTTTGTATACATTTGTGTCATAGTCTAGCTGTTCACGCATTTATATGATCATGGACAACTTGTGCACAAGGTTTATATATTCCTCGAACGTTTGTTGGGACATCGAGATTATGTCGGCCTAGGAGGGATGGTGTTGGATGAAGTATCAGCATGGGGAGCAGAGCTAGTAGAAGTACTAGCCGAGGTGATTCAAAAAAAATTTGTGGGCCTTGCTACATATACTTCCAATGACCTTTATATAGTTAGGCTTCATGCTAACGTTAATCTGTGTGCAGGCCTATCGAAGGTATTGTAGGGATGAGTTCACAATAAACATATATTTTATGAGCCTACCGATTGTCTTCTGCCCTGATACCTTATAACACGTTGCTTTTAATTTATATTAAATGATATTGTTGTATTGAGCATGAAAGGATGGTAAGTACTGCATAAAATCAACTTTATTACTTGGTTGCTTGACATTTTTATGTTTACAGGTACATATTCTATACCATGTAACTGACCATAAGGCAAGATTGGAAAGACCACATAAGTTTGCTTGCACTAACTTAATAGCGTGTTTGTTTAGTTGAGTGGACTAGAGGTCAGTCACCAATGTATTCCTGAATGCACTGATACCCCCACTAGATGTTCGCAAGTACAAAGTTTGCTTGAACGAGCTGAGACATTGGAGCTTGGTTGACGCATAAAATGCTTGGAGCGTTGTAGTCAGAGATGTTGCCTATTTTGTATATAGAGGACATAATATATGGAACATTATTGTTTGTATAGTTCTCAAGTTATAAGCCTTGTGTCATGATTCATTGTATTGAGAGAGAGAGTGATTTGTAATAGAGTTGTTATTGGCTTCAAGCCTTTATAATTTAGCTACAATATCAATAAAGAGTTCTTTTGTATATCTTGTGTCAATTCAACTTTTCTGCTTAGTATTTTCCATTGCTATGACTTTGTAACTTAGTTATTCAATCGACCATTTTGGTGCTTGCCTTGTATAAATATAATTTAGCCTCGTATAACATCACGTTCAGTAGCGACTACTCTGTTCTGGGAAACCAAGGCATAACAGTTTGGTATCAGAGCACGACTTTATGTCTTTGGACCCTCAGTTACTTCTCTTAAACTCTGAGTTGCTTTCGTGTCCTAACTCTTTGACTCTCTCAATGTTCTACTAGATGTTCCATACAATAAGTCTAGATATGTTATGAATCTCATATCGATATTTTTTTGACCATTGATAGCTTTGAAGACCCAATATTTGGTTTGAGTTGGTTTTGAGGCAGAATATTTGGTTTTAGTAATTTATGAGGCAGGGTATTTGGTTTCAGAGGATAAGTTGAATTTGGGTATATTAGATTTTGGATGAGCAACAAGTTATTAATAGGTGTGTTGTAGTATACTATGAGTTTGGATGGAAGTGTGCTTGGATTTCAGTGGATTAGTTTTAGTTTGATTTTTAAGGATTTGTCAAGTGGCTTGGATTGAATACATGTTTGTGATCATTGGGATCACCGTGGTATGGATTGTTCGGACGGGATGTTGACTCAGTATTAGAAATAGATTATTGGTGTGTAGAGTGGCTTGATCCCTGAGTGGTGTATTGGATAGCCCTGGCATTGTTTGATTGCTTGGGGATTTGGGTATCGATAAGTCTATCAGTAATGGATGAGATAGTGCAAAGCCTCAGTTTAGAAGTTTATTTGGTCGATGTAATTTTGAATGTCTCATAATTTATGCAAGATTGAGATTGTATTGGTTAATGATTAGGGATGGTGGAAAGGTTTGGCTTGGTTGAGGAAATAAATATGGATGTGCATTGAATTATGACTTAGATTGGATGTGATTGAATTTTGAATTGAGTAGCAATTCTCGATGGTACGATCAAAAGATTAATGACTGGGAGATTGCCCTGACTTGTAGATTGATATTAAATTGATTCGATGATAAAAGTGAATGAGATGCATGTATCAAGGACGAGCATGATTAGAATTGGAAGTAAGTTATGATTGATTGATTGATGATTGAGAACTATAACTTGATGATTGGTGACTTAGGACTGTAACTTATAATTTGGTGATGGAGTTATGCGGATGTAGATTGGTGAATTTTATCGTACAAATTTAAGGATTTTGATTACGAGTTGCTTGGATTGATGTTTGTCGATCATGATATATCGAGGATGATAGTTGGATGGATTAACCCTAGGAATATCTTTGCTTAATAGACTCTCACCCTTGGATTTTAAGTATGATCATGTTTTGGGATGATCTATGTTGGATTCTTAGATATTTTGAGTGGAAGTGTGCCCTTAAGTTTGTGTAGAATGCCCTGGATTGCTGGATAATGTTTAACCTATGATTTGGGTGAGTGTTATGATTTGGTTGAATGTTAGAGATGGTGAACTTGATGTTTGAGTTTGGCCTGGTGAGCTAGCCTAGTTGTTAGAAAAATATCCTTATATTGAGTGATATAATCGATTTTGATTGAGCTTAGAAGAGTTGCATAGGTAGACTATAGAGTTAGGATAGCAAGATTGAGAGTTGAGGCTTGGATTTAATTTGATTCTTGAGGATTTTGATTAATTTTTTGTGGTTGAAATAATGAGATGGTATCAGAAATTAGTTGGATAGATTGTATATTATTGGATTGTCTTATTGGATTTTACTTAAATGGAGGTGATGAATGGAATTTTATGATGAATTAAATTATCATTCGAAATCGTGCGCTTGGAAAAAGTTATTGATGGTAGTGTGGCCCTTGGATTTTAATTTATACTTGGTCAAAATTGGACAGTGCTAACAAGATTGAAATTATATTTGGAAGAGTACGATTAAGTTATGCATAATAAGTGGTTCAGATTTGGTGGTTGGTTTTTGGATTGAGAAATTCTCAAAAGATAAAATATGGATCGATTCAATGGTAACTTCAGAGATAGTAGAATTTTTGAAAGAACCTTAGAAGGGGGTGAATAGGGTAATGCTAATAATTTAAGCACAAATAATTGCTATTAGGCAATATAAAAACAAAGTGCAAAAACTAAAGCAATAAGAATATCGACACCCGATATATCCTGGTATCCTCCGTGTGGCACTCCAATCCTGGAACTCTTTCTAGCTTTAATCCACTATTTAGAAAAATAGTTACACCACGAGCTTTAATCAGAAGGTTCGTCAACTTCTTACACAAGATCTTTGATCCGAAGGCTTGCACACTTCAACCTCTATACACGATAGGTTTTGATCTTCTCAAAACAAATATGAAGATCTCACTTTTACAACTCAAGAACACTCACAATTTGTGGATTGGCAAGTAAAAGCTTTGGTAGAATTATTTGTGGATAGGTGTGAAACCCCAATATTTTAATAAACCGTATTAGTTTTTTATTTTTATTTTTATTTATAGTAATTATGTGCTAAATAGAGAATATATAATTTATTTAAATTTTATTTGAGGTGTTTGTGCATCTAGGAGATTTTTAGAGCCTTTATAAATTTTTCCTAATTTATTCCATGTAGGAGACCCTTTGGACAGTTGCTAGCTTAATGGTGTGCACAAAAATAAGTTTCTAGAATTTTCTAGATTTTTGGAGCCATTATAAATTTTTTCTAATTTATTTCATGTAGGAGACTCTGTGGACAGTTGCTAGTTTAATGGTGTGCACAAATATTTTTTTTAGAATTTTATAGGTATATATATGTATATATATATATATATATATATATATATATATATATATATATATATATATATATATATATATATATATATGTATATATTAGTTGTTAAGAAAAAGAAAAAGAAAAAGAAAAAGAAAAATAAAAATAAAAAAAATAAAAAATGGGTTTGGATCCTTAATGGATCCAAACCCAACCCCGCAACCCATGCCCAAACCCAAAAAACATAACTTAGTAAGTAAGGAAAGGAAAGAAAGAAAGAAAGGAAAGAAAGAAAGTAAAGAAGAATAAGAAGAAAGCAACAGCAGCAAAAAGTAAGAAAAGGAAAGAAAGAAAGTAAAGAAGAATAAGAAAGAAACAACGGCAGCAGTGGTATAGAATACCACTTCATCTTCCACCCCCCCCCCCCCCCCCCCCCCCGCGTACAATTTCCCCTCCCACCGACTCTCACTCTCTCCCTATATATATATATATATATATATATATATATATATATATATATATATATATATATATATATATATATATATATATATATGTAACCCACTCTCCCAAGCCTAACCCAAATCCTCCCTCTCCATCTCGATGCCGCCGCCCGCCGCCGACCACCCCAGGCCCGCCGCCATGCGTCGGAGCCGACCGCACACCGCGACGCCTCGCGCGCGAGGCAGAAACTAATAAACAGCGTACATGTGTTCATGTCCCGTTTTCCGCTCCCCTGCTCGACCAAAGTCGACCCCGTCTTCGCCGGTATAATCCTCACCTATCCCCCTTCGATATTTGTATGTTAGTTTATCTCGAACAGCGTGTCAACCTAGGTAAAAATTGACTCCAAGTCGAGAAAAAATGACCACTTTCTAAATTTTAGAAATTCTGTTGCAACCACCCCTGTACTCGGACTCGTATCTTCCATCACAGAGATTCGAATTCGGTTTTTCTTGTTGGTATACGAAGACCACCTAACCTAGTTTATTTTTTGTTAAATATAATATTTTATTTGTTGCTGTATGTTAAAATAAAATAGGTAGAAAAACCCGAAAACTTACTTTTTTCCAAATTCCAAAACTTGTGAAACGGAGCGCGCCCCACCAAACGGGACCGCCCCGCTGTGTACCAAGTGTACCAAAAGGTGCGCGTAGTGTACCCGGTCATGTAGAAATTCACGAAAACTGATTTGGAAGCGTGTGCGCGTCGGAATCACCCGGTATCCGCCACAAATTTTTAGTGTCGTAACTTTTACAAAAGCCGTGCGCATTTTGTGCACACTCGTCAGAATGCGACAAAACTTGTTCCACTGGACTCGTGGTTTCGTGTTGGTCCTGTGACCCAATTTTTAAGCAATTTTGAGATAGTTCACCAAGTCGCCAATTGGCGGCCCCACAGTTGACTTTTTGGGCAAAATTGTGTTCGGCTCATCGGAATCAACATCTGGACATATCGTTGAGTTCGTACTGACATTTAGAGTTTGTTTGACCCATAATTTGTACCTTGTAGAGACTTTTACCGTTGGCACATGGGACACTAGTGGACCCAATTTTGCCCCGAAATTACCGTTTTGCCCCTGTGTCCAAATTGGACGAAAGGGTAGTGTTTTCTAGCTATTTCGCTTATTCTGGGAACGTTGGTGATGTTTATTTCAGCATCCGGAGACGTTCATTCTGAGGCCATAGTTTCTGACTTTTGGTATTTGACATCTGGACGTTATATTTTGCAGCTCTCTTGCCAGGCAAGTATACCTTGCCTTGTTGTACTGTTTAAATTCTGAATTATTAATTGCATGTTTATATTATATAATTGTGTACGTCCGAGAGAGACTCGGGTGCAGTCAACGAATGCGTTGATGTTAGGACTTGTATCTAACCTAGTGTCTAGTGGACCCACCTAAAGTTGTGGAGTTATTGGTATTACTCCCCAGGCCTTGACACGTATCATTATACGTCACAGAGTGAGTCCATATAGGGACGCGTGCCTCATACTCGACTGGCCATCGGTGTGAGCAACACGTGTAACGGTATTTAGCTTAGTTGTTTATTTTTATAGAGACTTGCATCATAGTACAAGATGTCCACGTCGTGTTCACGACTTGTATATCTATATTGGGCGGGGAGGACTACTAGCAGGCGTATAGGACACCCACTCCCTCTATACAGATACAGCACTCGACGGAGTGATACAGGCGTATATATATATTGCAGATACCACATTCTTTAGAGTGTTGGACGTCACTTATTGTTTTTACAGATACCACACTCTATAGAACGTTGGACGTTATTATACAGATATGGACGTTATTATTGCAAGTGCCCTCGAATGGGGGCATATGTGACATATATTAGCCAGTCACGACGATTGGTAAATTACGTCAGCATATGTCTAGCCTACACTTTCTCATACGTACTAAGCTGTCCTCAAATTGCATTCACTTAGATGGTTAGCACACCCCTTTTATTTATTCAGTATTTACATTATGGCATGCTTCTATGTATCTTGTTATGTCCCTCTGAGGACCTGGTCCCTTTTCAGGTGTAGATGTTTATGAGTATTCGCGGGAGCGCAGATCCGGACAGGCTACTTATATTCCGATGAGGTCTTCTCTTCGAGCCTCGTGATGGATAGATGTTGTATTTATATGGGGTTCATCTTGTTCATTGTATATTCTATTTCGGCAGTGGATTTGTTTCCATCCGACTGTCATTCTTTAGACACTCTATATTGAGATCTAGTTACCTGGTTATTGGTTATTTATGTATATTTGATTTCTGTGGATGAGATTTAGATTATACCTTGTGACTTGTGATAGTTTTACCACTTATGAATTATTGTTTATTATACAGCGTACGCATGTATTATGGTTTCCATACATTGGAGTTGCCATATATACAGGCGGCTGGCATGCTTACTTGTCCTAGTCCTACATATTTTGGGACTGGGGCGTGACATGTTTTTAGTGGTGGCCCATACAGGTCAGAGCATATTGTCTCGGTTACGTTACTGTACCGAGCAAGCCTGCACCTAGGATTAGATATAGGATCTCATCCAATTGACTATGACTTATCTTCCTTCCAGTCTGTTCTATTTAAATAATTGCATCCTGCTTGATTCATGTGCTTCCCTGATAACTCCTTGAGTATAGCCCCTGCTAGAATATAGGAATCCTTGTTGATGGGATGATACTTAGGGTAACATTCTTATTAAGAATACCACTAGGGCATTGGCACATCACTAAGTTTAGGATACTTAATGAACCCTAGCCTTCCGTATTACCTAATCAACCCTAGCATCACTTACCTATAGATTAATTTACCATTATCCCTTGACGTATTTATGTATGACTTGAGAGTAGTATAAACACTACTAGGATTAGTTTAAAATTTGACCATAGTGTTTGAACCTAGTATTAAGGAACCAATAGAATCCCAGGTTAAACATTAGGACTGAACCTAACTTTTTATGGTGAGATAGTATTAGAGAGCTACAACTTTAGTACCTTATCTTATAATAGCCGAACAATGCCTTAGGAAGCCACGAAGGCAACTGCCCCAGCGTAAAACTTGATAATTCCTGAATAATAGATAAACAGTGTAGAGTAGCATGATTAGGCGTAAACTACAAGGATAGTAATATGAGCGTATTAGTCATAGTTTTAACTTTCTCAGTCATAACAAAGGATAAAAATCTCGTGCATTAAATGCAGAGATATGCCTCGAGCCCTGTGCAAGAAACAGCTTTTGACGGGACATCTGATTTTGTCTTATTTTGAGCGTAAAAACTCATTTCTGTCTTGAGCATAAAAACTTATTTCGGACTTAAGCGTAAAAGCTCATGAAGAATAGGCAGCGTATTCAGAAGACTCAATTTTCCTTTGAGTGGTGTATCAAATATGTCACTAAATGACAACCTGGGTCTCCGTGCAAAATCATCATCACAACCGCCCACTCGATCGTTGTGCAAGTACTTTTGTCAGATGTCAGGATTCACTAATTTGACTGACAAACTCATGAGTTTCTCGTACAACTTTACGCTGCAACGTATTTTAAACTTTACGTAGAAATCTTTTACGCAGATTTTACGCACAAATCTTTTACGTGCAGACTTTTTACGCAGACTTTACGCAGGAAGAATAAGCAATCTTTTATGCGCAGACTTTCACACAGACTTTTATGCACAGACTTTTTACGCGGACAACTCTGAAGCTCTACTTTACGCTTCTCTGTTTTACGCGGATAGCTCTGAAGCTATGTTTTACGCCGACAGTTTGAATCCCTGATTTACGCCAAACCTCTTTGAATCCCTACTTTACGCCAGACAACTTGGAACTTTGTTTTACGCAGACAACCTCGAATCCCTACTTTACGCGGACTACCTTGAATCTTTATTTTACGCGGACAGTTCTAAAAGCTCTACTTTATGCCAAACTTTCTTGAATCTCTGTTTTATGCAGACAGCCTATAGTGTTTATTAAGATTGTAGAACTTAGAAGGCCATACCTCTTTTTGGTCAACTAGCGACTTAGACAAGGAGTTAGAATAATAACTGTAGAGATTGTAGAGTCTTATCTTTTTGTGAATTTGAATTATTTTATATTTTCCCTCATCATAATCTAGCGTACTTATATTTGCTGTACTACCTTGACTTATGCTGCTATTATAGCCTGGTTTTGCAAGCTTATTCTTTATCAAGCTTGTTCATGATATATGTATTATTGGAGTACTACTTTAATACATTTCAGAATCAGTGTATTACGGTCTGATCAACCATAGTGCGCTTGGTTCGCCTTTCGCATAACTACTTTATGTGGATTGAGATATATAGTAATTAGTGGACGAATGTACTTGCCCTCTAGATATGTCTGAGCATATCGTAGCAGCTACATAATTGTACTGATACAAACATGTGAATAGGAATTACCAAAATAGTATTTCAATCCACAACTGCCTTGACAATTCCTATTGAATTCTTTAAACGTCTTGATTCCCACACTTCTAATCTATTACCTCCCCCCTTGAACTCTTGATTATTGTTTTCCGTCTTCCCTTATTTCGGAAAGACGAAACCTCGTACTTAGTATAAATACGAAAAGTGTATTGTTTCTGTAGCCATTTCTGTTTGTTTCTTGGGAAATTACCAAACTTTATTATTAGATTTGATTTCAGTTTAAAACTGTGCTACCTTTAGAATGACCCTTCACTACCTACCTATATTTTATTTTATTACTTTCCTGATACATGCATCACTATAGCAGCATGAAATTTTTGCCTCGTAACTTGAGTCAAGTTCAGAACTCAAGTGTTACGATAAAGAATGTATCATTTTGCTGTCAGGGGTCTAAATAGATTTCACCTGGATGAACAATTGACTGACTCCTGAATAGATAGCAGCACCTATGACTAGGTTGACTTGTAAGGATCAAGAATTCCTATGGACCGACGAGTGTCAAGCCGCTTTCGAGGAGTGAAGAAGCGACTGACCACATCACCAGTATTGACTATTCCATCCGAATCAGGTGGTTATGTGATCTACAGACGCATCAGAAAAAAGTTTAGGATGCGTATTAATGCAGGATGGCAAGGTAATGGCATATGCATCTAGACAGTTACGAGTGCATGAGAAGAATTTGGAACTTGCAGCAGTTGTAATTGCTCTGAAGCTATAGAGACATTACTTATATGAGGAACAAGTGGAGATCTATATAGACCACAAAAGTCTCAAGTACGTCTTCACGCAGAAGGAATTAAATATGAGACAATGCCGATGTCTTAAATTAATAGGGCTATATTATCACCCAGGCAAGGCTAACGTTGTAGCAGACGAGTTAAACCGGAGGCCAGCAGCTTATTTCTTGACAACACAGAGAAAAATTCTTGGAGGACTTGCAAGAGCTTGGCATTGAGATAATTTTACCCGGAGCAGATGGGATATTACGATGTGGTGATCGTCTTTATGTTCTAAAGTGAGAGATTCGACAGGAGCTGATGACAGAAGCTCATAAGTTTGATATATTCTATTCATCCTGGAGGCACCAAGATGTATCGTGACTTACGGCAGCACTTTTGGTGGCATAGAATGAAAAGAGAGATAGCTCGCTTTGTAGCTAAATACCTGGTATGTCAGCAAGTAAAGACGGAGCACCAGAGAACAGCAGGAGTATTACAACCACTTTTGATTCTAGAGTGAAAGTGGAAGCACATCACTATGGACTTCATCACGGGTTTTTCCAAAGAGTCCAAGTGGAAGAGATGCAGTACGGATAATAGTGGACCGACTCACCAAGTCAGCACATTTCTTACCTTTAAAGTTGGCCAGTCTGCAGAAGCTTTAGCTAACTTATATATAAGGCAGACCGTAAGATTATACGGCATACCAGTCAGCATTGTACCAGACAGGGATTCGCGTGACCAGAGTTGGTGGTCAACACCGTAGAGACAGTTAAGTAGATATAAGGACACTTGCGAGCAGCGCAAGACAGACAGAAGCAGTGGGCAGACCTTCATCGTCTTCCCTTGGAGTTCAAGGAGGGCGATCATGTCTTCTTGAGAATATCACCTACCAGAGGCACCATTCGATTCGGAGGGCGCGACAAGTTGAGTGCAAGGTATATTGGACCAATTGACGTGCTAGAAAGAGTGGGAGAAGTGGCATATCGACTTGCGCTACCTCCTCCACTTGAGGGAGTACATGATGTAATCTATGTGTCGTAACTCAGGCGATATGTGACAGACAGCAGTCATGTTTTTGACCATTCGAAGATCACCATTGGGCCGAGCTTGTCGTATCAAGAGCAACCCGTGGAAATCCTTGATCGTCGAAAGAAAGTGTTGAGGAACCCGTCTATTCCCTTGGTCCACGTGGCATGGAAGCATGGCGCGCCAGGAGAATCAACTTGGAAGTGCGAGGATGACATGCGCAAACATTTTTCGAACCTATTCATTGGCCAAGATATAAAATTATTTTGTTAATTTATATCTTATACCATCCTTGACTTCTACCGTGGCTTAGTTTTAATTTCGAGGACGAAATTCTTATAAGTTGGGTAGATTGTGAAACCCAATATTTTAATAAACCGTATTAGTTATTTTTTTTATATTTTATTTATAGTAATTATGTGCTAAATAGAGAATATAGAATTTATTTAATTTTTATTTGAGGTGTTTGTGCATCTAGAAGATTTTTGGAGCCTTTATAAATTTTTTCTAATTTATTCCATGTAAGAGACCCATTGGACAGTTGCTAGCTTAATGGTGTGCACAAATATAATTTTCTAGAATTTTCTAGATTTTTGGAGCCATTATAAATTTTTTCTAATTTATTTTATGTAGGAGACCCGGTGGACAGTTGCTAGTTTAATGGTGTGCACAAATATATTTTTTTTCTAGAATTTTATAGGTATATATATGTATATATATAATTATATATATATATATATATATATGTATATATTAGTTGTTAAGAAAAAGAAAAAGAAAAAGAAAAAGAAAAAGAAAAGAAATAAAAAATGGGTATGGATCCTTAATGGATCCAAACCCAAACCCGCAACCCATGCCCAAACCCAAAAAACATAACTTAGTAAGTAAGGAAAGGAAAGAAAGAAAGTAAAGAAGAATAAGAAGAAAGCAACAACAGCAAAAAGTAAGGAAAGGAAAGAAAGAAAGGAAAGAAAGTAAAGAAGAATAAGAAAGAAACAGCGGCAGCAGTGGTATAGAATACAACTGCATCTCCCCCCCTTGCGTACAATTTCCTATATATATATATATATGTAACCCACTCTCCCAAGCCTAACCCAAATCCTCCCTCTCCATCTCGACGTCGTCGCCGCACCACCGGAGCCCGCCGCCGACCACCCCAGGCCCGCCGCCATGCGTCGGAGCCGACCTCACACCGCGACGCCGCGCGCGCGAGGCAGAATCTAATGAACAACGTACATGTGTTCATGTCCCATTTCCCGCTCCCCTGCTCGACCAAACTCGACCCCGTCTTCGCCGGTATGATCCTCACCTATCCCCTTTCCATATTTGTATGTTAGTTAATCTCGAACAGTATGCCAACCTAGGTAAAAATTGACTCCAAGTCGAGAAAAAATGACCACTTTCTAAATTCCAGAAATTCTGTTGTAACCACCCCTGTACTCGGACTCGTATCTCCCACCACAGAGATCCGAATTCGGTTTTTCTTGTTGGTATACGAAGACCACCTAACCTAGTTTATTTTTTGTCAAATATAATATTTTATTTGTTGCTGTATGTTAAAATAAAATAGGTAGAAAAACCCGAAAACTTACTTTTTTCCAAATTCCAAAACTTGTGAAACGGAGCGCGCCCCGCCAAACGGGACTGCCCCGCTGTGTACCAAAAGATGCGCGCAGTGTACCCAGTATTGTAGAAATTTGCAGAAACTGATTTGGACGCGTGTGCGCGTCGAAATCAGCCGGTATCCGCAGCAAATTTCTATTATCGCGACTTTTACAAAAGCCGTGCGCATTTTGTGCACACTCGTCAGAATATGATAAAACTTGCGCCACTGGACTCGTGGTATCGTGTCGGTCCTGTGACCCAATTTTTACGCAATTCTGAGACAGTTGACCAAGTCGCCAATTGGCGGGCCCCACAGTTGACTTTTTGGGCAAAATTGTGTTCGGCTCATCAGAATCCACATCTGGATATATCATTGAGTTCGTACTGACATTTAGAGTTTATTTGACCTATAATTTGTCCCTTTTAGAGACCTTTACCCTTGGCACATTTTTCTGTGCAAAGTGGGACACTGGTGGACCCCATTTTGCCTCAAAACTACCGTTTTGCCCCTGTGTCCAAATTGGACGAAAGGGTAGTGTTTTTTAGCTATTTCGCTTATTCTGGGAACGTTGGTGATATTTATTTCAGCATCCGAAGATGTTCATTCTGAGGCCATAGTTTCTGACTTTTGGTATTTGATATCTGGACGTTATATTTTGCAGCTCTCTTGCCAGGCAAGTATACATTGCCTTGTTATACTGTTTAAATTCTGAATTCTGAATTATATGTTTATATTATATAACTGTGCGCGTCCGAGAGAGACTCGGGTGCAGTCAACGAATGCGTTGATGTTAGGACTTGTATCTAACCTAGTGTCTAGTGGACCCACCTTAAGTTGTGGAGTTATTGGTATTACTCCCCAGGCCTTGACACGTATCATTACACGTCATAGAGTGAGTCTATATAGGGACGCGTGTCTCATACTCGACTGGCCATCAGTGTGAGCAACACGTGTAACGGTATTTTGCTTAGTTGTTTATTTCTATAGAGACTTGCATCATAGTACAAGATGTCCACGTTGTGTTCACGACTTGTATATCTACATTGGGCGGGGAGGACTACTAGCAGGCGTATAGGACACCCACTCCCTCTATACAGATACCGCACTCGACGGAGTGATACGGGCGTATATATATATTGCAGATACCACGTTCTTTAGAGTGTTGGACGTCACTTGTTGTTTTTACAGATACCACACTATATAGAACGTTGGACGTTATTATACAGATACCATGCTCCTCGGAGATGGACGTTATTATTGCAAGTGCCCTCGAATGCGGGCATATGTGGCATATATTAGCCAGTCACGACGATTGGTGAATTACGTCAGCATATGTCTAGCCTACACTTTCCCATACGTACTAAGCTGTCCTCAAATTGCATTCACTTAGATGGTTAGCACACCCCTTTTATTTATTCAGTATTTACATTATGGCATGCTTCTATGTATCTTGTTATGTCCCTCTGAGGACTTGGTCCCTTTCCAGGTGTAGATGTTTATGAGTATTCGCGGGAGCGCAGATCCGGACAGGCTACTTATATTCCGAGGAGGTCTTCTCTTCGAGCCTCGTGATGTAGATATTGTATTTATATAGGGTTCATCTTGTTCATTGTATATTCTATTTTGGCAGTGGATTTGTTTCCATCCGACTGTCATTCTTTAGATACTCTATATTGAGATCTAGTTACCTGGTTATTGGTTATTCATGTATATTTGATTTTTGTGGATGAGATTTAGATTATACCCTGTGACTTGTGATAGTTTTACCACTTGTGAATTATTGTTCATTATACAGCGTACGTATGTATTATGGTTTCCATATATTGGAGTTGCCATATATACAGGCAGCTGGCATGCTTACGTATCCTAGTCCTACGTATTTTGGGACTGGGGCGTGACAATAGGCTATTGGTATATAGGAAATTTTAGTCTCAAAATGATCAATCTTGAATGAAGGGGTTCAAGGCTATTTATAACCAAAGCAAGAAAAAAATAATGCAACTTTCAGACTATAGTCAGCATAACGTCAGTATATTATTTTGCAACAGTAATAGTTATATTTATAGTTATTGAGATTATTTAATGTCAAATATTCGACTATTGAATTGTCAACTGTGATGAAATGATATACCGCGGCATAGACTAGTATAACGTCGGTATGCTAGTTGGCTCGACAAAGAGCAAATATTATATAAAATTGGTATATCGTCGGTATGGACCAGTATACCGTAGGTATACTGTTCAGCATGACAAAAATGATCCTGGTTAATTTTTACCCTAGCTTTCGATTGTGTAATTTTTTTTATTGATAAATATTCCTAAGACACATTACAGACTCTAGATAGACTATGGCAGGTGCAACCTTCTTCAGAGTCATGAAATAATGATGGCATGGTTTGGCTTCTTCACTTGTTAGAAGATGAATTTTTTTTGATGGTAGTAGTCCAAAGATAAGCAGATTAAAAAATCTATATACCTTTCAGGGGCTTAGTCCCCGAACCCCCACAGTGGGTGCTGCCCCCTTACCCCGTCTGCTGACCGAGTAGCAGAATTTTCGAGTGCGTGGTCCCGGAGATGCGTAGGTGGTTGAGATAAATCTTGTGGGATGACATAGTCTTTGGCTCAACATGATTTCTTTATTGCATATGTTCATGTTTGATCTTGCTTATTGCTTTCTCTGTAAATACATGTTAGACAAACAAAACGATACACATGGTAACAAGTATGTTAACATTTAATGCATATTATGACTATGTTAAGTTTAAGTATAAATACTATAGTGATAGCAAGAATATTAGTAATATCATAATGTTAGACTTAATCGATTAACCATATTCGAAAATATGATACAATCATTGGGCTAATAATTTCTTGGCGAGAATTGAGTATTGATATATGATTGTGATGAAGGCTTTGATGTAGTAAGGTTTGGAATATTGGTTAGGATTTGAAATTAATGTCTTAAAAATTATTTGGATTGGTTGAGGTGCAATACTTGGTTTCGATTTGAAAAATTAATTGGTTTTGGGCTATATTTGTTGGATCCTGATTAGACTGAGGTATAGTGCTTGGGTGGGTTGTCCTAGTTCTAAGTTAGTCCCTTAGTGCTGTGAATTATAGTTGCTAGTAAGTTTAAGCAGTGTGGTTCTGCGTAAGGAGCATTATTGTTGGAGATAAAGGATTGTTGGTTAAGTTTTGGATATGGTTGGATTGAGTTCAGTAGTATAAGTTGTTCAATAAATTTGGCTAAGGCATGAGGACCTTGCAAATATTGAAGATTGAATAAAAAGTTGTGTTCGAGTAATCTTTGATGTTATGCAAGGCGTATTTAAGTTGGATTAGAGGTAGCTGTTTTATAGAGTTTGTTGATTTTCAGTTGTTTGAGTGTTATTGGTGCAGCTTTGGATTTGAAGAGTAGGCATTGGTTTAAGTGGAGAGAGTATTGCAGGTTTGTTGATTGGGTGCAGAGAGATGTATGCAATTGGTGATCAGATATAAGGTGATTCATGATTGCCTTTGTTTGATTTAGCATGTTTGGATGGTCATTCTATGGTGGGTCGGCATCGCAGTTTGATCAGAGTTTTAATAGCAATTTTCTCAATGTTCAGTTGGTACAGTTGGTTAAGATTGTTCTTGTAAGTTTCAAGGACGAAACTTTTATGAGTGGTGTATTATGGATGTAATGCTTTACTCCGCTTGGCTTCTTGAGATGGTTTATCGAAAAAAGGCCATTTTGGATTAGGGTTCATTCATAGGATTGTTCAGAGTTCTGCTCGACCTAGACAAAGTATTTCTTAAGGTGGGTGGTTTTGATGATCCCTTCTATGATTTACCTTCACACTTAATAAATGATGTTTCTAGTTTCTGTTGCTATGCCATGAGATAGTAATGCTAATAAAAGAAGAGAACCTACATAGATTGCCATAGAATATGGAATAGTTAACTGATGATATAGACTTGTGTAATATTATAGAATATGGTTCTTATCACATGTTGAGTAGATATGTACTATTTTTATCCTATCACATGAATTATCTAAACTTGCTGCCGTCGAAGTATATTTTCGTACTGTTGTAGCATCTTATCATGTGTAATATAACACTGTAGTAGAGTTATCATATGGAACATAGTAATTACTTTGTACATGAAGACTATCAAATTTTATTTCAAAGATGTTGAAAGATGGAAACATAGAAAGGTTTGGGACAGTTTGGTCGACAAAGCAGTATCCCTTGAATGAGAAGTGCGTGGATATGGTAAGAATGAGGCGAGAATGGCTCGATGAAGGGTAATACGGAAGAGAAGGGTAATACGGAAGAGAAGTGTTGTATAGTTACTTTTCAATTTTATATCATGCATTTGTGTCAGAGTCTAGTTGTTTATGCATTTGTATGGTCATGAACAACTTGTAAACAAGATTTATATGCCCAATTTTCTCCAGGAATAATCGACCCACCATTCTAGCAGCTTTATTCTACTAATTTTGATGAATGATCCTTCTCAACGACTCTCGATGTCCAATCAACTAAATATAGGCCATCCCAACTTATCTAGAAAGTTATGTTGATTTAAACAAGGGTCAAACCATAAGCTAGTATCCTTTCGGTTGTAGACAATTATAGATATTACGTATTTTAATCGTGACTGCTAATTATGAGTGGACTTAAAGGCGCTAGAAAATTGTTATCAATCTTCTCCTCCTAAAGTGATTTCAGCCAATTATCCTTTATTAGTCCAAGTAGCCCAAAAAGAGTTGCCTACTAGGAACTTCCAATCCATCCTCATATTAGCTATATCCTGCAAGCTTGTAAGAACCATAATCTGACATCCCCTCATCATTTGTATGACACAACTCTTCCCAAGCTATGTCATGGACAAACCCTTCCACTCGAAGTTAACGTAGTATTTCTCAATGCTATTAATAGTGTTTGTTGGAAGAAGAATATCTTGGAGACAATACATAGAAATTGCAGTAATAACTGCCCTTACAAGCTCAATACTACTGCTAGATGATAAGTTTTGATCTTGCCAATATTCAAGTCTTGTTTGCACATAGTCCACTATTCTAGCATATTAAATAGATAGCCATAGAGTGATGTATTTAACTTGGAGTTCTTTATCAATCTGGAGCAAAGTCTGATAATGTTCTTATTGGGGACAAGTACGGTTAAAATATACCTTAATTTTATCCATGTTGAGTTGGAGACCAGATACTCTACCAAACTCAACCATAAGTCGAGTAAGATTAGTAGTACTCTTTTGGGATGACACAACATAAGTTGATCATCTACATATATAAAATAGGAGACCAAGGAAGAAATGTGCTTGAATAGAGAAACTAATTGATTCCTATATATGGCCAAATCCATAAGACACGTAAAATATTCCATGACTTTGGTGAACAGATAGGGTGATAGAGGAACCCTGGACCTCTATTTCTAGTAAAGAACCGTTGGATCTGCCCTTTCACAAGCACTGAGAATAAGGGATTGCAATAATTCCAAATTTGCACCACCCACCATGTATCAAACCTCATTTCCAACATGAGATTTTAAAGAAAGTCTCTGTTTATAGTGACATAAGATTTCCTAAGATCTAGCAAGATACAAGCTTTTTAACCTCCTTTCTTATTGAATTATTAAACTCCCTCACCATTTTGCGGGCTATTAAACAATTCTCTGCTATAGACCAACCCTTATTGAAGGCATTATGGTTATCTGAGATAAGGCATGACATAATACTCAACATCCCTTGACACATCAAGTGTGTAGTAAGCACATACAACTAATTAGAGCAAAAGATAAGCCTAAAATCAAATAAAGAAGAAGCTCCTTCTTTCTTTGACATTATCAAAATTAAAGTATGATTAAGTTCCTCTGTCATAACTCGTACCCGGTGTAGGGGCACGAATACGTGGGTACATCCAGTCTACGCTGCAATATTGACGGTAGAACGCTGTCTAGGTCAACAATACTATCTAAATATCTCACATAATATATAATGTACCTGTCATGCTATCTTAACGCCCAAATGGAGGACAATATGATAATGTGATAATGCTAAACCATAATCACAATAATAAACTAGAGAAAGATATGGTACGATATAGAATAGAAGGAAAGCAATAAAGTCATAATACATCACAAGTCCAAGTCTAATCTCAATACATGATCTCAAATAATAATACAATGTCAAGGTGTCTAACTAACATTTATAATATTATGAATGAACTAGCTATGTCTCATCGACTGCTAGTACTAACTCAACAGGCTCTACGGGTGCTAACTTAACTAGCTCGCCATCATGTGGCCCGTAGTGCGTAGGACACCATTCCTCTAACGAATCATCTAAAATATATATCCAGTCAGGATTGGAGCAAAGTATAACCCAAATAGCAGTTCCAATAATTGACAAAAAATATGAAACAACAATATCAATGAAAATAAATGATTGAAGTAACTGAACTAGCATATATCACGAGAAGAGGCATTGTGGTAAATAATGACAAGAAAGAGAGAAAAATATGGTGAGGAGCAATAATGTAATAAACTGGAATAAAGAAAACAATATGGTAAATATGCCTTAAAATATTAGTAAGATAATGTGATAGTCTTGGACCTAACACGGGCTATATAAAAAGGTGAGCTAGCGTGATCACACGTGAGTTGCATGATCTGCTAACTATCATGGGCTATACCAAATCACGGGCTATAAAGTATGATCACATTTCCACTAATACTTCCCCAATCTCTCGACTAGTACATGGAACCAAATCACGATACATTATAACACGTATATCACACATCACGGTCTATAATATCATGCACTATGATCACGGTCTAAATAATTACTAAGATATTACGGTAATCATGGAATAATCACGAAGTACGATACGTAGATCACTAAGTCATCACAACAATAATATCTCATGGCTAAGATCTACGTATACCAATCCGTGTAACATCATGTCAGGAATCAAATATCTCAATACTAAATACATGTAACATAGAGACTAACAAATAAGAAAACTATCAAAGAATGTACTTATATGTGGTCCTGAGTAAATGGTATATCTCGGTATCCGAGATGGTGTCACACACACATATATATGAATGGCATGTCAATTGGGTGTAATAAAGTGGTAATAAGCTAAAATGTATTAAATATCATATTCTAGGTCACTTCTAGGTCATATTAGTCAAAATAGGTTAAACTAGACTAATACCTTGATTCTAGGGTCATACCCAGCTTCTAAGTCCAATACAAGGCTGTACTAGTTGGTACTAAGTGATTTTTGGTCATACTTAGGTTTCTAAGTCTATACCTTGAGAGTACTAGCTAACTAGTTAATACTATCAAGTAACTTAGATATATACTTATCTATTTACTAGTTATCTCTATCTTCTACATTGCCCTAATATATAAATTATTACCCCCCAAAACTTAACTTATAACATTTACCTATATTACCCTAGCTATATCAATTGCCTTAGTAATAACTAATAAATTAATACCTTAACTCATTCCCACATTTATCAAATACCTTGCTAATACACCGTATCTTAATCATACAACCTCCTTGGCATATAGCCTCACAATATAACTTGATAGACCCTTAATACCTTACCTGGAACTTATTCCACACTTGCAGCAACTCGAGTCTTCAGCAGACCTACTGCAGCTACCACATCCTTACCCAAAATAGTAACTTTAAAACCAAACAACATACAATCAGCAGCTACTGTTGTTCTAGTACTCTTCCTTTCTACTTCCTACAGGGAGGAACACAAGTTTTTGAGCTTACAAAGGCCTGCAAGAACTCCTCATTGCACACAGCAGATGCACCAACCCTTGGTTGCACTACACCTTACCCGACCTCTAAACAAGTCTTGAGCAAAACACCACCTAGCAAGTGAGTTCACCGTTCATTGATATTGAAGTATCATAAATGAGCTACACTAAAAACACACACCATAAGTAAATATTATACTGGCAACTAATTCACACCCCTAGCCTGCACATACTCGAGTCCCCACTCTCCATAACATCAACAACATCTCCAATACAACCCCGCAACCCCTTCACCCCTGTGCACAAAAAGTGCACTGCAAGTTTCTCTTAATTCTCCAGTATATGCTATATACCTCAACTCGAGCCTAAGTTACCTCATATACCAATCGTTCAAATAGCTGCAATGCAACTGAGTTGCATCCTCCACCTAATGCTATTCCTCATGGCCTCTACCACTATGAACATCAATATTCCTTTCCTTTGTGAACCACATTATTGCACATCCCCCTTGGCTGAACACAACAAGTACATCAACTCTATACTCAACTAACTGCAACAACAGTAGCAACACACATAGACATGACCTATACCAACTGCTCGAGCCTCCCCCTTGAATATATGTGTATGTGTAGGGCACATGCATTGCCTACCGATACTAGCTTACCCCTCTCTCTCACACACACACACACTTACAAATGAAGTATACATGTATAAATATACCAACCTCAATATATATATATTCATAATACTTGCTATATTCTATTAGGATTCACCCACTAAATATTGAATCAAACACTTAGTATGCATTAGCAAGATACTCTAGGATACGTAACCAAATGAGAGTCAAAACTTATAATACACTACAATAATCATCCATACATATCAAATATACTATTTCATAACTAATACAACTTGTTACAATAGGAATTGAAAAGCATATGGAGGAGGTCGTGCCGACGTTGTCCCAGCATCAGCTTGATCCTCCATGCGCACCTCCGGAGGAGACAAGGACAGATATTTGGGCCAACGGTACAAAGTAAGTCAATTAGATGGTTTAGCATCATATATATCGTATATTTCTTTATTCATCATATATTTACTTTTTTGATCAAAATAATTATCTCTGTATAGATATCGTCCATCGTCGGTTCAGAGACGCCTGGGCCTCTTTCTGAGGAACAACTATGGTGGCCCTTGGATCAACTACTCTGAAGCTTCGGAGGAGAGAAAGACGTTCTGGTTTACGCACTTCAAGGTAAAAGTATATTATATAAATCCTCTAATTTATGCATATTATATAACTTATCCGTGATGCTCACTTACTAAATTATTTATTGTAGCAAACGTATTTCTATCCTTCCCACCGGGCCGAGTTGATTGAGCGGATATTTCCTACCATTGTCGCCAAGCTTAACCGTGATGCTCTGGATGACCAGAAGACTCGTGATCGTGCTGGAAAATTGATCCAAGGTTGGCTCACGCCTGAGTAGTGGACTGCGATGAGGGCTAGATTCGACGATCCGAGGTACAAAAAAAGGTCTGAGAAGGCCAAGGCGGCTAGGCGGAATGCTGCAAAGTGGTGTGGTGGCTCAATTCCGATAACGGAACATTTCTGTTGTTTGGTATATTTTTATTTAAGATATATTATTTTAATGTAAGTACGATAAAATAGAAAAATATTTAATTTTAGTACTAAATAATATATTTTTAACAGGTACAGAGGGGTGAGGATGCAAACATGGTGACCGTCTTCCTGGCCATCCATCGAAAGGACAAAAATCTCATTGATAAGAGGGCCTCGCAGACCTATGTAAGTATTACTTTACTTTGTGTTAATAATATAACTTAGGCAATTATCGAGTATCCAAACTTTTCTAGGCCGAGTATCTTAGGCTGCATGAGCGGGTGACTGCTAGTGCACCTACAGCTGGAGAGGCTGGTACTTTCTCGCAGCCCGCTCCAGCTCCGTCGGTGGACGAGCTGTGGGTGACCGCTGCTGGTGGTCTCCAGAGGGGTACATACTACGGTACGGGATCCTATGGCACCCTGGTTGTGACGCAGTCATTTAGGGCCTCCCTGACAAGTGCGTATTCTCCACAGCCCTCGTAGTCATCGGCCCGAGTCCAGGAGGCTGTTTACCGTCAGATTGCATCTCTCCGTGATGAGTTGCTGCGAAGGATGGATGAGGAGCCCCAGTCCCAGCCGCAGGCGGACGATGCGACACTCATCGCATGATTTGATATGCTCGAGCGCAGCATCATGGAGCTCCGGGATTTGACAGTTGATCTTAGAGCATCGACAGAGCGCAGCATGACGGAGCTGCAAGCATCACAGCTATCCATGGGCGAGAGGCTGACGATGATACATGATTCAATGGTTCATAGCAGTACGAGGCTGTTATCTACCATGGATTCTTACAACCAGCGACTCGCAGAGTTGAAGCGGATACGTCCTCCTGGTGCGCCTATATCGACACAGACTCCACCGACGTTATTGCCTTCTCTATCGACATTAGTGTTGATTTCACGGGAGCAGTATGATCTGTTCTTATCCTTCTTGCGCGCCAGGTGGTCATCCTTCTGCAGATCTACAGTAGTTCTAGTTAGGACCATTTTATTATTGATTGTTTGTATTTCAATTTTTTTTTATTCTTTAGGACAAGGCATTTAATTTGCTTTATTCTTTGTATTCTTTAGGATGAGACTCAGTTTTATGGATATTTGTTGTTTTATTTACGACGATATTTTCTCCTGATTCAGTTTTTAATTTGAATATTTTATTTTCTTCAAATTTTATTATATTATTCATATTAAATATATATTAATTTACCGGTGTTGAGTATTCAACCCAAGGGGGTCGGCGAACCCAGTAAATTTAACGGAGAATTGCTCCGGGTCTATTTGTACAAATTATGAATTAATAAACTACAGGAATAATAGTTTGAAAACAATTCAGTATTCATTTTTTTTATTTTTTCACTGTATCATTAGCGACATTTTTAGCGACGTTTAGCGACGTTCAGCCACGTCGCTAAATACGTTGCTAATTACGTCGCTAACAACGTCGCTAAAGACGTCGTAAAAAATATCGCTAGACAAAGTCGCTGTCCGTCGCAACTTGCTGACATGGCTGTATTGCCAGGTCATAGTAACGTCTCTATAAATGTCGCTACGTACGTCGCTAATTTGCGACATAAAGCGACAAATATACACGTCGCTAATTAGCGACGTTGCGTCACTAAACGTCGCTAATCTAGCAACGCATTTACGTTGCTAGAAAATGTCGGCATAGCGATGTTTGACGACGTTGTTCCTGTCAGCGACTAGCTTAAAGGCGACTTCAGTAAAATGTCACTAATTATGTCGCTAAAATTATTTAGCGACATTTATTGATCATTTAGCGACGTTTCTTTACGTCGCTAATTTGACTTATTCTGGTAGTGTTTAAACCAACACAATCCTAGCCCTTCAAATTCTTTCATGTAGAAAGCAAGCCCCATTCCAAGGAGTGCTTGACCGAACCCAATTTTCTAGGTCTACATCACCCTATTTTCTCCATATATATATATATATATATATATATATATATATATATATATATACTTTTCCTATTGTATTTACATCACCATCCGAAACATCAAAACCCTAATCCTAATTCTAGCCGACTACACCCCCTCTATTGTTCACGCCATCATCTTCTTCCCTCCGTCCCTGACTTCACCGTTGGAGTAGCCTGCAACCACCGAAGCCCAATGATGAGCAGTCGACCACGGCCCTTCTCCTCTATGGCAGCCTCCTTGACCGCCTGAACTCAACTGCTGACACCGCGGAACTCCAGGCCACGACATCTCCCAACTCGACCCTCTGTCAGTCTCCCCCGACCGCCTCGCCGGATCCCTCGACCCCTCGTCTCGAATTCCCCCTGACCTCAAACTCCGCCTGAACCCCACGACCGTACGTCACCATTGGAGCAATCCCGAATGACCCGCGACCGAGCACGCTGACAGCACCGACTACAACTGTCACGACCCGCACCCGGGGTAAGGGTACTAGTCGGAAACAACGCCCAGCCTACGCCGCAGAATCGGCGGTAGAACGCTGTCTAGAAAGTCTATCTAATATAATAAACCACCAAAAGATAGTGTACTCAATCACAGAACTAAGATAGAATGAACACGAATCAGATAAGAATAGAATAGTCATCAACTCATGAGTTTAAAATAATACATCAATGAGTCTGAAGGGTAACAAAAATAAGCTGGAGACAAATCCAGTACAAAAGAATACTATCATACTACAAGCTACACTCCAGGGTCAACGGTCTCAGTTGGGATAAGTCCCTCTTGAGCCAGGGTCTCCGAATCTAAACCCACAACATCCTGGGGTCCATAATAGGTAGGGTACTCCTCAGTGTCATCTGGAAAAATATATCCAGTCAGGAAAGGAGCAGAGTACATCTCTAACAGCAGTTCTAATTAATGATAAAAACTATGTAACAGTAAATAGCTATGGATAAACAAGATGCACAATAGACAGGAGAGATATATAGATAATAAGGAAATACTGGAAATAATTACAATAAGGAATAATATGCCAATGAAACAATAATACTAATGACTAAGTGTGTGAGTACTAGCTTAACATGTGATCGGCTTGGGCAAGATGTAATGCGGCCTGGCTAATCATACGTGCGGTGCATGATCAACACTATTCGCTTACCAGTACTTTATTCAATAGGGATTTGATCACATATCTATACTAATACTCCCCACCCCCGACTGGTATAATAGATCCAACCACGGTATGCTATGGCACTAGATTCCCCAAGAAGATAGCTAGTCTCCCCGAGAATCGGTGTCTGTACATGCACAAGATAACCAATGAAACAATACTTGCACCATATACACCATATACCAAGGAATAACATCTCATGATGAGATCCGGATATACCAATCCGTGTAACCATAGTGTCAAAAGAACATGGATATCTACACTAGATACAGTGAACATAGAGGATATCATAAATGAGAAACTATCAGAGAATGTACTCGCCTGAAATCCAAAGAACAGTCTCACAGATGTCTGACTCGGTGCCTCGAAGACCTAGATATGGAATACCACATTAAAACAAGGTCCCGGAAAGAGAACAAGTCAAACTAGTCAACTCCTAGGTCAATAAATAAATTCTAAGTCAAAAGTCAACTATGGTCAACTCTAAAGTCAACTAAAGTCAAACCAAGGTCAACCTCACAAGAAATCTATATAAATAATATAGAAATAAAATACAACAATTTAGGAATAAAAATTAGATCCCAAATCATACTCACACAAAGTATACTACTAATACAAATAATATATACCCTAAAATAATATATATACAAACCAATATGTATACAAATAACATAATATATTATTATAAATATTATACAAAACACATATATATACACATATATATACAATAATAATATATAAAATATAATTTAAAACTGTCAAAGCGTCACTGAAAATAGTGAACAAAATAAGATAAAATAAAAACAGGTTTAATAGTGACAGTCTTGACTGTCACTGAAAATTCGTCGCAGAAACTCCATATACAAAACCGCTGCTGTCACAGTTTGCTGACAGTTTCAAACTGTCCCAAAAAAAACGTCGCTGAAAGGTTGCCGCTCAAAACTGCCGCAGCATTAATGACAGATCTGTCATTAATGCTGACCACTGTACAACGGCTGCTGTTAAGACCAAATAATGACAGTTTCACTGTCATAGAAACCACTGTCACCAAAACAAATAAAAATATAAATATATATATATATGCAATAATAATCACAATACATATATATAAATAAATAATTATATACTTATATATATATGCACATATAAACTTATATTTAAATATTAATAGTTACAACACATGCACATATTAATGTTCATATTTTACATGGCTAGAAGCACACCTAAAATATATACATTAATATACAAATAATTACATAATAATTATAAATAATATAATTATACAATTAAACACATAAATATATTTTATAAAATATTTATGTATAATTTATACTATTAACATAAGTACATATATAATTACATGCAAGAAAGCTACATATTATATTTGTACATCATATTAGCACACACAAAAATATATAGATCTATGCTACAATAATTACTATAATAAATACACAAAATAAATATATAATATCTATATATATTTATTAATTATAATTGAAGAATTTAAACCATACATAATTAGATCTATTCAAAAATCCACACAATTGGAGAGTATCACACCGTATCCCACTAGATCTAGGATACGCATGTGACACGAGTCCAACACACAACCAATTGTACCCCGAAGGATACAAACAAACCACAAATAATATTTATGAATAAATCAAAGTGTCAAAAGTAGATCTATGTGTCCGTGTCAAAATACGACATGTTCAAAGCCCCGTGTCGGAGGGAAAACCCCCAAAATGACACGTATCACCAAATAGTTGGAATACGAACCACATGTACCAAATTATGGACACGACACTAGCCCCAAACACATAAGCTCATGTCCAATTGATCTATAGGATCAATTGATACACACAACAAAATGTAAATTCGGAATTCCAACAAAATTAACACAAAAAGCACCATAACTTTCTCCATGGGTCTCCTATGAACACAAAACAAAGTCCTATGGGTAGTACATACATATAGGTTGATTTTACATGATTAAATCTCAGATTTAGAAGCTATTTAAATGAGAAAATCTGAATTATACCTATTGGGAGATGGATTCCCAATGAAACCTCCAATTGAGAAGAACTTGCTTCCAAATTATAGATCCTTGCTCCTCTTTGTAGATCCTTGCTTCCTTCTTCTAGATCCTTGCTTCCTCCTTCTCTAATGGTGAATTGGGAAGAATTTGGAATGAATTTGGTAGGGAATTGGAATGGAAA